>CM031238.1:133569900-134169900 GCA_018340775.1 Taxus wallichiana var. yunnanensis | reverse complement strand
TATGTTATTCAGATCCAAAGACTTTGGTACCATTAATCAAGTTGTGGACAGTCCTGATAGGCTACATTCCCAGGTTACTAACAACACAAGACACAAGAAGAGAATGCTTGATTCTAGCAAGTAATTCTAAATTCCCACAACATAGGATGATCCTCAAAAGTAATGGGATGTAGCTAAGGAATCTAGCAGAAAAGGCACACGAGTTCCTATGCATGAGGTTTTGTGCAATCTTCCTAGTGAAGTGGAATGTGCCCCTTCTTTGGTAGTTCAAGCCTCTACATAAGCCAAGGCCTTTGCCTCTATACCCGAATAGGTAAAAGGGATTTTTTTGTGCCCCAAATGTAAAATTTAATGGGCCTTCCATTCAACATAGTTGACTAGATGAAGAAGATAAATATAAATTTCACAAAGTGGGGTGCCCTATCCATTCCATCCGAGCATGATCTGTTACATGAAGCTTTTGCATAATTTCCATGCTCTAATCTAGATGTCCAAAAGCCACACGTTTCTATTAACATTTGTCAAGAAGAAGAAAATCAAGTAAGTTTGTAAAAACCCACCCTTTTATATGTATTTGATCATAGGAAAACACCTAGTGCATAATTACATGATTGACACGGCGCTAGTAGTTCTAACATGCTTAAGAAAATTGTTGATGTCCTACGTTTTAACCCCTTATTCAAAGTATTCCTACAACATGATGGCTCAATTGTCACCACCACTGGGAATCATCAAGGATCTTGAGTTAACCTTCCATGTATGTCTTAGTCTCACTATAACTCAAGATGTGTCAATCATTGAGCTACCTCCTCTATTTTCTTTATGTCTATCAAGATATTTACTACTAAAGTAGGCCGTTACTTGTCTTCAGATTGGTTCCATATGTTACTTAAGGTAAGGTATGGTACCTATTTTACCATACAAGATGAGCCAATATTTTCCTATTGTGTTGCGTTATATGACCCATACCCTTCCCAAGCCAATTGCCTAATCCATGAAGGAGTTTCAATTTATGAAGAGCATCCTGTACCACCTCCTATACTTGACTTAGTACTAGATGAGTGGGAAAAAGGCACCACAAATTTGATCCATATGATGAAGAGCTTGGAGATTTTGAAACTAGGCTTGGCACCTATTGCATCCTTGAAGAAGAAGCTTTGTTCTAACACACACTCAAAAAGAATGAAGAACACTTTTGTTCATGGAAGCTATATTTTGTCAGCCCAACATTAGAAATGGTGCATCCGTAGGTCTCATTCTCATTTCCCCTAAGGATGGAAAATTATTATTCATGTATAGGTTGCAGTTCACATGCTCCAATAATGTGGCGAATATGAAGCATTGGTGCATGGTCTTCTTATTGCAAAGAAGAGACAGATTATGGTGTTGCAGATCTTTGGGGACACAAAACTAGTCATCCACTAGGTCAAAAACAAGTACGCTGCAAATATTATAAATATAGATTTTGGATCTCCTTAAAATATTTTATGCTTTGAATATGCAAGGTTATGCCAAAGAAGATGAATAAAGAATTCAATAAAATGGTTTCACATGGTTTGCAATTCTCTCCCACCGAAGAATTTTTCAAAGGAAACATGTAGCATGTCAAAATGGTAATCATACCATCCATCCTAGAAAATAACACGAGCAAGAAATTGTTTGACAATGACATGCAGATTGTTCACTTCATTGAAGGAAGGAAGCCGAGTTCTCTTCAAGCATGAAAATTAAATTTTATGGAAGCTATGGTGACAAAGTGATGAAGTTAAAAACAAACAAGTTTCCTAAATGCTTAATTACCTTAGAGAAAGTATGTATCCTTGAAGATGAGTTCAAGGGTGAAGAAAAGAATATGTGTGTGGCATAAGATGATTACTCCCGATCACTATTACACGTAGTAAAGAGTTGGTTCTCAGTAAATCTTGGACGCATGAAGAAAAACAGGCATTCATTTCTCTCTATCAAAAATACAGTGATATTTTATCATGAGAATATGAAGATCTAAAAGGATTTGATCCAAGTTTTTCCCAACACTCCATTGACCTTGATCCTAGTATCAAGTCCATTAGACAAAAGTAGTGGCGGTCAATCCAAAGATAGAGCCCCTCATGAGAAAAAAAGTGTTTAAACACATTGAGGAAAAGATTATTTTTCCCAACAAATACTCTACATGGGTTTAAAATCTTGTTCCATTGTCTAATAAGAATGTAGAAATCAAACTTTGTGTCAATTTCAGAGATTTAAATAAGGCATCTTTGAAGGATCATTATCCTTTTCCTTGTATGGAGAAAAAATTACGATTGTGGCTAACGCACAAAAATTCACTATGTTGGATGGGTATTATGGCTTCAATAATATCCTTTTCAAGGAAGAGGATCAATTCAAAATGGTGTTCACAACCAAATGGGGGACATAGGCACAACATTTCAGCATGCCATGGATATTTCCTTCAAAGGCTACATCAATGAATTCATCCTTGTTTACCTAGATTATGTAACTGTCTTCTCAAAGCATGGCATAGATCATATGGTGCATCTGGAAACATTATTTGAGAGATGTAGAAAGTTTGGGGTGTCTCTTAACTCTAAGAAGTGTAATTTTCTTGCAGCACAGGTAAATCTACTAAGCTATGTGGTCTTTGTTGGTGCTCGATTTAATCTCACCCTGTTCATTCAAAAAACATCTCATTTCGCATGGTTTGAAGTTTTCTCTGTCTCCCTATATTGATGAATAAAATATTTTTCCTTCATTTGGTTATCATGGCAGTCATTTTCTTTGGTTGAGGATCACATTAAGTCCATATATTGTTTACCATTTCGTGTCCATGAGGAAGAATTTTTAATTTGGGTGTAAACTTGGGTCTTCCCCTTCCTTCTATTTTTCCATGATCATGTTTTCCCTATCATTTTTTGTCCAAATATCCAAGGAAACATGGTCCTTTCGGATTGGATGTGGCCCGGCGGGTCTTTTTGGTGAAATTTTCAATTTTTTTCACATTTGTAAAAAATACCAAATTGGCCCCGCAACCCCAATAACATATAAGTGGTTGATCGGAAAAGATGAAGCAACAAGGGAAAAGTCTTACTTTGACCTCGAAGAAGAACACATGGTAGTTTTTCAAGTTACAAGTGGCGAAACGGGTCAACAAAACATTTTGAAGTGTTTTGCTTCTTTGTACGAGGGAGAAAAGTTATGAAATAAGCCGCAACTATGGTGGGGCCCACATCAAAAGTTAGAAGTGGAAAGGTGGGTAATTAGGGAATTTTGAAACACTATGGCCCAATTCAACTCAAACCTTGGACATGTGGAGGGCTGGCACTCATTTGACGATCTGCCTCTGGGTCCTACCTTTGCAGTTGCACCAAGGAGACACGTGGAGGCTTCCGTTGGCTCCTTTATATACTTAGAACTTCTCAAGCAACTTTATAAGGCCGGGACACGTGGAGGGACCGTGCCTATTTTGGAGCTACCAATATACTTTAATTTTTAAAGAGTTCGAAGGGACACTTGGAGATTTCCGCAGGATCCTACCCATACTTATACTTTTCAATGATCAAATAAAGAAACTTTCTTGGACCCTAGGCATGTGGCGCTTTCCGATGGTCCTTAAAATATTTCAAAAAATTCTCTAGGCTGAGACACATGGTGAGCCCTTTCTCTTTTAGGGTCTCCACTTTTGGGTGCCATATCAAAATTGTGCCAAAGAGACATGTGGAGGCTTCTGCTAGCTCATTTTTATACTAAGACTTTTTCATGGGCCAGAAGGCAATTTTCTTGGGCCCAGTGCACATGGAGAGCTTGCACTCATTTAAAGTCCGACTTCTAAACTTCATCTTTTAAGTTGTTCCAAACAAACATGTGGAAGGCCCGCGCTCATTCGGGAACTTACCTTTGTACTTCACCTTTGAAGTTGCACCAAGGAAACACGTGGAGGTTTCTGCTAACTCCTCTTTACACTTGGCCGACTCATACTAGCAATGCAGGTATAGTGGGATAATTCGTGCATGGACACTCATTTCTAAGAGGCACGAATTTAGGCATCCAAGTGAGGGTGCTCATTTCTTAAGGGAGAAAAGGATTTCTTGTCGAGATCCAACTATACAGAGTCACCTGAAAATGATTAATAGGGGATTTCCTACATGAAAGAAAAAAAAATGATTAGAAGGACTATCAAAAGATATGGCATGGCATCCTAGTTATGGTTGAGGGTCTGAGAAACGTGATAAGTTCATGATTTGTCCACCGGCAGCTTTGGTGTAAATTTTTTGAACATCACTTTCGAGACAAATTGGTAACAAGCAAAGGATTCCTCAAATATCCTTCTTTTTGTGGGGAAACTTTGGGATGAGTTAGAAACTAAATTGTATAAATGAAACAAGAATACTCTTGCAAACGCTTGAGGGTTTAATGTTTATGAGAAAATTTGAGAAATCCCATCTTCCCGAGAGATCATCCGAGAAACTGTTAATCTCTTGTGTTTTAGATTTGATTGTGTCAAGATGGTTGTGAGTGTACAACCATTGACAAGCTCTGAGACTCTTCAAGAAAATTTCCCCAACAGATAAATCTCTAATTAATCTATGTTGATCTTGGGTAGAATTGTGTTTGCTTTTATTTCATAATATTTTTAAATGGTTTTGATGTTTTTGTTGAAATATTATGTTAAAATCCCTCCCAATCACACAGATCTCATCCCGTGATATTTTAGTGCAATTTGCAATTTCATTACAAGAAGAGCCTTCATCCCGTAATGAGATAAACAATTTAAAATCACTTTACTATCATTTTGTTGATAAAGATTGTCTGTAAGCCTTTGAATGTATCTTAAGCATGATGAACCAGGGGTCATTAATGTTTAATTGAGTCTTCAATTCAAGCCTTCATGTTGAAATCTCAAATATTGTGTGAAACCATGTAGATTTGGGGCTCCATTGATGCACACCTTCTTGTTGAAGGACTATTTTGGCTATTCTGAAGCATTATGTCAGTTAGTCTTCTAATTGCTGTAAAAGTTCTCAAAGATCCAGTGAAATCAACTTCATCTTGCTTAATCCCCACCAAAATTTTCAAATAACCATCAATCCTACCCGAAGTACCCCTGTTTGTGTTGTGTATCAAAAAATGAGAAAATTCTACTACCAAAATATACAGAAGCAAGCAGGTTTTATGTGTCTTTACCAACGTTTACCCTGCCAAGAAAATATCTCCACTCTTTAGAAGTGACAACTCGTGAGAGTTGAATTGTGGTGCATTGATCATATTTTCTCAATGTTCCCCTAAAAATCGTGTAAAGAAGGATCTCTTCATGTCCTTCACCAAAAGAGATTACAAAATGGGTCCTCTCACCCTGGTCAAAAGGCACGATCTAAGGTAGTGACAATAGATCAAATACTTTTATATGGTGTTATCCATTTCTCTAGTGCTTGAGTTATAAAGAGTCAATTGAATCCCTTCCCTGGCTACAAAATGACTTATGATTCATCTGTCTCTTAGTATCTTGTTAAATCTGTGATGCTTCTCGGCTTCTAATGGAGAATCAATCTAGATACCAACACCTTTCTCGGCATCATTGCTAGGGATTTTTTGAACTCGGGACCTATTTATGTGACAACAACACCTTTTTGGTATCTTACCGGGAGTGAAAAAGGTGTACACATACCTGACCCTAGTAATGTTTCTTACACTATCTAAGTGCAAATATGTTGTTTAAACATCATCCTTTATTAAGATCTGTAATATTTGTGTGAAGTTACAAGTTTGTGTGCAATATTTCTAGTTTTTAGTGGTTATTGCACTAAATTTATATCGTGAGTGATAAATGTTGTAAAGGAAGGTCGGATATGCTAAGATTTGCACGAGTTAAGTGTTGATAGATATTTGACAATTCATTTATAGTGCATTTTCATAACTAAGGTGAAAATACTTAGTGGCGACTCAAAGTTGATTTAAATTTTGATAAATACTGGTGCCTTAACCTATTTTAAGTTAATTTGTCACTAATCTTTGCAAAGCTGGAAGGAAGAAGATATTTCTTCACTAAAGACCCTACCATAAAGTTGCTTCCAGAATGGGAGAAACAAATTCAGAAGGAAAAAGATTCGGAAAATATTTGGAGATCAAGAATCAAGAAAATAGTTATCCATTGTGGAAATTGGTCAACATGTGGTTGAGGATTACCATTCTTCTTCAAGTGAATCTAAATTAGGTAATATTTATATAGAATTGAATTCTACATTTGGAGAGGGGACTTCCTTTGTGTCGATAAGTGTGCTTCTTAGTTTTTCCCTGTATTTTCCAAAGTTGATAGGGTTTTCCATGAAATAGAGTATTTAGAGTACATTCATTTTGAAAATTATACTCTTGTTTTCTAAAGACCCCTTATCCCTCATCATTTTATTTCTCTTGTAATATCACCCCCTCAAGGAAATATGGCCTAACCTCCACCTAGACCTCCATTTGTTGTCAACACTTTTGGACCTATATATTTTAGAGGTATGGTTGGATATCCAAATGTAGTGCCACAAGATGTTAGAAATAGACTGCCTAAATTTCAAGGGAATAATGCTATCACTGACGATCAACATTTAAAACTTTTTTCAATATGATGGAAGAATTTGAGATTGAATTTGAGGATGTGTATATAAAATTATTTATTCATACTCTTAAGGAGGATGCATGTGACTGGGATAAATATTTTCCAGATAACTCAATAGATTCATGGATAGAAATGAAAAATGCTTTTAGATTGCAATATGGGGATAAGCCAGATCCGTGTTTCTTTTGTCGAATTTGAAAATATTAAAAATAATCCTAATGAATCTATTCTTGACTTCAATACTTGGTTCAATAAGACCTTGAATATGCTACCTGTAATCCTAAGGCCAAGCGATGTTTCCTGTCTGATAAAATATTTTGATGCTTTTGACAAAAAGGCTGCCTATTGTTTAAGGGACAAAAACCTAGGAACTTTGAGGCGAGGCCTTCACCATGGCTTTGCAGATTGAAAATAACATCAAGGAAATTGGTAAGCCTCCTAAGAGGGAAGGAATCAAGCTTATAAATCCATAGAAGCCTCGGCCAAGTAATTATGGGGATCTAGAAGAGGATGTAAGAAATTTAGCCAGAGTCAAGTTAAATAAATATCTTACAAGCTAGCTAGAGCAGAGAAGGGGATCACACAAGGTTCCCAAGGTCAGCACAAGCCATAAGGTTAAGAAATATTTTCAAATCATCCCAGAGGTGATCATAGATCAGATGACAGGGGTAAAGGGCCCGTGGGATCAGGAAATAGACAACCCCAACCCTAGGAAAACAAATTGGTGCTTGATCCTTTAGCTACTAGAGTTGCTACTATGGAAGAGGTCCATGATATGGAGTGGTGTGATAGATGTTTCCTTCCCCATTCCCCATGTGATGAAGATAAAGAAGTTGAGGAAGCGATGATGATGAGATAGATGATGATGCATGCATGATGGATTGCTCTACAAGTTCACAGTAGGGAGAAACCTCAACTAAACTAATAAGTGTTAGAACTACTGCTAATTTATGGGATTGCATTCACCGGGTATTACCTCTTCCTCCCACTCATACTTTTGAAATTGATATGGTAAAAATTTTGGGTTTCCTAATAATGATTTTGAGTACATAACGACATTAATGATTAAGAAGTATGATGGAGGAATTCCTTCAGAAGAGGACAGACAGTTGTTAATGAATGCAGTAGTTGGCCATGAAAAGGAATACAATACCAGGAGTAAGGTTGCCAAAGGGGTAGGGCCTCAGGCCAAACCAAAAATTCCAATTCTTACCAGTATCCGTAAGGAAACCCCTAATAAAGATGCATCTAGCAAAAGATTTGTCACCCCAAATAAAACGTGTGTTCCTCCCCATGCTCAAACCGTGAAAATCTCGTGCCATCAAATTAATTTGTAAACCTTCCTCCTAAGACTTCCATACCCAAATATGTTCCTTATGACATAGCCCAAATATTGAGTCAGATCATGATTAATGTTCCTATTGTTGAATTATTTAGAATCCGTAAGCATAAGAAGAGGGCGTTTGAGTATTTGGGGCTTAAGGAAGAGAAGGTCACCTAGGGTAAAAATGTAAACAATGTAGAGGTTCCTCCTGCCATTACAGAATTAGAAAAACCACAAGCATTGAAGGAATTGGGTGAACCACTTGAGATTTATTTGGGAACTTCTTTGGTTGAGTCCCAACTGAATGTGGATTCATTTTTTACTACTTTAATTATTAAGGATAGGCTATTACATAACTGAATGTTTAATTCAAGAGCATCATGTAATGTAATGACCCTTGAGGTCATGAATGAGTTTAATATCAAAGTAACAATAGTTTATGGGAAATGTAATGCCATGGATTCAAGAGAGGTGCTAGTAGTTGGATTTGTCAAAGGCTTAGTTATGCAATTGCCAACGTATCAGGCAAGTAATTAACTTTGAATGTAGTAATTGTGGTTTGTCCTACTAAATGGGGAATGTTATTATCTAGAAAGTGAGTAGCTAGTGTGGGTGGAAGTTTTCAAATGGACATGTCTTATGCCACTATACCAATTGAGGGAAGCCTTGTGAAGTTATATGGTGAGAATAAAATGTTACATCTCATTAACGACCCTAACAATGCATCTTATGAAGTATTGTATACAGATGTCGATGTTGGTAACTTCGTGGGCTATGCTGATTGTAAGGAGCATAAACCGATAAGTGTAAATATCCCGATTAGGTTGGTTCTCCTTGGACCTTGATGTTTGATGGGGCGTGTTCTAGATTTGGTAATGGTACTCGTATTGTCTTGATATCTCCAAGATAAGAGGAGTTTAAATTTTTCCTTTACACTCAATTTTGAGTGCACCAAAAATATTACTGAGTATGGAACACTGCTCTTGGGTCTAAGGATTGCATGGAAATATGGTATTAGAGACATTGTTGTTAAAGGAGATTCAGAGTTGATAGCCAAACAAGTTAGAAAGTTTTATGCTACAAAGAATCAATGAATGTGATAGTATAGGCATGCACTTTGGGACTTCATCAAAATGTTTGACTCTTGTAATATAATACATCATGATAGGAGCTCTAATATTGTAGAAGAAAAATTGGCAGTATTGGGATCAAATTTTGAAAATTATACAATGTCCCCTTATTGTGAATATGATGTTGAAGTATTGACCAGGCCATCTATCCTTGATAATATCAAGCACCTGGCGGGTATTTGAAGATGATGCTCGAGATCCAAAGGTTTTAGCAAAATAGATGAGAATTTTCTAATCAAAGTATAGACTCGGGAACCAATGGTTTTTGTAGCTAAAGGAAAGGAGACTTTATTTGGTAAGGACATTATTTAGTTGAACAAATACTATTCCTAGAGGGTTGGTTGCACTATGATTGAATTTTTATAATGTTGACTACATTGTTAAAAGACACATGTCAGCCTCAAGATATGTTGAAGAATATGACCTAGGCACAAAGGATAAACCTAGGAGAATATGGTTAGGAAGAAACTTGAACAGAGAATAAAAGCATTCGTATGTCCAATTGCTAAAAAATACCAGGACTACTTGGCTTGGTCATATTAGGAACTGAAAGCATACAAGGAAGACCTTTTTCAACATGAAATACCCTTGGACACTAATGCCAAGCCATTCAAGAAAAGACAGAGACCAATTAACCCCCTCCTTTCCTCAAAAATGAAATAATGATTTAAAAAGTTAAGGGATGGAGGAATTATACAGCCTATAAGGTACTCCTCATGGGTAACAACCTCGAACCTATTAGAAAGAAGAATGCGGATATAAGATTTTGTGTGGAATTTAGAAACTTAAATAAGGTGTCAATCAAGGATAACTATCCCTTGCCGAATAAGGATAAAAAGATGAAGTTATTTATAGGTTTAGAATTGTTATCTACTTTGGATGGTTTTTTCGGGTATAACCAAGTGGTTGTGAAGCAATCGAAAGAATCAAAACTACTTTCACTACCCCATGGGGTACTTATGTCTATGTAAGGATGTCGTTTGGGTGAAGAATGTTAGAGCTACTTTTCAAGAGAAATGGATGTAGCATTCTCGGGGTATATAAATGAATTCATTATTGTATATCGGGATGATGTGACAAATTTCTCCAAGAAAAGAAGTGATCACCTAAAATATTTAGAAAAGATGTTGATAAGATACACAGAATATGGTATCTCTTTGAAACCTTAGAAATGTCATTTTGGGGTTCGAAAGGAAAAGTAGTTTGGACACATTGTGTCAAAAGAAGGATTCATGATTGATCCCGAGAGAGTGGAAGTCATTAGCAGAGTTCTTATTCAAAGAACCAAAAAGGGAATTCATTCTTTTTTTGGGCGAGATAAATTTTATAAGGAGGTTTATTTCTAACTTTGATGAATTGAATATCCCAATCACTAATATATTAAATAAGGATCAAATTATCAAATGGGAAGAAGCAACTAGTCAAGCCTTTTTGGGATTAAGGAATCATTAAAGAATTCCCTATTTTAGTAGCACTTGATTATAAGAGGTCTTTCCAAAAAATTTCCTTTGCTTCAAAAAAATACCATTGCATTTTTCCTATTACAAAAGGATGATGAAGGAGATGAAATACCAATTACTTTATTTAGTAAGGCACTATAAGGGCCATAAATGAAATATACTATCATGGAGAAACAAGCTTTTGCTTTGGTCGAGCCACAAAAATCTTCAAGCCCTATATTTTGAGTTCTAAAGTCATTTCTTATGTTCCCCATACCATGGTTAAGGATATCTTATCAGAGATGGAAATTTCAAGGAAAATATGTCGATGGGTGAATAAGTTGTAAGAATATGACATGGATATCCAAACTAGAAAATTGGTTAGAGGTCTGGGCCTAGCAAATCTTATGGCAAAGATTAACCTACAAATAGTTAAGGTAAATGAAGTTGAAGAAGAAAGGATGAATATCCTTTAAAAATTGATAAATTATGAATGGTACAAGGATATTATTTTTATCTCAAACATCTATAGTGACTGGGTATTTAAGTAAGAATAAAAAAGAGCACTTAAGCTAGCCTCCCAAAATACATCATCACTTGATTATGGGTTGTCTTGGAAGAACCCGAGGGAGTTCTTTTGAGATGTATCACTAAATATGAAGCCCCAAAAATAATTTATGATTTCCATGGAGGAGTTTATGGGGGGCATTTTGCAGGAAGAGTCACAACTCATAAAATCTTAAGGGCTGGTTACTAGTGGCCAACTCTTTTTAAAGACACAAATCTATTGGTAAGAAAGTGTGAGAGTTGTCAGCATTTTTAGGATGATTGAAAGATTCAAGATTCCCCCCTTTGCATCCTGTATCAATTAAAGCCCCATTTAGGTAGTGGTGAATGGACTTCATTGGTGAGATTTCAAATTCTTCAAGTGTAAGCCATAAGTGGATATTAGTGGCTACTGATTACTTCACCAAGTGGGTGGAGGCAATCCCCACCAAGAAAGAAACTCACCAAATTGTCATGGACTTCATTTTAAATTATATAATTTGTAGGTTCGAGTACACAGTAAGATAGTTAATGACAATGTTATGAGATTTTGAGCTAAACCTTTGGTAGCCATGTGTCTTGAATATGGGATCAATTTAGCATATGTTTCCAATTACAATCCGCAAGGCAATGGACAAGCAAGATCAAGTAATAAGAATTTGTTGAAGATAATTAGGAGAACCTTGGAGTTAAACAAAGAAAAGTGGGGTGAGAAATTGAAATTTGTTGTTTGGGCTGATAGAATCACTGTTAAAAGGGCTACTTGAAAAATACCATTTGAATTGGTATATGGAACTCAAACCCCACTTCCCATGTATATGTAATTATCTTCTTACCAATTTTTCCAGCAATTTGAGGACCATGAGTTCAATCCCTATGATGCTCATATAAATCAAATTATGGAATTGGATGAGAAGAGAAGAGATTCCCACCAAAGACGTGAAGTTAAGGGAGAAATTGAAGAAGATATTTTATAAAAATATGAATCGAGAGCTTTTAGTGTGGGATATCTGGTGCTACTATGGGATAGTAGACATGAGGATAAGGGAAACCATGGAAATTTTGATGCATTATGGATGGGCCCTTATTCTATTGACCTTTAGATTGGAGAGCACACATTTTTCCTAAAAGACTTAGAAGTGGAATTTCTTGAGTTGCTTGTTAATGGCAGGAACTTGAAACATTTCCTTGACTGATTTCTCAGAATCAAGACATGTAGCATTGTATAATGTATAGTATTTTGGTTTCATTATACTTTCGTGTTTTTCTATTTTCATTTGTCTTGGTCCCTAGTGACCAGCTTTTGTTTGTTTCTTGATTCTTCCTTGAGGGAATTGGTTATTGTCTTTTTTATCTGCAAGCTTGTTCTTGAATCCTTTACCCAATGGATTTTCGGCACATGGTATTTCATTCTTATGGCACTCGCAGAGATTGCTCATCCCGAGTTAGAGCTGATGTTGGTGTTCGATTTAATCTTTCCCCATTCATTCAAAAAATGTCTCAATCCACATGGTTTGAAGTTTTCTCTATCTCCCTGTATTGATGTGTGAAAGATTTTTCCTTCATTTGGTTGCCATGGTCAGTCCTTTCCTTTGGCCAAGGATCACATTAAGTCTAGATATTGTTTACCGTTTTCTATGGGTTTTGTAGGTGGTATTTTAACTCAGGTTGAGTTTTCTTTGAAATTCGGTGATGATCTTGGGCCATTGATTTCTGTATTATTTGATCAAAAACCATCGATCTCTGACCTATGGTTATGGATTTTGACCTGAAATTTAACGTAGTAATGGCATCTAACCATGATGGTTTGCTTCGAAGTTGGGGATTGATCCTTGAGTTTTGATCTTGGTACTTGTTGGATGTTGATCATTGATGTTTTAATCATGGTTGATTTTGAACTAACCCAATGCTTGAGCTCGGCGGTAAAGGTCATTCGAGTTCAATGATCACTCCATTTTGGATTTTTGGTCTATGGGTGAAGCCTTGGAAAAAAATTGACGCCATTGTTAGTCACCTTTTGAGCTCGGCTCTCACTACAGTTTGGTATTGCATCTGTATTTCTTGGTCATTTCTCTATTGATCTCAACTCTTGAACTCTCTGCAAGGTTTTAGTGGTCACCATTTTTTGAATATTTTGAGTTCCAGGTTGGCTTTTCTTGTAATATTTTGTTGATTTTATTAGTTGCATTGTTTCAAGTTTAGCTTTTTTTACCTGCAGAGGAGGTCTCTATCTTCTTTCTTATATGTCTTTGTTGAAGTTTATGAGCTCGGTCTTTACGTAAAAATGTTCACTGTTGCTCTATGGCATTTGTATCATCCTTATTTTAAGCAAGGTGGTCATGGCTTTTTGTTTCTATGATCTCTTGACTGTATATTGATCATCCTGAGCTTTGTAAGGTGTTCTCTATTTTTGAGATCTCTGCTTGGTGTTGTCTCTTGTCCACCATTATTGTTTTCTGCCACGCTTGGTTCATTTTTCTGAGTAAGATTTGAGCTTGGCTTTATAGTTTGCTACCTTCCCACGAAGCTATGCGAGGCTTTTGTAGTAGACACATTGTCGCACTCAAGGTCGATGTCGTGTAAGCGCCATCTTTGCTTGTCAATGAATGGTAAGATTCAATCTCCTAAGCATCATTGTTACTTCGTCTTTGTCATTTAGACTTCAAAATACTGATACTCATTTTTCCTTTGCATTTTTGTGATTTCTGGGATAACATTGGTCTACGAATTGAAACTCATTCAGGTTATTCTCTTTGGTTCTGAACTTGATGATCTCTTGAGGGTTCACTCAAATTTGATTTAAACCATAAGTTCTTGTTTATTAATATGATTTTAGTACCCTTTAATGGGTTTTTCAATTAAAACTAGGATCTCGTACTTTTCCCTATATCCGTAATTCAAACCTGATTGGTTTATATGAGAGTCTTAACTTCGAAAAACATGGATATTTCTTCAAATCAGATGTGCATGCATTTTAATTCAATTTTTTTGTCTAATCTCGTATTCTTAGTACTAAATGGGTATCCTTATTTTCTCCAAACTTACTAGATAGAATGTTTTTCTATATGATTATTTGAAATCCTTCATTCCTTTTGATTCTGTAATATGTTCTTAAGGAATATATTGTTTTCTGAAAAGTTGAAAACCACTTCACAATATCCTAAGCTCTGCATCATATGATTCGATTCAACCATTAATACCCACCGGGTTTGTGCACTCTTCATTTTTTTTAAACCACTCTAAGTTTTTGTAGCTGATTCCTTTTGAAAGTTTCTCAAACCATTTTTAATTTTCACCGATTTGGTTCATCTTTTCTCGGGGATGACATTATTTTCACTTATTGTAACATTTTATCACTTTTTTGCTTGTGCATTCCTTAGTGACTTTTTGTTCATACCTTATTTCTTCAACTAATCCCTTGCTTAAATAGTTGTACTTCTTTGATGGTAGCATTTTTGTGTACTCATACTTGCTTCATTTGAAAACTACAATTTAAAGTGGCTGAACTTTGTAAGATTATCTTGAAAATTCATTTTATTCAACTGTTAAGCTATAATGAATGCTCCAAAGTACTTCAATTGATGAATGATAGTGAGGTCCATTTATTTTCTACTTAAATACTACATTTCCTTTTTATTACATCTTTGATATGCATGTTGGAAAATTTAAAATGTCCATTTTACATGGCAAAGCCCTGTCAAAATTTTCCTAGATTTCTTTCTTTTATTTCTATTTCAGTTGTAATAGATGTACTTTCCGATTCAGAATTTAGAATGTATCACTTTTTATGTTGAAGCTAATTTGTTGTTAGAAACTGAAACATAATAACTGGATCTTGATCATGGCATGCTTTTCTACTTTTTGTATCACTTATTTGATTTACATACAAATTTTAAAGCATGTATTAGTTAAAAAAACAATGAAAAGATGTAAATGTCCATTTTACATGGCGACTGTAAAAATTTTCTTAGACTTCTTTCTCATTTTGTTTCTCGTGTAATCTTCTCTCTCCAGTTAACTTCAAACTTTAAATTCTAACTCTTCTTCTTCAATTCTAATATGAAACATGTACTTTTATCTACAAATCTCTCCTCTTTTCTATAATGCAACTTCTTCTATTTCTTGAATAGTTGTTGAACTTTGAGTTGCATTATTCCTTCATACTAGTATGTACTTGTCACTTATCTGCTTCATGTACCATAGGATGGAAGCCTTTGAACTTTGCATTCTTTATCTATAGTGAGGACTGTAAGATATGATTGATTTCCTCTTGACTACAACCTATACCTGCACACTTTAGAAAACAGTTAGAAAATATTTAGGCTTTTTGGCCTCTCTTGTGTCTGTTGTTTTTCTTTTCTTCTGTCTCCTTTTTTCTCAGTGAGTAAATCACGTATGTTGTTTGATCTTAAAGTAATCTATGTCTCCTATTATTAAGATATCCATGTGCATGAATTAGGATAGTATAGGAATATGGATTGTACTTATGAGCTCATAAACTGGTAGTTTTGTCTTTTTCTATTTTTAGGTATAGTTCTTTCAACGGTGAAGATGGAGAGGGAACAAAGTTGAATATGATGATGCATCAACCAAAGGAGAAACCTCTAAGGCAATGATGAGTTCACTCATACTCCTTTATTTTCTCTTTCATGCATATGTACCTCTTATTTTAGTAGTTGTACTTTACTTTTAAGTTACATCCTAGGACTTGTGTCGAACATTTGAAATTCCTTTTGAATAAAACATTGAATTGTTATATTCGAGTTGTCTATTTCTTTCTACATTTCTACTTTCTAATATGGATTGTATGATGAACTAAATAACCCAATAATATAATTGAATGTATTAATCATGAAGGAAGGAACAGTAAAGAATACCTGTAATATCTAGTAATGAACTCTGATTTCTATAATCAGCAGTCATGATTGCTTCTCCAAAACCTAACACTTTATTTATTCTGTAATTTGGTGTCTTCATCAAGACAACACAGTTGTCTTTCGAGGCTTTGTGTTCTTTTGCTAAAGATAGCATGAAATTGTAGACTATGTGATCTATTATGTTTTGTAACAACACGCATAGTTGTATATTTTATGTAATCATTAATTACTTCAACAGTAACAATATTTTCTGAAAGAACCTCCCTTAGCTCAGGTATTCTTCACCAATGTTATCCATCATAATGAAGTTTCGAGTTGCCCATTTTTTCATAAGTGCACAAATTGTCAACATTTCTAACGATCATGTGGGTAAAGTTACCTACTAGCTTGTAAGCCGATTGCCTTTCTCTTGTCGTGTGGCATGGAGTCTAAAGCATGTAACCAAAATCTATCTTTCTCGAAGGTCCAACCCTTACAAAATGAACTAAAACTAGGAAATGATCTTGTAAACCATATCATGTGCATGAATGCACTTATTGAATTGAAAAAACATTGCAATCTATAGGAACTACACTTATTGAAGGGAAATCTTACTCTAAACGAAACTTTAGTATTTTCAATAATAACGGTGTTTGAGAAACATACCATTCATAGGAATGGGAATTTCCTCTTCATTCAACCTCAAAAGCTAAAAAGCATTGTGCTCTTTGCAAGCTAAAATCATGTTAGGACCACTCCGAATTGTATAAAAATTTATGTGTCTTCCGGCTTTACACGATCAACATCCCATTTTAACACAATATCTCCATTGAAGATTCTAAATTTGGATTTCATATCAAAATTCTTCTTCATCTTTTTCTAATTCTTTTCCATGTTTACATGAGCTTCATCTCTTAGCTTTTGTAATTCCATTAATTTTGCATAACGAACCTGCAATGGTTCATTTTCAAGAAGCTCCATTTGATGCAGCAAATCTAATGTGGGTAACTCAACTGAAATAGGAATTCTTGGTTATCTTCTATAAACAAGCTTGTATGGTGAATTACTAATTGATCTTTTAGGAGTCACTTTATCAACCCAAAGTGTTGAATTCAACATTAGATGCCAAGCTCTCTAGTTATCTTTGAGTTTTCTTCTAATGATCCTTAAAATATTCTTATTAGTACTTTCAGTTAACCCATTACCTTGTGGGTAATAATTATATGGAGAAGTTAGATAAATTCCATGGTTGATAGCCCAATCTATTACCTTTCCACCAAGAAATTCTAAAGCATTATCTAATATGATAGTTTTTGCAACACTAAATCTGTAAACTATACCTTCATAAAAAGATAGTATCGAAGTTTCATTAGCATCTTTCAAGGCTACTACTTCAGTCGAGTGTGTAAAGTAATGTGTAGCAGTCAAAATCCAATTGTGTCCTTATGAAAAAGGTAGGTTTATCATGCAAATAAAGTCAAGGCCCCAGTTCATAAAAGGTTGATCAACTAAAACAAGCTATAAGGGAAGTGACGCTAAATGTTCTTTTTCAACAAAGAAAGCACATTTCTTACACTTTCTAATCCATTCGAAATAGTCCTTGAATATGTTGGGCCAATAGTAACCAGCTTTCATAATTTTTAAGGTTGTGGTACATGTTGAGAAATGACCTCCTGCAGGTCCTTCATGGAATTATGATAATAATTGTTAAATTTTATCATAGTCAACACATCGCAACAAGATTCCATTTATATCCTTTTTGAATAATACACCATCAATAAAAACATAGGGTACATCTTGTAGTCTGAAATACCTTCGTTTATTCTTGTCCATACCTTCCGGATAGGTGCCATGTTGTAGATAGTTAACTAAATCAGTCATCCATCTTGATTCCTAAACTTCTTGAGCAAGTTCAAGTTGCTGATTTTCTGGTTGAACCATGATGTTTGATTGTTGATACGTAATTTCAGCATGTTGTTTTGAATCTTTTGGTTCTGCAGCTTACTATTTTTCCATATCAGCAATTAGGTGTTCACACAAACCTTTACCTTGAACTTTCTTTGTAACATGTATATCGACATCTTACTCCATAACCTTCGTTATCCAGCCTGATGTTTTCTCATTCAATTCTTTATTTAACAAGAAAGCTATCACACTTAGATGAGAAACAAGAACATGGATTTTATTTTTTTAAAGCATGTACTTAAAATTCTTTATCCCTCTGACTACTGAAAGTACTTTTTTAAGAAATGTGTACCTTGTTTCATAATCGTGCAAGCTTTGTCCAAAGAAAGAAATTGGTGCTCAACATTTTCATCATTAACCTTAGTTAATATGGTTGATATTTTTCAGCTCCTATAAGTGCATACATTATAAAATCTTTATCAAAATTTGGGTTTGCAAGAGTAGGAGCTTGAGAGATGGTTGCCTTAATTTCTTCAAACCCTTCTCTCCCTTCACTAGTCTAAGAGAAAGTTTTCTCTTTCTTTAACATAATTGTCAATGGTTTCACCAATGCTACAAAATCTGGAACAAATCTTCTAACAAAGTTGATTTTTCCAAGAAAAATTTGTAATGCCTTCTTATGATGAGGTAATGATAGCTGTGATATAGCTTCAATTCTGGAAGGGTCAATTGCTAAACCTTGTTTAAAAACAATATGACCAAGCAATTTACCTTGATGTACTTGAAAAGATAGACTTTAGCGGATTCAAAGATATTCAAAACTATTTGCATAACTAAAAAGTTTGCCCTAGATGTATTAGATGTTCTTGAATTGTTTGAGAATACACTAACATAATCTAAATAAAAAAGGATTCATTTATTTAACAAGATGTGAAAAGCTATGTCCATTGCATGCTAAAATGTTACACCAAAGCATTTGAAAGGCTGAAATACATTCTTTTGTAAACATAAGTACCCCACACGTCTTTGTGAAAGTTGTAATGTACCTATCTTCTTCTTAGACTAAGATGTGATTGTATCCACTATAACCATCTAGAAGAGATAGTCTATCTAAACTAGAAATTGTTCTCAAAATATGATCCATATTTGGAAGTAGGTAGTGATCTTTTAATGAAGCTTTATTAAAATCTCTTAAATCCACACAATCTTATTTCTCCATTCTTCTTCCTAACAGGAACAAGATTGGCTACCCAATTTGAATGCTTAACTAGAAAGATAATACTGATTCGATCAATTTAGATAACTCTTTCCTCATTAGAGGCTCTATTTTAGGATTTCTGAGACCTCTATTTTGCCTAACTGACTTAGAATTTAGTTGTAATTCAATATTGTGTTGTGCTAAAATGGGATCAAACCCTTTCCATTCTTGGTATTTCCAAGTGAAAACATCTTTAAATTCCATGCAAAGATTAATAAAAGAATTTTTTCAGCTAAAGAACATACCTTTCTAGGAAACAAATTTTTTCCTTCATCAACTGAGATCTCTTCATAGTTATCAGCATGTGTTGACATCTTAGTTTTTACCTTCCTTAACTAATATTCAGTGCACTAAAGATTTCTTCTAATGTGACTAGACCTCAAGGCAGTTTATTCATCTTTAATTTAACAATCTGGTCACCATATAAGTGTTGTAATTTATCTTGATTTACTATAGAAAATTCAGCTTCTTGTTGCAAAAACCTGGAGATTTGATCATCAATTTCAAAAATCTACTAATTCAAATCATTATCAGGTATCAAAGGCCTAACAACCAACATTATATGAGGCTGAATATCATTGTTTTTAATCTGTTTCAGCATTTCAAAACTAGCAACAAATGCTGCAAGTCTATCTACATGCTTATTTTCTATTTTAGGAATGGACTAGATGTTAATAGCTTCAAAATCTTCCATTAAGTCTGAAACTTTATGTCTATGAGACTTCATTAATGGATTTTTACAAACATTAAAATTTCTTACTTGATTGATAATGAACTCAGAATCACCAAAAATCTATAGCAGGCTAATACCTCTCTTTCTGGCCCAAAGTAGGCCATTAATTAATGTTTTGTATTCAGCTATGTTGCAAGTGCATGAAAATTTGAGAGTCAAAGATGAGAAATACCTTTCATTTTTTAGGGAAGTGAGCATTAAACTTGCTCCTTGTCCTTTCTTGTTCTTAGCTCCATTGAAATGAAGCTTCCAAATCCCTTCTACTGCATTTTTTGTTTTGGACAACAAGGGAGTTGGTATTTTTTCTTCATGCAAACAAAACACACAAAATAGATTTTCTTAAACTTCTTTAAAAGGATCATGAGCATGTTCTTCATGTGTATTTTCATCCATAAATAGGTTAGAAACACCATCCAATGCTAAAATATGAGTTGTATTATCAAAATCAGACTGGTCTAAGGCTGCATAATTAGCTAATGCATTAGAAGTGTGAGGCTCAATGTGAAATCTAGCCAATGGTTCTAAATTGATAGTAACCTTGGTTCCATAACATGTAGTGAAAAATAAGAAAGACCAATCTGAAGAGAGATAACCTCATATTTTTCTATGAATTCTATTGATAAACATATAGCAAAATAAGGAGGTAAATCTACAACATTAATATCTTGCAGAATGGAAACATTTGGACTAGCATGCAATGTTACCTCTAGATTTCTGATGACACCAACTGTATTAGTTGTGGTTCTATCCAATTGTAGGACTCTCTTTTTATAGGTTCATATTGCGAGACTGATTTTTCTACAATATCTTTCGGCATAAATGTGCTACTTGCACCACTTTGTCCACCATACGATTATGAACAAGATGTTTTCCAATAATCGTGTGAGATAAAATGGTGGTGGCTTCTTGATGTCATGAGCATTTAATACTTTCTAAACCATCCATTTAACCTTTTTGAGGTGGTCTTGTTCCATTGTTTCAATGAGCATGTCTACTTTTAGACTTCTTTTCGATGTTTTCGAAGAAATCAGTAGCTTAGCAAGTTCATGAGAAAGTAAATATTGTTGTCTAGAATACGTAGAGCATCCCACATTGAGATGTTAACATTATGCTTTTTCATTACATCAACAATGTAAAAAGAAGCATCATTTTTAGAGACAGATTCTACTATTTTAGCATAGGATTTTGTGAAAATTGATTCTTCTTCCGCTACTTTTGATATCTAAGCTATAAATAACCTTCTTGGATCAAAGTTCTGTAGTTGTTTTTGTTGTTCTTTACTAGATGTAACACTTTACTGTTTTACAGAACAACATCATTGTTATCTAGTTTTGGGCTTATAGTTATTGTTTTATAAGTGATGATGAGGTAGAATAGGCCTACTCTGTTGTTTTTACTCTCTGTAACCTTTTCCGAGCCCTAGTAGTAGCTAAAAATAAAATCATGCTCACTAAAAATAACTAAGTTCTAATCAAGTTCCTTCTGAAGCTGAGTATCTTTCTGCCCACCCTCCATTTGAGGCATGAACAATGTCTCGGATTGAGGTTGTGCAACAAAACTTATGTTCGAGAAAAGCATTTGGGCAACTTGTAGTTGAATGAGGATGATTACAAAGTTGAAACCACTCTTCCATAGCCATATCAACTAGAAATAAAATGTTAGATGAACTAGGAGCCTTTGGGTCGAACTACTTTCTTTGATAAATGGCTGCCTGTAATTTTGATTCTATTGGTAAGGCTACCTATTTTACTAGTTTTATTGATTTTGCTAATAAGGAGCCCGATAAGATCTACTAGGTAATGCAATCTTATTATAAATTGAAGTCACTTGCCCCCATAGTCTATAAATATTTAAATACGTCATCGATGGGGCTACAACAATAGGTTCTATAATCGTGATAGGATATGGGATATGCGCTAAATCTTCTAGAAAAGGCATTAAAGGCCTTGGAGCTAACTTACTGGCTTGAATACGACTATTTTAAGCTTGGACGGCGATATCATAAGTTATTGGGTGATTCTCTCCTCCCATAGACTAAATCATAGTTGAAATATCATTGTTTAATGCTCTAAGATAATAAAGAAAAGCATGATCAGCTTGAGGCTTGACACTCATTTGGAATTCTTTCCCAAGTTCTGGAAAAATGGATGTTGAAGCTAGACATAAATTCATTGGAAGCTCTTTTAATGGTAGACAAATGTTCTATGAGAGATAAATGATCTCAATTATCTTGAAATTGTTTCAACAATTTACCACCTAAATCATCCCAAGTTCTTATGCATCCGGTCTCTAAATTTATATACCATTGCGGTAACGCTTGTCCTTTAAGGGATGCAGCTAAAAGTCTCAAACCTACATCTTCGTGAGTGATATTACGAACTACACATAAGGCTGCAACATCTTTAATGTGCTCTGTAGGTGTAACCTGATTTTTACCAAGTGAATGATGAAAAAAATTCATGGCAGCATTAGGGATGTCATGATAAATCGGGATTACTAATGGGCTGCCATTAGTAAAGGTCACACAATTCCTCAATGGTTGAATATCTATTTGAAAAATTGGGATCTTAATAGAGAAGTTGATACGTGGTGAAGGAATATTAGGAGGAGGGTTATCAAAACCAAGCCTATTATAAGGAAAAGTTTTACCAACTCTTCTCCTTATTACAAAATTCAAAGGTAAAGAAATAAAATCAAAAGGAATTCCTCTTCTTGATGAACTTGTATTTACTTTAGGCATGGAACATATTGCAATATTGATCTAAAATCATCCTTACTGATTTGTCAAATAGATCTTTAAATACTTTAGAATAAATTGTTGCATTGAACTTGTTGTCTTGAAAGTAACCTTTATCTGGTATAAATATGTTGTAGATCTGTTGTGAATATCTACGTAACTTGCATGCAAATCTGATTCGTGGTCCCACCGGGTGTCCCGAAAAATGTTATCTCTCGAAAGTACACCCTATATAGAGATGGATGCAGAGTTTTCTAAGCCTACAAATTTTATCTCTCTCTCTCAGCATAGATACAATGGAAACACCTCGGGTCTTCAAGTATACCTATTTTGAGGTGAGTCTCAATATCAAGGTCAATTCCTTATTGATGTATCCTAATATGATTTTATGGGGTTTAAGGGTAAAATATGATTGTAAAATGAAATTAAAACAATCACAACAACACTGTTAAGTTAAACATGCACATTAGTATCTAGTGGAAATTATTGAAATTTGTAACTTTGAGGATAAGATGAATAATTAGGGAATTAACATTCACAAGATTAATGGTAACATATTCGAGATTGTAAATAATTGGAAAGGAAGCAAATACTTCACATTCAAAGGGAAAAACTAGTAAAAAATGCTTCAACACTCTTATATCTAAAAGGTATTCTTTTGTGCTTTACTAAGGCACACAATATATGGCATAATCAATTCACCCACCCTTCCTAAAAATAGACTAAGATTGTACTCACCCATGCATTCTATTTTTATCCTTTATTTCATGATAAATAAAGGAAAAAAATAAATCAAACGAGTACAAAGAGGCATTAATAGCCTTTGATTACATACGGTCAATCTGCATTTGAATGTTCTATTTTAAGAAAATCATGGGTGAATAATTTTCTAATAATAAATTTGGCTTGATGAGTGAGTCTCCTCTTAGTGCACGCAATTATGTTCTTTTATTGATCTGTCCCCTTGTGAAGGCATGCAAAACTAACTCCCTATGACTAAGAAAAATAAATTACATTAATTGCAATACTTTACAAAATAATTCATCCAAATATCCACTTGATGGGGACCACCTCCAAGCTCAGGTTCTGATGTTGACATTCCTTATCTTCTAGTGGTCACATGGATAACACACTGTAAATCATCTCCAACCCCTCCAATAGTGGGGACCACTTTTGCACTTCACCATTTGATGAGTACGAGGTAATTTTGTAAGTATTAAGGTAAGTGTTCTTTGATTATTGGTTTGGATGGCATATTACATAGTTTAGACCTTATACAAGGTCAATGCAAACAATGCCATTCGGCCACCTTTTGATAACACATGTTATACTATAGTCCACCACCCTTTGATTAATATTCTTGGTGTATAGTTGGTTAGATTTTGAATTGTGAATAGAATAAGGTGGGAATCACCTTTTGGCTTGATCATTGCATAACATGATTGGTTGGCACCCTTTGATCATTTGGGACATAGACTATGGTTTAAGACTTTCGAAAGTCAATATGAAATGATTTTTTTTTGAATGTGGGGCTGGCCCCCTCTCCATGATGACTCACCCCTCCATGCATTTTTTCGGTGGTATTTTAACTCAGGTTGAGTTTGCTTTGAAATTTGATGATGATCTTGGGCCATTGATTTCTGTATTATTTGATCACAAACCATCAATCTCTAACCTGTGGTTAGGGTTTCTGACTTGGAGTTTAATGTAGTAATGGCATCTAACCATGATGGTTTGCTTCAAAGTTGGGATCGATCCACGAGAGCTGATGTTGGTCCTTGTTGGATGTTGATTGTCAATGTTTTAATCATGGTTGAGTTTGAACTAACCAATGCTTGAGCTCAATGATCACTTCATTTTGGATTTTTGGTTAGTCTATGGGTGAAGCCCTGGAAAAAAATTGACGCCATTGTTAGTCACCTTCGAGCTCGGATCTCACTACTGATTTGGTATTACATTTGTATTTCTTGGTCATTTCTTTGTTGAGCTTGGCTCTTGATCTCTCTACAAGGTTTTAGTGGCCACCGTTTTTGAATATTTTAGTTACGAGTTGGCTTTTCTTATAAGATTTTGGTCAATTTTATCAGTTGCATTGCTTTGAGTTGGATTTTACTACAAAGGAGGTCTTTGTCTTCTTTCATAGCCACCATTTTTGAAGTCTCGTGAGCTCGGTCCCTCTACACGAATGATCACCTATTACTCGATGGCATCTATATCATCGTTATTTTAAGCAAGGTGGTCGTGGCTTTGTGTTTCTATGATCTCCTGACTGTATATTGATCATCCTAAGCTTTGTAAGGTTTTCTCTATTTTTGATATCTCTACTTGGTGTTGTCTCTTATCCACTATTATTGTTTTCTTCCAAGCTTGGTTCATTTTTCTCAGTAAGATTCGAGCTTGGATTTATAGTTTTGCCTTCCTTTGAGTTATGTGAAGCTTTCTTAGTAGACACTATTATTGGCACTTAATCTCATGACTATGGAACTGTCATACCTTGCTTGTCAATGAATGGTAAGCTTTGATCTCCTAAGCACCACTGTTACTTCCTCTTTGCCATTTTGACTTCAAAATATTGATACTCATTTTTCCTTTGCATTTTTGTGATTTATGTGATAACATTGGTCTCGAATTGAAACTCATTACGGGTTTATTCTCATTGAATCTGAACTTGATGATCTCTTGAGAGGTTCATTCAAATTTGATTTAAACCATGAGTCCTTGTTTCTTACTATGATTTTAGTACCCTTTAATGGGTTTTTCGATTAAAACCAGGATCTGTAATTTTTCCTTATATACTGCAATTCAAAACTGATTGGTTTAAATGAGAGTGTTAACTTCGAAAAACTTGGATATTTCTTCAACTCGGATGTGCATGCATTTTAATTCAAAGCTTTTCTATCTGAGCTTGTATTCTGAGTACTAAATGGGTATCCTTATTTTCTCGAAACTTGCTCTAGATAGAATGTTTATTGATATGATTATTTGAAATCCTTCATTCCTTTTGATTTTGCAATTTGTTCTTAAGGAATATAATGTTTTCTAAAAATTTGAAAACCACTTCACATTATCCTAATTTCGTATTATCTGATTTGATTCAACCATTAATACCCACCGAGTTTGTGCTCTCTTCATTTTTGTGAAACCACTCTGAGCTTTTGTAAGCTGATTCCTTTTGAAAGTTTCTCTAACCATTCTTCATTGTCACTGATTTGGTTCATCTTTGCTCGGGGATGACATTATTTTCACTTACTGTAACATTTGCTCACTATTTTCATTTGTGCATTCCTTAGTGACTTTTTATTCATACCTAATTTCTTGAACTGATCCCTTGCTTAAATAGTTGTACTTCTTTGATGGTAACATTTCGTGTACTCATACTTGCTTCATTTCAAAACTACAATTTAAAGTGGTTGAAATTTGTAACATTATCTTGAAAATTCATTTTATTCAGATGTTAAGCTATAATGAATGCTCCAAAGTACTTCAATTGATGAATGATAGTGAGGTCCATTTATTTTCTGCTTAAATACTGCATTTTCTTTTATTACAGCTTTGATATACATGCTGGAAAATTTAAAATATCTATTTTACATGGTGAAGCCCTGTCAAAAGTTTCCCATATTTCCTTCTTTTATTTACATTTCAGCTATAATAGATGTACTTTCTAATTCAGAATATAGAATGTATCACTTTTTATGTTGAAGCTGATTTGTTGTTAGACACCAAAACATAATAACCAGTATCTTGATCATGGCATGCTTTTCTGCTTTTTGTGTCACTTATTTGATTTACATACAGCTTTTAAAGCATGTATTAGTTAAAAAAACATGATGGAAAGATGTAAATGTCCATTTTACATGGAAAAGCCCTGTCAAAATTTTCTCAGACTTCTTTCTCATTTTGTTTCTGATGTAATCTTCTCTCTCTAGTTAACTTCAGCCTTTAAATTCGAATCTTCTTCTTCAGTTGTAATCTGGAACATGTACTTTTATCTGCAAGTCTCTCCTCTATTCTATAATGCAACTTCTTCTATTTCTAGAATAGTTGTTGAACTTTGAGTTGCATTCTTCCTTCATACCAGTATGTACTTGTCACTTATCTGCTTCATGTACCATAGGATGGAAGCCTTTGAACTCTACATTCTTTATCTATAGTGAGGACTATAAGATATGATTGATTTCCTCTTGGCTGTAACCTGTACCTGCACACTTGAGAAAACAGTTAGAAAATATTTAGGCTTTTTGGCCTCTCTTATGTCCATGGTTTTTCTTTCCTTCTCTCTCCTTCTTTCTAAGTGAGTATATCACATATATTGTTTGATCTTAAATTAATATATGTCTCATGTTATTAATAGATCCATGTGCATGAATTAGGATAGTATATGAATATTTATTATACCACTGAGTTCATAAATTGATATTTTCTCATTTCTATTTTCAAGTATAGTGCTTTCAACAAAGTGAAGATGGAGAGGGAACAAAGCTGAAGATGAGGATGCATCAACCAAAGGAGAAACATCCAAGGCAATGATGGGTTCACTCATAATCCTTTATTTTATATTTCATGCATATGTACCTCTTATTTCAGTAGATGTACTTTACTTTTCAGTTACATCCCATGGCTTGTGTGGGAACATTTGAAATTCCTTACGAATAAAACATTGAATTGTGAAATTGAGTTGTGTATTTATTTTTGCATTTCTACTTTTTGATTTGGATTATATGATGAAATAAAAAACCTAATAATATAATTGAATGTCTTAATCATGAAGGAAAGAAAATTAAATAATACTTGTAATGTCCAAGAATGAACTTTGATTTTGTAATCTGCAGTCATGATTGCTTCTCCAAAACCTAACACTTCATCTATTCTGTAATTCGGTGTCTTCATCATGACAAAACAAATGTCTTTCGGGGTTTTGTGTTCTTTTTGCTGAAGATAGCATGAAATTGCGAGACTATGTGATCTTTTATGTTTTGTAACAGGACACATGGTTAAAAGTTCTTGTATTCATTAATTAATTAAACAAGAATAATATTTTCAAAAACAACCTCCCCTAGCTTAGGTATACTTCACCAATGTTATCCATCATAATGAAGTTTTGAGTTTCCCATTTTTGGATAAGTGCAAAAATTATCAATAGCCTCTTGATCTCCTTCATCTAGCAAGAAGATGACCCCAAAGGTTTCAATCTATTATAAAAATAACTCCCCTACTTATTTGGATAAGTTTTATTTCCATCATGAATCTAAGGTTCTATAATAAAGGTTGCGCGCACTTCAATTTTTATTCTTACATGACTCCTTGGCTCATGTTCCTCATGTGCCCTTGTGTTCTCCTCTCATGTGATTCCTATCTTTTACATCTCCTTTCTTATATTCTATTCCATTTTTCCTCGCGCTCAAGATCTATGCACTCACCTTCCTCCCAATAGTTTATGTACCCTTCTTGCATCCTCTTCCTTACTATTAAACATTATCTTGTAATGATTATGCCTCTCACCTAGGTTCCTCTAACGAGATGTTCCTTCCACTCCTCCCAATTGCATTACTACATTGCACCTCCTCCTACTTTATTCTTCCACACTTCTTACTCCACGCATGCTATCACACCTTCTACACCAATTCATGTGCCACGTAGATTTTCATACATTGACTAAATCACATGTAACCTACCAAAGCATGCTAACATGTCACTAAATCCATGAAACCAACCAATATGTGACACGTGGAAAAAAATGACAAAATAGTGATGATTTCGAGTTATACTCCGGATCACTCAAGTTCATATTTTAGTGGGATTTGGTAGGTGAGAAAAAGGGAAATGTCTTTCGGGAAAGTAATGAACATATCTGATTTCTCTAACCACCCAAATTTGATATGATTTTCCCTCCTTATTTCTTATCTACGACATATAGATATGGGGAAGCACATTTGATAGATTACAAGTGGATTTGTAGGCATTTAGTGCTTGTTGTTGGTGGTGAGATTCAAATCTGAGTTTTCCTCATTCTCCTCTTCTTCTCTCATCGATTCATCTATAAATGTAAGAGTATGGCTCATTGTAAAGGGTTAGACATTTTGGATCCTCTAGTGTTTGATAAGGATTTTGTATCTTTGCATTTTGAGTCATAGACCTCTAGATCTGGTTCTTGCATTGGGATATCAACCTCATACACCATTGTAATAGATTGTGCATACATGGAAGCAATAGAAGCATTGTTTTATGGCTACTCTCTACCTTAACATGTTTGTATTCTTATTTATTGCCTTTCATTTGTATTGTGTTCTTTTTGTGCCATTTTAAATCCCTTGCAGCTCTATTTTCTTGTTTTGTCTCATGAAATCGATCATGTGAATG
The DNA here is from genome assembly GCA_018340775.1 of Taxus wallichiana var. yunnanensis. Lineage (NCBI taxonomy): Eukaryota > Viridiplantae > Streptophyta > Pinopsida > Cupressales > Taxaceae > Taxus > Taxus wallichiana. Next base: position 134,141,017 of record CM031238.1, on the reverse strand, counting down.
TATTCTAGAATGTGTTGTACCTACCTAACCTCCCTTTATGTTTTTTCCTTCATTTTCACTCAAAACAAATAGTGTTCATCCCAATTTTTTTAGTGTTATCATCTCCCTTAGTTTTATTTTCCCCTATTTACACATCCTTTTATCCCTATTCCTTGGTATGTTTATCCTAGGTTTTCATTTCAGCAATAGGAGTAGTAGTAGCTGTAGAAATAAGGAGAGGAACCAACCTTCTTTGTAGGTATATCTCAAACAAACAAGGTCCCAAAACTTAGAGATAGTCTCATTGTTGACTCAAATGACTCATCTCTATGAGATCTGAGACATGGGTGTAAGTTTAATGAACCAATAATAATGCAACATTTTTAAGTATTAATTGTATGTTAATATCTAGTTAGAACTATTCGAACTCTTTTTCCTGCTCTGTGCTAATTTGAATTTCTTGGTTCTTCCTTTGGGCTATAATGTTGGACCCTTCTAGTCTAGTCTATTATCCTCCCTTGACGGATCGATGACTCTCTCCTCACATACCCCTAATGGGTCTTGGAAATATGTGCTTTTTGTGTCGCCCAAGGTCTTTCAATCTATTAAGTTGCATCCTAATATTTTCGATGGGATGTTTTCATTGTAGATTCCTTCCTAGGTCACATATGTTATTATTGCTTCATGAGACTAGTCCTGTATCAATAAGATGATGGGCCCTAGGGCCCCTCTAAAGGAAATTTAGAAATGTTCATACATTAAGTGGGCCCCCTGTGGCCCTTGGATATTTTAGAAATGTTGAATGGCTGTATATTTTTTACTATTAGCCTAAAGGAGGATTTTTCTCGTGCACTTCTAGGTGGTCCATGATAATTTTGTAGATGCAGTTTCTACCTCATGAAATGGATTTTGGGTTTTAACCCTCACATGGAGAAAATGACTCGAGTATATATTTGGATTCTCCTATCAGGTCTTGCTTTGAGGTTTTGGGATGTTACGGTCATTAAAGGTATATTTCTATCCTTGGGCTCTCTCATTGCAATTGAAGAGGCCACCAAAGCTAAATCTAGGCTTATACATGCTAGGTTTTGCGTGAATTCTAATGTTAGTTTCCCATTACCCAAATCCATTGATCTCCTACCATACTTTGGAGTTTTATATAAACTCATTGAATAAGAATATATTTCAAATGCATGTTATAATTGTAAGAGAATTTTCCACATGTCCCCTGCTTTCTCTTTGAAATCAGATCCTAAGCAAAACACTCTTTTCCGTTCTCCTAAGTTGAAAAATAAATTCATCCCCAAAATCATTCCAGAGGTTAGCACTTCTAATTATTTTCCTTCCCTTTTGGAAGAGGGTGAAATCCCCTCTTTTGAGATTCCCCAAGAGCAATCCCTTCTTGTTCCACTCGGTTACATATTCTTCTCCTCCCTCTTCCCCCTCACTTTTTCAATTCCTAATCCTCCCTTTTAGGTTTAGCTCACCCTTTTACCCTCCTTGAACCTTTGAGTATATTACCTCTTCCTTTCCTTCTTCTCCTTCACCCTCCAATTTCTTAGATGTATTCTTGTTCTTTTCCTCTCCTTCCCCCTTGGTTGTGGAAGAAGATGTTCCATCCAATAAAACTCAAAGAAAATGTAAGAAAAAATGGTGACGTTAGTGCCAATAAACAAAAGGGGAGATCTACCAATCGATCTAAGCTCCAAGAGATAGGCGAGAATATTGCTCAAGTTGTTCAGGGTACTCTCACTATGGATGGTGGGGGTAAACCTAAATCCAAAAAATGAATATTCTCTCCTGGAATATTAGGGGAATTAATGCTCCCTTGAATAATATAATCCTTAACGATATGATATTAAAACACTCCCTGGACATCATCATGTTGCAATAAACTAAGATAAATGAGGATCTCATCATTCATAGGATACCTTTCCGCATCCTTTACATCTCAGAACCCTTCGGAAAATTTGGGGCCTTTGTATTTTTGGAATCCAAAGGTTCTTTTTGGAGAATGTCATATCATAAATCCTCACTTTATGGGAATTTTTTTCAATAAATCAGATCAAGTGTTGGTTGGATTGTTATTAATATTTATGTGCTAAATATAGAATCTCGAGAGAAGTCATATGGAAAGATATTTTGGACTTGAAGTAGGAGAAAATGTGTACCTTGGATCATTCTTGGGGACTTTAATAACCCTCTTTACCCTTCTCAAAATCAAGGTGACGCCCAAAAAATTTTAGTAGTATGGATTCCCTTTCCAGCTTTATTCATCAAGGTGATTTTTATTTTGATCTTCCTCGATCCTCTTTTACTTGGTCGAACTACATATTAGGTCTTAATCACATTCAAACTAGGTTAGACAAAAAGCCTTGGTTCTATGGATGGGATAACTTATTTCCTATTTCTATCTGAGTTCTCTCCCCAAAGTTGCTTTAGATCATAGCCCCTTGCTTTTATGTGCAACAACTTTCAAAAAATCCAAGCATTTTCCTTTCATATTTGAACTGGCCTGGCTCCAAAATCATAACGTTGATACACTCATTGAGGAATGGTGAAAGGTGGAAATATAGGGCCCATCCATGTTTAGGTTTTCCAATAAAATTATTTTTGTCAAAAAACATCTTCAAACTTAAAAATTCAAAACCTTTGGGGATATTCAGAAACGAAAAAAACTCTCCCTAAAGATCTCAGAGATATCTACCAATATTGAAAGATATAGAAGAATGCTTGATTTACACCAACAAGAAATTTATCTTATTATTGATTATCATAATACTCTAGCTAAAGAGGAAATACATTGGTGAAAAGATCTAGGGCTCTTTGATTACATGACGGAGACCGTAATACAAAAAATATTCATGCTAAAACCTCCAAACATAAAAGAAGGGATAAAATCAAATAACTATTACTGATGGATGGTAGGGTTTTGAATTCTAAAGATGTTATTTCTTCATAACTTGTTAATTTCTATGCTAACCTCCTTAAGGAAGAGGGTCCTCCTAATGAGGTTGATACAAATGAAATGTTGCAACATATTCCTAGGCTTGTTTATGATGAAATTAATGGAAAATTGACTTACTCATTTTCAGCAGAAGAAGTTCATAAAGATGTCTTTACTACGAAAGGAGACAAATCCCCTTGTCCCGATGGCTTCCCTACAACCCTCTTCCAAACATTATGGGATATCATTAAGCAAGACCTGATTGAGGTTGTTAATGAGTTTCAAAATAATGACTCTCTTTTAAAAGAATGGAACAATACTTTCATTGCATTAGCTCCTAAGTCTTTGGGATCCAAATCTGTTTCAAATTTCCGCCCTATTAGCCTTTGTAATACCTCTTATAAAATAATCACAAAATTTTCACAATGAGATTGAATCGTTTTATGATTAGCTCGATCTCTGCACAAAAGAATGGTTTTCTTGGAGGCAGGATGATTCATGGAGAATTTAAAGTTATACATGAAGCCATTCGTTCATCCTATCAATCTAAATCGGTAGGAATGATAGTCAAGTTATATATACAAAAATATTTTGATCGATTCATCCGTGATTTTCTCCTTATAGTTCTTAGAATATTTGGCTTATATGAAAAATGGTGTAAATGGATTTATAGTTATATCTCTTCTCCTCATTTCTGTATCCTATTGAATGGTATTCATGTAGGTTTTTATAATAGTAGGGGAATCAGACAAGGAGATATTCTCTCTCCCTTCCTTTTCCTCCTTATGGCCTACATTTTCAGCAAGGCCCTTGAGGCTGTTAAAAATGTTGCTACTATATCTAGCCTCAAGATTACGACTAGGGTCTTGGTGGCTACCCATAGTCAATTTACGGATGACACCCTCCTTGTGGGTGCATCCTTGGTGGTGGAAGATAGATATTTGAAGAGGATCCTTGAATACTACCAATCTATTTCTTATCAATTCATCAACTTTACCAAAACTTTTGTAGCCTTTATTCTTACACGGTCGGTAAAAAAGAAAGACTACAAATATTTTTAGTTTTAATAGTTGAGTTTCCTTCCACCTAATTAGGGTTATCTATTTTCAAAGGAAGACAACTTAAAAATATTTGGACTCGATTATTGGACATTTTGAGAACAAACTTACAGTTGGAAAGGATCACTTCTTAGTCAAGATAAAAAGTTGTAACTTGTAAAGACCTTGCTTCAAATCCTCCCTATTTATTTTGTCTTTACTTATAATCCCCTCATCGATGACCTCTCCCATCAATTTTTTTAAAAAAATTCCTTTGGTTGAACATCAAGAGCACAAAATGCTACATTTAGTTTCGTAGAGTCTTGCGTATGCAAACCTATGGTTGTTGGAGGGTCGGGGCTTCAAACAATCGCATATGATGGGTGTCGTCATTCCTTCATTTAATCAACATCTTGTTGATGTCATATCAAACAAAGGGTGTGTCTAAAGCTATATGAAATAAGAGTAATTTTAACTAATCTAGTAGTTGACTATAGTTATTTTTGTATTTTCCGGGGATCTCTTTAATCTCTTAAGGAATTGTTGGTAAAACCTTATTTAAATCAAACTATGAAAACTTGCTTTGAAAGTAAACACAATGAAAGCTTTTCCAAAGGAAACACCTGCTTGTGTAGAATGGAAACACCCTTGATGTTGGAAAATAAACAAACTTGCTTTTGGAAAATAAACACACTCAATTTGAATCTTTGGAAAACAATTACTAAAAATATAAGCATATATCTAAACACCTGCAAGAACAAGTATACAACAAAGTTTAACTAAAAAAATTAAAACAATACGTAATTAATAGATCTAAGCTATTTTCAAGAAATATAAATACCAAATAAATGAATATCCCAGTCCTTGGGGGAGTGGGCCCTTTCTCCTCCTCGAATAAGGATTTAACAAATCAGAATTCTCTCAAATAGGAATGGCTATTTTATTGATAAAACATTCAGAATTACAAATGTATTGGATTTGAGTACTTAGTCTATTTCTCTTCTCTATTCTATTTCTATCTCATTCTCTATCTTCTATTTCTATATATCCTATCTATCTACTGCAGGTATGCTTTTATATACATTTTACAATCATAGTTGTCTCAATGATTCTGATGAAATCGAATCATGCCCAAAATAGATGCTGAGCCGGATTACAGTTGATCAAATAGTTGTAGGATAACTCTCCCTGGATCTGTGTTCAGAAATATTCTTGTCCTTCTGATTGAAAGGGTTGTAGATGCAAAATCTTCTAGATGTGGTTTAAAATAGATAACTCCCTATCGGTTTCAGAACTTTGGAGAAGTTCCAGAACCATAGGAAATTGTTTAAGGATCAAAACCATGAGAGTTTTGGAGCTATCCCTAGGAGTTCGGAAATAAATCTAAAAATTCCAAACCTAAATACTAGAGTTCGAAGGCGAGTCAGAAAGTTCTGGAACTAGCTTGGAAGTTCGAACTAAGCTATGTAGGAACATATGTTGCTGAAAACAAACTGAACACTTCCTGCTTCATTTCCTCAACTGATTTAGACCTGATTTATTACAAAAATGAATTCAAACACACACTTGTTAGGAATTCTAGATCTTTTAACATTAGAATCACAATCAATCAAAAGATAGAAAATTACATCCTAATTCATATCATATCAATTAAAAGTCACACAATGCAATCAAACTTAATCAAAAGGAGAGTAAGATGAGATCATATATTATACATTAATCGGACATATTATGGCCTCATCATTTCCCCAAAACTTACTTATTTGTAAGTCCCTTTACAAACTCCATTCTTCAAAAGTGGGGTTATAAGTTATGCATTCCATTTGATTACTTAGATCAAATGGCTGAAACTAGATTTTCCAATGTTTAAACTTGGATGTATTGTACCCTGCTCCTCCTTCTATTTTCCTCTCCCACTGTTCAAATTTAGTAGGGTCTTGAGGTTCTCTTTTTTGCCAAGGAGACATGGGGGTGAGAATTAGAGGAGGCATTGTTTTCATTCCTATCCATATTTTCCCGTAGGTTTCATTGACTTGGGGAATTATTGTGCAGAAATGCTTTTGCCCTTTCTAAACTCTAGATCAGATTTGTACCTTCTATCATAGTACTTGCATTTGATTTGGAAGGCATTTCCTTCTTGTGTTCACCTTGTTGCATCTTTTCCAAGAGGGAATCCTTGGTCCGCATTTATTCCTATAACTCTTTAACAAAAACCATCAACTTCTCGCTCTCTACAAGCATCTCATTTACATACTCCTGTGTCTTGGTTATAAAGGATTGTGGGTCAGATTGTAACTGCACTATTTCCTCTTCTAAGGAATAGAATTTATCTCTAAGGAAAGAGTTTTCTTCTAGATTTGGTGGTTTATTACCTCAAGCTCATCCAGATTACTCATATTTAGATGACTTGCCCATGATTCTTTGTTCCTGCAAACACAATCTATACTTCCAAAACTTCACACTGCAAAAGAAGATTACCGAGCCTCAAAATGTCTGCACATTGAAAATTGAAATCAATACTGAAACTAAAGACAAATTTTCAAAGACAATTAGAAGTTAATCCAATAATCTAACTGCTCTAATACCAAACTTGCTTAGAGATTAGCAAGTTTGCAAGCGTAATAACTAGCTCTGATACCAAACTTGATCCGAAAATGGATCGTGTTTATTTTTTTCCACTTTTAAAAGTTTTCAAGTATTGTTAATCTTTAATAAAATTGAAGTATTTTATACTCCAAAAATTGATCAAATTCTAATTTATGAATGTTTTCCAAACTGAAATTTAAATTTCATTTTATTCAACATTCAATGTTTGATCAAAACCCAAATTCATTGTTTCTTAATTTTAATTGATTTTTAAAAGTTGTAAAATACTGATTACCATTACATCCACATTATTTTTATGAACTTCAATTATTGCAAATAATTAGAAACTTGAAATAAAATTAGAGCACAACGCCAGATTGTTTAGAGGGTTCGGAATTCCTACGTCCCCGGGTTCGTGATGAACCGATCCATTAATAATGTTTAAAATTGTAATTAAAATAACATTTACATTAACAAATAATGAATCAAAAACCTAAAAACTTTGTTTCATACCTTTGAAGGACGTTAATGGAGCTTAGCCTCTATCTTTCACCTTCCTGATCCACTTGCAGCAGTGTCTCCCTTTGGTTCTACGCCTTCATGTGACTTTAATAGAAAATAAATCTATCACAAAAGCTCAAAATTAAATAAATTATCACACCATTGTGATTGTCTCAAAATTATGAGCAACTTTCATATATAACTTGAGATCTGGAAGTGAGCAGAAGTGCCCCAAAATTACACTTTTCCAAAACTGCCTCCTTATTCCCTTAACACAGACTTGACACTTGTCCATTACAAATACAAGTGAGCTTTATTTATACCACTTACAAGAGGGTGGTGGGTTGGTAAGGCCTCTTATATTTTTAGATGAGGTGCTGGGTTCAAATCCCCCTTCCATAGGTTTAGGTGCCCAATTTAGCCATTGACCCCACATTTGGTGGGAAAGGGATAGGATAAGCCTTTAAATAACTTTTTGTCCACAAAATCCTCCTTATCCCATGGGATTAGGCTTATTCCCATGGAATGGATTAAATAAAATATTATTATTATTATTTTAAATCCAAATCCAATAAAACCTGCCAAGTTTCATGCCCATAATATGCCATTCATCCACGCGATCGTGTCACACCATCATCATTTGACCACAACTTTGACTATGCATATTTTTTACATATGAATACAGATTTGGTCTATTCAAAATGTGTCAGAAAGCTTGTGACGAGCTCTATACCATGGAACTATTTTTTTTAAATTACAAGACCTTAAATTTTTCCTTGTCACCAATTTCCACATGTCACCTTGCCATTGGTCCATTTGTTGACCTATTGACCAAAGTTGACTTCCATGTTAATGAACTTTGATCGAACATAAATTGAGCTCAAGGTGTGTGTTTTTCATGTTCTTATATTTGTTGGAAAGATCTCTAAATGATCTCTGCATTGGAATGTTCTAGGTAATTTTAGGAAACTTTTGACACTAAAAACTATCATCCGATCAGTCATGTCCATACTACCCAAAATGTCAGCAGACTTCTTCTTCCATCCTTTCCTACTCACTCCTTCCTTCTAGGATTTCACTTGACATCTTATGAATTTTTCTTATCTAGGGAAGTTCAACATGCCCAATAAAGTGAATTTGCTTCTAGAGATTCTTCTTACTATTCTTTCTTGCTCTTGTGTGGGTGAGCTATCACCATCAGAGATAGATATTGGCTCCCTTGAAGCTGCTGCAGAAGAAGGAATTTCCTTCACAGGTACAGAAGGCTCTAATGTTTTTATATTTCTCATTGACCTTATTCTTTTTGGTATATTTTTTCTTTCCATTTCCCTCTGTCCTTCTAAAGGGGCATCAATTTCTAGATTAGTTGAAGGAAGGAATGGGGCTAGAATTTTCCTTCTAATAATATTAGGGTTTTTCTTTAACTTACCAAGAAACTTGTCCCAAATTTCTTCTCCATTCTTCTTTGATAGAAAATGGTGTTGACATATTAAATGAATTAAACCATGATTCCTAATTTTCCCAACACCCTAAAAATACCTCGAGCCATGGTCTATATAGAATCAAAAAGAAACCCTGGAAGGTTTATTATGTACTCAGGTTTGGTGGCTCCATACTTCAAATATATGAGCATTTTTAAGACTTATTTTCCCACAGACCCAAATTGAGACATCACACAAAGTTAAATATTTTACTATCCAAAATGCTACACTTCGTTAAAGGGTTTAGAAAAAATGGCCCTTCTGACCCCTTTTATGATTTTCTTTGTATTATAGATGTATTGGGGTTCAGTTTCTCCTTCTTGTAGTAAGACTTCAACCAGTTCTTTCAAATTCCCCTTGGCAAGTTATGGGACATGCACAATTGGCACTCCAGACACATTACTTACAGTATTTACAGAAAAAGGAATAAATATATTTCTCACCTTTTTTCTGGATTGTTCTAGGTTTATGATGAATTCTTTTACCAATTTGTCATTATGCCTTGAAAATTTCTTAGAAACTCTAGCCATCCTACATGCTCAAAGATGAATACCACTTCTTCATATGCGAGTGGTGGCAATCATCCTCTAGTTCATATTTCTTCTTAATCCCCATATCGGCTTAAGTTTTGTCTCTTTTATTTTGTGTGAATTGGTTACGGGCCATTTTCCTTAGCTTCTGAAAGTGACAAATTTAGTTATGAAACCTCTGTCTTAGCTGTCAGAACCTCGGTTCTTAGCTACGAAATTTTGAATTCTATGTTATTTGCTAAAGAATACAAACTCAATTCACCGCTTGCTCCTTACTCAAAAGTATCTCGCACCTTATTTCACTTTATTTTTCCAATAATGATTACTAATGATAACCATGCCACCACTTATTCCATCCAATCAACTTCATGATTACACACTTGTAATCATAACGTATAAATAGATGACTCGTCATACCTACTTTTAAATTTAATCACAAATCACACATGTAAACATTTAATCAACCCTAAATAAGTTAAAAGACATATTTACTGTTCTTGATGATGTAATCCTTTTTTTATGATGACGCGTCATTCCTACAAGTGGAACAAAACATGATTAAATAAGATAGCTGGAATTCAAAAGAATTCCTTTATTTGAAATAGTGAAAAGAGGTCAACCACCATTTGCTGGTTTTCAATTGACCTTTGAGAATATATATATATATATATATATATATATATATATATATATATATATATATATTTTGGGGAAGAAAATGTCATTTTTGGTTTTCATCTTCTTCCCTTTATTCGGATCTATTATCTGGTTATTTGATCATTTTGGAAGAATTGGGTTCTTCCATATGATCAAATTCTTTGTCTACTTCAATATTCCTTAAGAATTCAACCTTAGTGGGAGGCTTCTATAGAGTTTCAACCTATGTCCATTGACCAAGAGTGTTTTACTTGCTACCATCAATGGGAAGTAAGTGAATAGAAGCATTGTCAAATATCTACTCAATCCGATAGGGTCCCAACCATCTGGTTCTCAATTTTCCCTTGAATTGTTGGTACTTCGAATCGAACAACAATGCCCAGTATCCTACTTTGAATTTCCTTTTCTTGATATGTGTGTCATAACATTACTCTTGAATCATCTTTGTCTGCTAAAATGCTTCTAACCTTAATTCATCCAACTCATTGAGTTGAAGGATTCTTTCTTTTTGAGTTGTATTCATCTCAATTCCCACCTTTAATGTTGTCCTCAATGTTTGAAGTTCAAACTCTATCTAAACAAGGGAATTTTTCCATAGACTAATTCATATGGTGAAAACCTTGTTGTAGTTTTCTAAGTTTTATTATAAGCCCGCATGACGCTTCGGGTAGTCTCTTTACCCAATCTTTTCTCCCGGCTTCAAATATTTTGGTAAGGATGTTCTCCAATTCTCTATTTGTTACTTCAGCTTGTCCATTTGACTATGGGTGGTAAGGAGATGACTTCCTATGATTGATTTGGTAATACATTGTGAAAGCTTGGATCATATTAGACATGAATTGTGGTCCCTGATATGAAAATATGCTCCTTGGTGCTCCAAAATTTATCATAATTCTATTCCAAAGGAAATCAACAACTATTTCCTCAGTGGCATTTGTCAATGCTTGCACTTCTGCCCATTTTGTCACATAGTCAGTACATACAAGAATATATTCCTTCCCTTGTGAAGGAGGATTAAAGGGACCAACAAAATCCAATCCCCATCTCTCAAATGGTTTAACCATAACTTGAGGCTGAAGAGGTATTTCATTAGTGAAAGTTGGTTGTCCCATCCTTTGACAAGGATCACACCTCTTGATATATCTCTTCACATCCTTGTAAAGAGATGGCCAATAATAACAGTGCAAGTATCTTATGAGTTGTTCTTTTTACTAAATAGTGTCCTCCACTTGGTTCATCATGACATGCTCGAGGATGTCAAATTTCCTCCTCTCTTACACACCTATGCAAGATAAAATCAGGACCACACTTAAATAGTATTCCATTTAACCATTTTAATTGTGAACTGGTTTTATTTAACTTCTTTATTTGTTTCTTAGTGAAAGGAGGAAACTTCCTGTTGTTGTAAGATAATTTGCCATATCAACAAACCATGGTGTAATTTCTAAGATTGCAAATAGTTTTTCATCTAGAAATTTATCCTTGACTAGATCTTTCCCCTGTGGTGGTTAGTCTTGACAAAAAATTAGCTACCACATTAGATTTTCCTGGATTTTCCACAATGGATATATCAAATTCTTGTAAAAGTAATAACCATTTAATTATTATTCCTCCAACCACTAGTTTGTTCATTAAATACTTAATTGTTAAATGATCTATGTGTACAAATATCTTGTACCACTGTAATGTCGAATTTATTGATTGCATAAATCACGGTAAAAAATTTCTTTTTAGTGGTGGTGTAATTTTTTTCATCTGGGAGTAAGATTCTTGCTAAGATAGTAAATGGCGTACATCTTTCCTTCATCTTTTTGTCCCAATCTGCACCAATGAAATAATTTGAGGCATCTGTTTGGATATGAAATGGATTTTCCCAATTAGGAACTCTCGATATTGAGGCACTCGATTAATTTTCCTTTAATTTCTTAAAAAGCACTTTGACACTTTTCATCCCAAAGAAATTCTGAGTCCTTGGTTAGAAATTTAAACATAAAGAAACTTTATTGAAATATTTTATAAAGCATCTATAGTACCCAGCATGCCCTAGAAATTATTTGATATCTATGGGGGTATGAGGAATAGGTAAATCTGAAATGATCCAAATTTTGTTTTGATCCACATGAATTCCTTTTTCTAAAATATGGTGTCCTAATACAATCCCCTCATCCACCATCATCAAAGATTTTTCATCACTAAGAGATAGGTTGTGTTGTTCACATCTTGTTAACACTCTCTCCAGATTTCTCAAAACATCTTCAAATGTATCTCCATGTATAGTGAAGACATCCATATATACTTCAACACAATCATTTGTTAGATCAGCAAAGATTACAAGTACAACTCTCTAGAAAGTTACAGGAGCATTGTATAAACCAAATGGTAACACCCTATAGGAAAAGGTTCCCCATGGACATGTAAATGTAGTTTTGTCCTAATCTTCAGTAAGTAACTCTAATCTTATTATACCCACTAAAGCCATCCAAGAAAGAAAAATATTTTTTACTTGAAAGGTTATCTATGACTTGATCTATGAATGGTAAGGGAAATTAAATCTCATTATGGCTTTATTTAGTTCCCTATATTCAACACATATTCTCCATTTTCTGTTATTTTTGGGAAAATTACAAGAGGAGATACCCACTGGCTATCTGAGATAGGGTAGATGAAACCTACTTGTAATATTTTTCCAATTCTTGTTTGACTATATCCCTTAATCCTTCTTTGCTTAACTAAGCTTTAATGTTAATGATATGAATTCAGGTTAATCCTTCTTTGAGGCTGCTTAACTAGTTTAATGTTTTCAGTATATATGTGATGAGTGCAAATACTTAGATGAATCCCCTTCATGTCTTTTTAATCCCAAGAAAAAGCTTTAGTATGATTTTTTAGAACATAAAAAAATTTAGCTTCTTCATCCTCCTTCAACCAACGGTTAATGTTTAAAGTTTTACTTGGTTGAATTTCAACATGCTTGGTTCTAATATGTGATGAAATAATTTTTGGGAAGGGTTTCATTAAAGTATTTAATGAACATGCATGTGGTAATAGCATATGGTATGTAGTAACATCTCCAAAAGTTCCTTGAGACAAAATACTAGAAAAATTACAGTAATGAGAATTATGATACTTATTTCTAGGCCAAATTCCTCATCATTGCTACTTTCCAAAAATTCTTCACAAATTCCTGATGTACTTGAAACCGGAAGCTACTAATTTATCCTTTCTCCATGATAAATCTCATTCCTTGAGTGAAATCATTCTCAATCAAAGAGAACTACTATTGTCGTGGTTCCGATACTAAATGTGGTGGTTACGAAACTAAGTTTGTAGGTTCGGAACTAAATGTGGTGGTTTTAAAACTAAGTTCGCAGGTTCTAGAGCTAATTTTGTGGGTTTGGGAACTAATTTCATAGGTTTCAGAACTATTTCTGATTGTTTCGAGGACAACAGTTCTCATCCAATGGTGGATTAATCATCTCTTCTACTTCTCTTACATGATCCTACAATGTGATCATAGCCAAAGAAGACAAATTTTACTTATTAGTTTCAGGAGAATCAACCCAAAATTGTTCATGATTGTCATTAAAAGGTTGTGTAATAGGATATAATGAAATTTGTTTAGATTTCTTACCATTTACGATTGTCATATCACCTGACCTGCAATCTATCAAAGCAACAACTGTAGTTAACCATGGTCTACCTAAAATAATGGGATAACCCAATGTTTTACCTTTTTGATGCAGTATAAGGAAGTCAACTGGATATTCCCATGACTCTACCATAACCACCATGTCTTCAATAATTCCTTCTAGTTTTTCCACAAATTGATCTTCCATCTACAATATGGTAATAGTAGGTTGTATACCCATTAATGGTAATGTTTTCAGAGTATCCACTATCATTACATTGATAGCAGCTCCCAAATATATCAAAACATTATGTACATCCTTATTTCCTATAGAGACATAAATAACAGGACTTCCAGGATCTCCATATTTGGGAATAAAAAGTTTTCCTGCTAATAAATCAACAAGTTTCCCATCTAATTTTATAGTCTTGGGGTATTGTTTCTTCCTTCCAGGATTTTTCATACATAACATTTTGATTAATTTGTTAAATTTTAGAATATCTTTAATTGCTTTATACGGTGGTATTTCAATATTCAATTCCCTTAGTTCTGTACCAATTCGGACTCCTTGATTTCTATAGCTTCTTTGAATCTTTACGGAAATGGAGTCTCGGTAGTGTTGCTTATTTGGCTCCTTTTATTTTCTTTCTATATCTTCTTTTGGAACAATAGTACTAGGAATTTCATTTTCTTGTCATTTCGGTGATTATAAGGGGTGAACTGTTGATAATTTTCCCAGATCTAGTTTGAATATCCTTACAATACATAACATGTAAATCAACTGATTTTTCTAGTATTGTTCCATAAACAAGGGTTTTTTATTTGTTTCTTTGATTTTCTATTGGCTATGCTGGCATTCACATTTGGACTACATTCTCATTTTGTGAATTTTTGCAGGGGATCTCATGATGTCCTGTTGATTTTGATTTGGATATGTTCTTCCTTGGGAATAATTACTAGGGTTCCATCTAGGTTGTGACCAAGCATAAGGATTTCCTTGACCAGCCCATGGTTGTTGATGTCCCCGAGCATAACAAGCTTGATTTTCCCAATCTTGAGGGTTCCAAGTTGGTTGAGGTACCCAAGGTGGTTGTACCCAATTTTTGTGGTCATGTCGAGAAACCCATGGCATCATCCATGGATTACAAAACTAATCTTGGCATAAACTCCCCTTGGTTAGGTTGTCTCTAAACAAAATTCAATTCTTCTTGTTATAGATGAGGCCTTTGGTTTGTTTAAGCTGATTCTTAATAACATGAAGTAAAGAACAAACATCAGAATAACATGTTCTTTAGATTCACATATAAGACACATTTCTATTTTATCTAAAGGATAGTCTCTTAATGCATGCTTCTTCTGCATCTAGGAAAATACATAGCCAATGGTTCAGTTTTGGAATTTTCTTTAGCTTGTAATCCTCCCATAGTAGAGGTTAATTGTACTAAAATGTCTTTTTTAAATTTTTCTAACTCATCCATTAGTTTGTTCATATCTAGATTCAGAATTTTCACTAATTTTTCTTTTCTAGGTCCACCTCTTGTTCTAGAATAGCTTCTACAAATCTCTTTAATTCCATTCATTCTTATCTAATCAATGTATTTACCTCCTATCAATTTAAGGGCTTCTCTAGATTCGTCATCCAAACCTTTAAGAAAAATGGTTTTACTTAACTCCTCAGAAAGTACAAATCCACATATTTTGCTAACAAAGAGGAATCTATCTAAATAGTCTTCTATTTTTTCATCGTCCTCTTTCTTGATTTTGAAGAATTCTTCCTTCCTATTTCTCCCTCTACAATAATCCTAGTATTTATCCGGGAAGGAAGTATCCATTTGTTCCCAAGTGCTAATAGAGTTGGATGATAATCCCATGAACCACCTCATTACTGCATCCTTCAAAGTGGATGGAAACAACTTGATTTTTTGATTATATGTCTTATAATCATAGGTCTGACATAGTACCTTGAATTCAAATAAAAATGGTTAGGATCTTTGGATGACATCCCTCTAAAGGTGGGTAAATGTGCAGGTGATATATTTTTCATTGATGTATCATCATCTTCCAATTGGATTGATAGCTAAAGTTCTATCGCTTCTCGTGCCATTTTAAAAATATTTTCTCAATTTTCCTCTCAATCAATGTGGTAAGTGGTATGCCTTGGGGAAGGTGACAAATCAGGAGTAGGAGGTTGACTACTCAATTGAGAATCAAAACTCACTCTAAATGGATCGTGAGTAATAATATTTCTCCTAAAAGTTCCACTTCCTTTAGGTGGTGATCTAAGAATTCTAAAAATGGAAATTTTGTCTCTTATCTAACATGGGATGATGGTGCTTCCAATTCTTGATCAATTTTCTTTCTTTGACTAGAGGATGTTATGAATTCTTGTGAAGATGTTTTTGTGAGGAATCTACCCTGTGAGTCTCTTGGTCTATTCATATATTTTGTGATATAGCAGGAAGATCCTTTAACTTCTAGATGTATGATTTGTTGCTCTTTGCTAAGAAAGTTCCAACAAGTATTCCCTAGTAGTGGTGCAAAAATGATGGGTGTCATCACTCCCTTAATTTAATCAACTTCTTGTTGATTTCATATCAAACAAGGGTGTGTCTAAAGCTATATGCAACAAGAGTAATTTTAACCGATCTAGATACAGTTGATTGTAGTTATTTTTGTATTTTATGGGGATATTTTAATTTCTTAAGGACTTCTTGGTATAACCTTATTTAAATCAAATTATGAAAACTTTGAAAGTAAACACATTGAAATCTCTTGCCGAAAGGAAATGCACTTGCGTGCGAGAATGGAAACACACTTGATGTTGGAAAATAAACACACTTGCTTCTAAAAGTAAACACACTTGCTTTTGGAAAATAAATACACTCAATTTGAATGCTAGAAAACAACTGCAGAAAATATAAGAATTTATCTAAACACCTACATGAACAAGTATACAATAGAGTTTAACTAGAAGAATTAAAGCAATACAAAATTAACATATCTAAGCTATTTTCTAAAGAAATATAAATACCAAATAAACTAATATCTTGGTCCTTGGGGAGTGGGCCATTCTTCTTGCTTTCGAATCAAGATTTAACAACTCAAAATTCTCTCAAATAGGAATGGCTATTTTATTGATAAAACTTTCAGAATTACAACGTCATTTGGATCACGAGTACTTAGTCTATTTCTCTTCTCTATTCTATTTTTATCTCTTTCTTTATCTTTTATTTCTATATATCCTATATATCTAATGCAGGTCTATTTTATATACATTTTACAATCACATCTATCTCAATGATTATGATGAAATCGAATCATGCCCTAGAATAGATGTTGAGCTGGATTGTGGTTGATCAGATAGTTGTAGGATAACTCTCCCTAGATCTACGTTCAGAAATCTTCTCATCCTTCCTGATTGAAAGGGTCGTAGATGCAAAATATCCAGATGTGGTTTAAAATAGATAACTCCCTATTGGTTCCGGAACTTTGAGAGAAGTTCCAGAACCATAGGAAATTGTTTAAGGATCAAAACCATGAGAGTTCTAGAGCTATCCCTAGGAGTTTTGGAACTAAGTCCAAAAATTCTGGAACTAAATACTAGAGTTCTAGACCGAGTCCGAAAGTTCAAAGAAACTAGATGATGATTTGTGTGATGGAGTTCAAGAACTAGATTGGAAGTTTTGAAAATAAGTTTTGTAGGAAAAATGTTCTTTGAAAACATACTGAATGCTTCCCGCTTCTTTTCCTTAAGCGATTTAGACCTAATTTATTACAAAACTGAATTCAAACACACAATTGTCAGGAATTTTAGAGATTTTAACATTATAATCACAATCAATCAAAAGACAAAATTACATCCTAACTCATATCAGATCAACTAAAAGTCACACAATGTAATCAAACTTTAATCAAAAGGAGAGTAAGATGAGACCATATATTATACATCAATTGGACATATTCTTACCTTAATAGCATATATGAATGAATCCATGTTGGCTAAGTTTTGTTGGGATATTGCTTCTAAAGATCACTCATAGTGGGCATGACTCCTAAGCTATACATACCTCCCCTACTAGATACTTTATATATTCAAAAAATTGCGCATATTTTTAATTTGGATCTCCATTATCAGCTCTAAATCTTTTCTAAAATATGGTAACAAGATGTGCTTTAGGGATGGAACTCTCATTGAATTTTTTAATTATTAGTGGTGTGGTGACAACCCTCTAGATTTAGATTCCTTCTAGAACTCAATCAAATATCATCTTTCTTCCATATGTGGTAGTAAGGTTAGAGGTTACATCGATAGGAAGGACAATAAACCTTGATGGAATATTCCTACATAGGATGGCTATAACATCAATTAGTTCTGTAACATATTAAGTTTCTCACATATATGATTTACTCCCAGTATATTCCCTTTTATTATTCTTTGGATGAGTACATTTGGGTGACTTCTTCCTCTAGTTGTTTCTTTGTTATAGCATCATAACTACCAAAATGCACCCACCTTGTGGACCTCTGCTTAGACAATGTTGGTCTTCTTAGGTGATCCCTAAAATCAAACTATTCTCTTAGCTCTCCTCTCATGATGCTATTATCTCTAGGAAAAAGTAAAATGTAGAGGATTCTTTCTTCCTAGTCACTACATCCTCTACGTTAATTCATTTAAAAGATCTACTAACTTATTACTTCATTTCCCTTTCTCTTACTCCATCTGGATTTTTCTTCTTGTTATTACGAGGGTTTCCTAGGTTTTTCCCTCTTCTCTGGAGGATACCTTTTCCCAATGGTACTCTCCTTTCAAACATCCCATTGCTTCTCTTTCTTGGAATATTTTTCTCCCCCACACCTTATGGGCTATCTAAAAAGAAAGAAACAAATAGATTTTTAAGGAGAAGGTCGTGATTTGGGACAAGTCTTTAATGAAATTACTTCTATTCTGCAGGAAAACTTAAATTACTTCATCTAGAGGAAGCACAAATAGAAAATTACCCTAAGTCATTTACCTTCTTGGCCTAAGAAAATTTTGATAACAATTACATTTTCTACTTTAGCTTCGATTAGAGCTAATACTTCTTGGTCCCCCCAGACTTGGCTAAAGATTAATACCAACGGAGTGGAAAAGTGAAAGCCTAGGGCTTCCGAGGGTGGAGCTATCTTGAGAGATGAATTTGTTCAAACATTGGCCACATTTGCATCTAGTTTTGACATTCGTACCAATCATAGAGTAGAAGTTCGGCCTTTCTTAAAGGGCTGGAACGAACCCTTAATATTAGTCTTGGTAAGCTTATTATGGAGAGTGACTCTCTTAATCTAGGCATAATTCTAAACTCGATGATCTATCCTAACAGAATATCAGTAATATAATCAAATATATCAGAGCCCTTCAAGCCCACTTTCAGCTAATGAATTTTTAACATATATATCAAGAGTGAAATAAAGTGGCATATTTACTTACTAATATGGGTGTCCTCTCTGATGGTCAACGATCTTAGATTGGAGATTTTTTGGGAAACCATCTTCATATTATTTATAATGATTTTCCTCCATGATCTTAATTCCTTTTTGGTATTTTATTTTTGGATTCATCTGGATCTTTTGGGCTACTACCAATCAAAAATTGGCTAAGAATGGGTCTTTCCCCTTTTGTGATGGCGGTAGAAATGATTTTTTATTAAACACTTTCAATGCTAATTATGATTCCAAAAACTCACTCATGTGATAGGAAGATTTGCTCAATGATGGTTAATTGGGGTAGATTTTTTATTAATTGAAGTAACAATTTTAAATTAATGTTGAAACATGTGTATAACGGGGATGATGGTGTTTGTATTTCTTATTTAATCAATGACCATTTTAAATTTTTACCAAATTTGGTCACTTTATTTTAGTGTATGATGGGTGGGCTAATACAACAAATTAAACCTTCATCTTACGAGGAGGTCAAGAGTGATCAAGAAATATGTAATATCTTATAGGTCTGCAGGAATTAACACTTTCATGGAATGGATGAAGGGACATTCTATCGGGGTCTCTCAGCAGTATGTTAGCATCAGGAAGAAATGGAAGGTCAATGTTGGTAGAAATAGGTTTAAAATTTCACTTGAATCAATTGTTAAAGATATTGGTCTTGCTCATGAGGGAGATTTTTATTTCCAAAGATCCCTACATATAGAAGTGGAGGACATTTTATGTCATGGGCAGCTGAAAAATATCGGTCAACTTATAAGTGGACTTCTCTCCCTCCTCCTTAGACAAGTTAAAATAAACTCATGTGTTATTTCACATAGGAAGGTTGGTATAAGCTGATTTATGGCCCCCATCTCTTTTATCTTTCTCATTTGTGCCATGATAAATAGGTGAATCTTCCATCTTTCCTTTTCTAGTCTATTGAATTTGCTTTGAATTTATCTCGGGAAGAAGGAAATCTTCTTCCATAGGGTCTTATTTACCTCCTCTTCACTTCTTCTACTTCCACGTGTGATATTTCCTAATTCTCCCCCAAAAAAAAAAAAAATAAAAAATAAAAATTGGGTAAGCTATGATGCCCAGACTTCTTCTTTTGAGCCACCCTAGCCTCCTCCCTTCTCTCCCCTCTTCCTCCTCCACTTCGTCTCACCACATATTTTGCCTTGCACCGCCTCTTCCTTCCTCTACTCTAAATCTGATGTTCTCATCATCAAGTAGAGTATTTTGTCATTTCCTCTCGCTTCCCCACCTTATGCCAATGTTCCTTTGTTGTCCCTATTTTATCATCGATAGCATCCTTGGTCCTTCATCTCGATTCTTTAGATACTTCAATGGGGCATAGTGATTACTCCTTGAAATCTTTTGTTATTGTCTAATGACCATGTTATTCCTGAATTTTTGTTGGGTATTTCTTTTGTCTACCCTAAGTATCCTTCCCCTACTTTGGTGGGAGCTCTTGACATCGACATGGAGAGAAATAATTTTTCTACAAATAAAGTGCATAATATGGATAATGCCTCCTCTATTCAACACGATTGAGGAGATAATGAAATTATTCTTAATATCCCTTAAACTAGTAGCAATTACTTCTCATTCATCAAGAATGAGAAGTTATAAACAAACAAGACCTAGGAAATTCTCAACTAGGTTTTCCTTGAACCTGATCAACCTTCTTTGATAATTTGGTTGATAAAAATTCTTCCACATCTACAAAGAATGCTTCCGACACGCTTAATAATTTTCACTTTATGTAATTACGCTAGTTATATTATGTTGTTTGCCTTTTGGATTTTGGTTTCCTTGGGGATTACTCTATTAATGCCTAATTGCTATATCTAGCCACTTGTGATTTTTGTACAAGGATGTGGGTCCTTTAAAAACCCTCTTATTCACCCTTTTCCAAAACAAAATGTATCTTAATAGCTAACAACATAAAATAGGTAACTTTTAATGATTCTTAGATTTCTGTGGTTAATGTAATTACATTATTATTTCAATTAAAAAAATAAGCATTTATCAATAATAACAACATAGTTGTAAATTTCATGAAAATAACCAAAAAACCTCAAAAAAAAAAAAAAAACACACGGTATATTAAGGATACATTTCTATACATATTGTAAGGTTCACAATAAATTAAATAACTTAAAATATTTTTACTAAAATATTGGGGGTTACATGTTAAGAAATATTTATATGGAATACTTGTGTACATATACTTTCCACCTCAATATGTTTCATAAATATCATTTTAGAATAGAAATGTGTGTGTGCGTGAGTTTGCACCCGTGTGCACGTGCATGTGCTTATGTGTGGGTGTGTGTTTGTATCTATGTATGTTCATGTGCTTGTGTATATACGAATGTTTATGTATTTGTGTGTGCATCTATGTTTACTTGTGCATGTTTGTGTGTGCACATGTGTGTGTGTGTGTGTGTTTCTCTTGTGAAAATGTGTAGAATTTTTGTGATTGACTCCAAACAACTAGTTGTTTTCAAAGAAAAATGATTCCTCTTTTAGAGATAATTTGAGGATAATTTTAATATCTAATAGTTTTTCAACATACATTATTTACGGTGCTAAAAAAATAGAAAGTAGGAGATAGAAAGCGAGTGAAACCCTTATGATGGAAATTATATGGCTAGTAAAGATGTCATCTCACAAGAAACATGGATAGCCTATAAAAGATCCATGGGATACTACAACTAGGATATTTAATAGAAATGATGTAGCAATTTAGTCACTGAAATTGCATAGTGGAGAATCTGGTCCATTTCCATCACGATATCATTCTCGGATCCACATACCATCTTCTAGAAACTTTAAAATTTTTATCCTAATGCATAATCAAACAAATGATGACTATGATAGTAGTGCCTTTAAATATTGGTCATTTGATATTTGTCAATCTAGGTGGTCAATATTCACTCAATTATGTTTGCATCTCCACCATCCATCGTCCACCTCACCACACTTTGAAATTTAAGTAGGGCCATTCCATCAAGTAATGAGATGAAAATTTGTGTAATTAAATTTTATCCAATTATTTGGTTCAATAAATTAATTTTCCCACTTACACTAATATTCTTGTATATTATAAAATATCAATATTTTAAAAATTTAATTAACACCTTGTGTATAAAGATAAAGTCATATATCATAAAATGTACTCGAAAATATTATAATCATAAAATGGTGTTATTGCATGTGATGTTGAATAATCATTTATTTAGGACATACTTGGTAAATACAAGACTCATTATAATAATTTTTTGTTAATTTGGAAAGGTCAAATGCATGAAAATAGTTATTTCATTTCATATAACATGCCATATGTGGAAATAAATAGTACTTGGAAAATTAAAAAATAATAGTAAATATATTTTTGGTAATGTTGAAATTCTACAATATTATAGTGTTATCCTTGTCTTCTTAAAAACAATTAAAAGTTTTAAATGTGAGTAATGTGAAGTTTCAAAAAGTTGCCTATCGGGTTTACCGTAGTGGTGGGGAATGTGGGTTATATGTGGGAGGTCTTGGGGTCCATTCCCGGGTTGACCACCTCTATAACTCGTCGTTACTCGGCTAAAAGCGCTTGTTCTATGGAGGTCAATTGCCTTAGGTGGCGGAGGTGGTCTCTTGACATAGTGCAAGCGAGCTTGGTGTTCAATGCAACATGGTTCAAAGGCATGCATGAATCATGTGTTCAATGTGACAAGGCATGTCTGGCATTATTGCATGAGATTTATCCAAAAACAACATTTTTACCTTCTAATAATGGGAGCAAGGAGAATCATATACGCTTATGGAGATCTCAAGAAGAGGGCGGATCAAATTAAACTTTGATGATGCTTTAAAAGGAAGTCGAGAAGAGTTTTTGTGGATGAATTTTAGATATTATAATTGCCAACCTTTGTTGGCCTTCGCAGTTTAATTTGGTGCTGCATATAGTAATCTAGCGAAGAGGTATGGCTCTCTATTTTAGTTTATTAGAGGCTAAGAAGAATAATTGGTAGCGTTTATGGATAGAGGGCTATTCTAAGGTCATTATCAGTTTGTCCTTTAAGGAAGGTTTCTGATGCCTGAAGAAGCTGAAACTAGTTTGTCAAAAGATTAAGGTCATTCTCTCTTATTTTCCTAAGCTCAAAATTTCTCACATTAAAATAGAAGGGAGTATGGTAACTGATTTCTTATCTAACAATGGTGCTGATTATCATTTAAAATGTCATGTGTAAGAGATGATATTCTGAGTGACATCATGTATCTAATTTCAAAGGATGAAAAGGTGGCCGATTTACATGTGGGAGAGTAAGTGTGTTGGCGTCGAGCATTAATTTCTATAATTGGAATAATGATAGATTATCATGGGATATCTTCTCAAGGATTTTTGGCGATTACTCCTGTGTCTTCCTTCATGTGAGGTGAGCTAGGAGCACATGATAGAGAATGGTTTGTGGATTCTCTCTTATGTTGAAAAAATTAGAACACCTCAAGGTTGTGGGTAACCTCTGACTAAGGTGAACCTCTAGAGTGGGTCGGTCCCCCTGTGAATCACTTAAAACTAATAAAATTGACAAGGAAAAGGGATAAGGAATGTGAGAAATATAAAATTGAGGTGAAACACCAATGATTTGACACACACATGTACTACTTCATCTAGAAAATATAGAGATCCACACACATGCACAACTCTAGGCTAATCTACAAAATTAATTCAAAGGTTTTGGTAAGGGACAACAATATAGGGAAGAATTTCCACAAAAAAGTAACACAATACCCTGATAAACATGATGAAAAATTAAAAAATAGTGATATGAGAAGGTAAAAATGGATCTTTTATATTCGAGATGCACGAAGTACAAACAAGGAATACCAATGTAGAACAATTTGAAAGAGTGTGTATATGATTTCCTTTACAAAACTTTGTCTTATTACACTAATTCTCTTCATTCTAGATCCATGTTGTGCATGCTAGAATAAATATATTGTTTTTATTCATCCCTTGAATTCCCTGTGACCATGCAAGTGTCATATAATAATAAAAAATAACTCCCAATGCTAGTGCATGGGAAACCCACTGCTTATGTTGAATTTAACACTGTTGTGATGGAATTTTATCATGCAAGAGGTGATGAAAACAATTAAATTTGCCCCTTTTATTGATACATTGAACCTTAAGCATGCACGAGTGGTCTTCCTTTCTTTTGTCCTTTTTCACCTTTTCTAATTTTTTTCCTTTTTTGGTTTTCTAATTTAGTCCTTCTTTACATTTTCCAATTTTGGCTTCTTTTGCTATTTTTGCCCGCTGCTTTAATTCTTATTTTTAGCATACATTGAACTACAAATTTAGCATGCTATTTTATTAATTCTATTTCTTATTTTGGTGGCACCTTTCTACTATCTTTAGAGCTTGATTGCTTGATCAATTTAGCCTACTTTTCATTCTATTTTTAGCCTTGAAAGTAGCTTGTTTCTCTCACTGTTTTGGCACAAATTCTCTTTTCATGTAGAAACTATCTTGGCTTGTCCATTGCTAATTTTAGCACCGTTATTTTTAGCCACTCTTTATTTTTAGCGAATGCTAAAAATAGAAACTCTTCTCCACTCACCCAATTTCCATTTTAGCACATGTTATTTTTAGCAAATGCTAAAACTAGCAATAATGCTAACAATAGTGACTTCAAAAAAGTATAGATTTGTTCGTTCTTGCATGAAAAATATGGTAACATTTTGGTGACATCACGGGATTTTTTTTGCTAAACAAGAGATTAGTAGCCTTTTGCATCCATTGGGCTAT
The DNA here is from genome assembly GCA_018340775.1 of Taxus wallichiana var. yunnanensis. Classification (NCBI taxonomy): domain Eukaryota; kingdom Viridiplantae; phylum Streptophyta; class Pinopsida; order Cupressales; family Taxaceae; genus Taxus; species Taxus wallichiana. The sequence continues at coordinate 134,116,399 of CM031238.1, read as the reverse complement.
GGAGTCACATACTCTGTCAATAACTTGCATCCTCTGAACAAAAAAACTGAATTACCTTCTTCAACAAAAAGAAAACATGTGCATGCAAGCACTTCTTGGAAAGAAAACTAACTAAGAAAACTAGAAAAATAATGTGCATGCAAGCACTTATTGAATTGAAATCCTAAACTACCCTACTCTAACCAGACAGAAAAGGAAAGCTAAACAAAACCACAGACTGGTTGAGAGAAATAACTCCCTTTCCTTAGAAAGTGGGGCCATGAGATCAATTTTGCAACTAGATCACATGGTATGAGTGCAGACATGGCGTGCACTATTGATTTGCCCAAAATATCAGCCCATAAATGAATAAACACCTCTGTAGGATTTGAATTCTATCTTTGTAGATGTTGAGGCTGATTTTTGACAACTTGAAGCTCTTTCTTATGCTCTAAAATGAGCACAACTAATGCCAAGTCTGTTTGTAGCTCTAAATTAGCCAAATACCTTATTAGACATGTTCTTTTCATGGTGACAAACTTTTTTATGATGTTCCCCTCTTATTTATGTGCAAATCCATCATTTAGAGCACTTAAGGCCTTTCCTTGATCAAAGTGGATGCTTGTAGACTGATCTGCAACTTTCTCTACCTCATCCTTTGCAAACAACTTCATATCTGATTCCTTTTCAAGCTCAAAGGAAGATTTAATAACAAGAGACTCTTCATGGAAGAAGATAGATGATGGAGGTGTAATACTTACAATTTCAATTGTCTCTTCTTCATCATCGGATCCTTCTAAGTCTAATAAAACCTCATCCTCTATAATCTGATCTAATATTGATATTAGCTCTTGATTTATGATGTGATCCTTAGAAACTCTCGCATGTTCCTTGAAAAATTATCTTGACATTTTATCTCAAGATATTTGAGAAAAAAATTGTATAAATTTTGCATGTTGGTCATATTCCTCCTGCTGCTCTGTAACTTCAACCACTTTCATGCACTCCTTCTCTATGATAGGCTTAACCAACTGTGGAATCTCTATGCCCTCAAACTATAAGCTCCATTTTGTTAGATTTGGTTCATTCCATAATGGACTTGGGAATATGAGGGAAGGGGTGGGTTGGGTTGCTAACTGATTTTGCAATGGTTGAGATGATTGGAGAGGGGTAAGATCCCATGGAGGAGCAACTTTAAGAAAGCTAGGAATTTGGAAATTGGGCTCCGGTTGAAGTGGTTGGAAAGTAGAAATAGGAGGGTTGGTTGATGATAGTGAAGAATTACCGCATTGACAGGGTTTCTCAACACTATATTTGTAAGCTTCCATCTCTTCATTCCACTATGATATTTTTACTATCAACTAAGACACAAAGTGTGATGCCCACTAAAACAACCCACCCGAGACCCAAGAAACAACCTAGGATTAGTTAGGAAAATTATGGAATAATTTTTTTATTAAAAGAATCTACAACCTGTTTACTAGACAACAACTATCACTAACAAGTTACAGAACAATTATAATCTACTAGAGTATAATTTTATTTTATTGATAATTATCAGAGGTCACAAGGTCCAAAATTTAGGGTTAGAAGTTTCGGTAGGTTCGGGGGTAAATTAACACCATACCCATTCTCTAACGAGATTAGAGTTTCAACTTGATTTTTCTCGTGTAGTTAATGCATTCAAAATTTCCCTAAATAACTCCCATTGGATAGGAAATTTCCTCACCTTTCCAATGATATAAATAAGTCCTCCTAACTCCTTATAAAACTCAAGTTATGGGTCGGTGGGCCTTGGGGTGAAAATTTTTCCCCAAGAGCGGGCCCACGGATGAAAATTTTCCCAAAAAGAAGGTTCACTGAGACCACGAAGATTCTTTCAAAAAAAATTCAAGTGTGGGCTAAAAACCATTTTTTCTTCCACACTTCCATAGGTCTTAAGAGGACACGTGGCGCCCTCCAAGCTAAAGCGGGAAAAGAAAATGAGGAAAGGTGGGGGGTGGAGAAGTTTGGGAGAATTTTCCAAAGGGGTGCAAAGGGGTAAGTTGCATGCGCGGGCCCGCACATCCACGGAATATATTTTTCCAAGGCAGGGGGCGGGAGTGCAGGGGCATAGAGATAATTAAGGAAATTTTCCAAAAAAAAATTTCAAAAGGATAAAGTTTGATATTCTGCCCCTCCACCATGCCACATGGCAGTACCCGAAGGATGTGGGATTGCGGGCGAGGTGGAGGAAATTAAGAAAAATTTCCAATTTTTTTAAAAAGTTCCAAGAAAGAAAATGGTGCCGCACCTCCACGTTTCCTCGTGAGGCCACGTGGTGGCCTCGATTGGCTGCGTGAACAGCGGGGCGTGGGGAAATTTTTAAAAAATATCCAAAAATTATTAAATGTTTTAAGGAAAAATTTGGGCCGCGGGCCCACCAAGGAATTTTTTTCCAAAATTTTAATGCCAGTGAAGAAAACTTCAGAAGGCCATAACTTTTGATAGAAAGCTCATTTTTGGGAAAATAAGGACTTTCTGGAAAGCTCTCAATGCCCTCTTTGGAAAAGAATCATAAATTTTAGATTTTGATAAATTTTAATGGGTCAATTTTAAGAAAACGGCCTGCAGATTTTTAAAAGCAAATTGGTAAATTTTAACTTATAAATTTTGTTCAATTTGATCTTCTCCTTCACTCACCATGCCAAACAAACATGGAGAATTATTATAAGAAGGATTTAGGATGCATTTGGAGGGTAATTTTTCTTGATTGATTTCCAATTCAAATTTTCCAATAATTGTGAAAAAAAAGACTATGAAAAGGTTGGGCCCAATTTTACAATGTTTTAATAGATTTCCATAAATATTTTTAGTCTATTTGGGATAATTTATACCCTGGCATGTTCAATTTTAATGTTTGATGTTGATTATTGTTTGCAAGTTCGAACTGTGCATTTTAGATAAATTATTTGCCAGTTTTAAATTTACAACAGAGATCAATTTCTAAAGGATCTGTTTATCAATTTCATCTTCCATATATGGAAATTTCATTTCTATTCTAGTCTAATACATTTTTTGATATAAAAAAACCATTTAAAAGCTAAAATGTAAAGTATGATTTCCAATTTTGTCATATTTTCAAAAGGACAAAGTAATGCAATTCCTTCATACGTATTTCCTTTTCCATTTTCCAACCAGGGATTTCAAATACAAAATTTAAATATAACAATGCCATTCTAAATAAGGTAAGATAACTTCCATTAATTCAATGAATCTTTTACAACTCCTTTCATATATATATTTTCAAAATACAGCATATAGAATACATGTCTTTCTTTTCTAATAACAAAACTGAATACAGAGCATAACTCTTTTACATTTCACTTTACAAATTTCATAATCCATACCACATCTTTCCATTTCAAAAAATTTACAATTTCATCCACTTCAAAGTGGGAAAGGTTACAAAGAATTCTCATAAGGTACTGTCAAACTGTATTTTCCTTTGCTCCAGAACAACAACATGAAGATCCTCCATTTTCAATTTTGATCACAACAAAGGTAGGGGAAAGGCAACGCTCTCCACCCAACCAAGACATCCAATGAAGAGGAGAATCCATCCTTCTTCATTGGCCCCCGAGCCCCAACCACAATGCAATAAAAGGTGTGATTCAACTCATGGAAACAACAAGCTTCCACAAAACATACACACAATAATCTTTCAACATGCACATTTCAAATTAAAAACACAGTTCAACAACACAATAGTTTACAACTGCATTGAAACATTAAGACAGAACTCAGGCTTCATCATGTAAGCCAAAGGAGAAAGAGCTATGGGGGAAGCTACTTATGCCTCCCAATAGGAATTGGGCATCCACCTGTAACAAACCACCAATATAATTCATCACACATATCCTTATGCCCCCCACAAAGTAAGAAATGCAAGCTATTTATTTTCCATGGTGGATCCCAATCCCAAACTCCCTCCACAAGAATTCTAATGCCACTAGCATTCCCTTATGCCACCCCACATGGATTCCCCATAGCCTTCTCCCACACCATTCCTATGGTTGTCTATCCAAACAGCCAACAACCGCACAAAACATTCACCATTCACACAAACATAAAAATAAATAAAAGCATAAATGAGAGCTAAGCTCCTACCTCTCCATGGTAGATTTTGTTCCAAAACAGCAAGCTTTCAATGTCAAAATACAGTCCCAAAATCAGCAACCAACAAGCATGCAAAGTTCTCCAATCTCCTTCCAAAAGTAAGAGCTCCAATCCACAAGAAAATTCGCCCCAAGGAAGCATGCAAAATGTTTCAACAACCCAAAACAAAGCAAGGAGTTTGAATTTTATAGAAGAGGGAAGAGGAGAGGATGAGGCGGATCCATGTAGGATGCCACATCACACATCCTCAACTCCAACAAAAAAGTTAAATTCATTCTCCAATGCACAATAAAGAGGTGGGTGAATAATATGACAAATAAAGTTACACATTCCAAATATCCCACACCCCAAATGACTACATTTAATAAAATGTAAGAAGAGTGTAATTAAAACTTACAACTTGATTTATAAAAATGCATTAAAAGGGTCTAAAATCAACCCTCCAACCATAGGTATGGTTGGTAAATAACATTAAGAGGTATGGGACAAGTTTTACTTGTCCCACAAGCCTCTAAAAATAGCCTCCAAGGACAAATTCGAATTTCCAAGGAGGTGGAGTGTTTCATACTCCAAAATATGACTTACACAACTCTTACACATACTTACACATCACTTACATATTTAATACAAAAGCCAAAAACTTCTATAATTACTTTCTTAAATCCCAAATTTGATTTATTTATTTATTTTAACAAAATGATTACTCACATTAATTCTCCACAATTAAAATAATAATGAAAGGGGTAAATGCATCACAAAATAAACACATGCAAACAATAATAAAAGAAAACACATTAATAAAATACACAAGCCCCTTGATAACATTCAAAGGTAATCCCCCATGGGAATCCCTAACAAGACAAAACACACACACACACAAAACATGTTTCCGTAGTGACCTTGTTGAATTCATCTAGAATTCTAATGTGGTTAGTCTCAATCCCCGATGTTTGTTGTGATATTTTAACCTGCAAAAATACAAATACCTCCTTCACCTCGTGGCCATATCGAACATCCAATAGGATATAAATATAATAAAAAAATCATCTATACATATGAATCACAACAACATCAAGGAAATAAACAATATCACTTACAATTTATATCAAAAACTATATCATCATCATATAATGTCCATTTTCTAGGTCTACTCACAATATCCAAAATCACATGTCCGAACAACACTCAAAATATATCCATGTCAAATAGTATATCATCATCCACATATGAAGTGGTCTCTAATAATCATCATGCATCATAACCAAATCGAGATCAACAATAATTCATGGTCCAACATCTAACATCATACTAAATGAAAACCATAATAATGTCCATAATGTAATCAACAATATCAAGATCGTATCAAAAGGTTTCGAAGGGAAGTGGGCACTACACAAAGTCTATCTTCTCTTGAGGTTTATACTAGTGTGAGATAGAACCAACCTAAGGGTAGGGTACCCTAAATCCACGCTTTGCTACTTCGATAGTGCTTCTTTCTCTCATTTTTACCATCTTCAATTCCAAGTGTAGTACCTACATCTACAAATCATCATTAGGTATGGAATTGCTTCCATAATCTACATATACCTGCTCCTGAAAAACACCATGATTAGGATAATCATACAAATTGTTTGGATCATGGGCATATTCATTGTGATAGGGCTTATAGTACTGATTTGGAGGAATATTTTGAGGAAAAGGAGGTGGAGGGGAGTAATAATTCTCTTGAAACTGGGAATTCCAATGAGGAATTGAAGTCATGATTGCACAACCTCATAAAAATATGAAAATATGAAGGAAAATGGTCTATTGATTGAGAAAATGGGATCTTTGATCCAATGGAGTCGCCAGATGTTGAATATTTGTGTCTAAAACACTGGTATTTGCTAATAACAACATCAACTTCTTTAGTAAATTGTGTATTGTCCCACGGGGTGTGTCAAAACTGTTGTCACCCAGAAGTGCACCTTGATAGAGAATGGTGTGTGTACTCTCTTTTTGTTGAGAAAATTGGAACACATCAAGGTTGTGGGTAACCTATGACCGAGGTAAACATCCGAGTGGGTTGGATCCCTAAGAATCACCTAAAACTAATAAAATTGACAATGAAAAGGGATAAGGAATGAGGGAAATAAAAAATTAAGCTGATACACCAATGATTTGACACACACATGTACTCATGTATACGAAAAATATAGAGATCCACACACTTACACAACTCTAGGCTAATCTATAAAATTAATTCAAACGTTTTGGTAAGGGACAACAATATAGGGAATCATTTCAACAACAAAGCAACACAATACCATGATAAACACAATGAAAAATTAAAAAACCAGCAATATGAGAAGGAAAAAAAGGATCTTTTCTATTCAAAGATGCAAGTACAAGCTAGGAATAGCAATTGAGAACCACGATTCATTTTAAGAAGACCCCTCTGAAAATTACTTTCGAAACATTAGCGAATCTCAAAAATTGACTTTCGAATCGTTGGCAAATATCTGAAAAAAATTCTTGGAAAAGGTGATTTCGAGAGTTCATTTTTTCCTCATTTTGTAAATTTTTCGGGTAGGTTGCTCAAAAGTTTTCATTAGGCGGGAAGTTAGTCGGATAGATTGGAAGGGGGTTGGGCAGGTGATGGTTAGTCAATTAGATGACCAATTGTTTAGTAGGTGGGTTGGGAGGGAGAGGGGTTGGAGTTGCTTTATTAGATGGTGGTGTTGAGCGAGAGAGGGGTAGATGGCTAAGGGTTAGATAGATGGGATTGATGGGCAAGGTGTTGGATGGCTAAGGTCCGGGTGGGTATGGGTTGGATGGGTGAGGGTTAGACGGCCGGTCGTTGGATGGAGGGTTAGACGAGGAAGGGGTTAGACACTTAAGGGTTGGACGGTGTGTTAGATGGGTGAGGGGTTTGACGGCTCGGTAGGGTTAGATGGGTGAGGGTTGGACGGTGGGTTAGATGGGAGAGGGGTTATATGGCTAAGATTTTGATGGGTGGGTGATGGGTGGGATTGGATGGCTCGGGGTTGGACGGGTGAGGGTTAGATGGTCAAGGGTTGGATGAGGATTGGAAGGGAGAGGGTTGGACAGCTAAGATTTGGAACAGTGAGGGTTGGAGGGCTCTGGGTTGGATGGGTGAGGTTTGGATGGTCAAGGGTTGGATGGTGGGTTGGGCGGGAGAGGGGTTGGATGGCTAAGAGTTGGATGGGTGAGGATGAATGGATAAGGGTTGGACGACCAAAGGTTGGGCGGTGGGTTGGATGGGTGGGTTGTTAGGCGGGTGATGGTTGGATGAATAAGGGTTGGTGTATGGGTTGGTCGGACTAGGGGTTGGATGGTTAATGGTTGGGTAGGTGGGATGGATGGCAAACCGTTGGTCGGCTTATGGTTTGATGGTATATGGTTGGACGTGTAAGGGTTCTGTGGGTGGGTTGGATGGTTAACATTTGGTCACGTGGGTTGGGCGAGTAAGGGTTGGGCTACCACTTCCAGCCAATAGTTTGCTGCCATGTATCCTTTGAACCATACAGACCCCTATAAATACCCCTTCAAGGTTGAATTATTCACTTTTCTATGAAAATTTCTAGTGCTCTGACTCTCTGAGCTCTCTAATCTTCAAACTTCTCCCAAATTTTAGCAATGTCCAGCACCACATCTATTCCTACAATAAAATTTCAATACAAAATCCTCGTGTGCCCACATATTGTACCTCTACTAAAGAAAAAGATGCACAAATAGATTGGGTGGAAAACTCAGAATTTACTGGGATTTGGACATGCCCCAATTCGATATTGATACTTCAGTCCTTGATTACCTTCTCACCTCTTACAATGAGAATGATGGTAAATTTTTCATTCTCCTCATGCATCCGAGACGTCATCAAATTTCTTTCTCAATTGAACCTAAGGACGTACATCGGTTAACTGGTTTACCATTCAAAAATAAGCCACCCATTACTACAAAGGTTGTTCTTATAGATGAAGACAAAAGTTTTTGGAGTCACATTACAATGTACAGGTTGATGGTAAGTTTATTGTTTTCAAATGATTTTTTTCTTAACATTACTAGACCACCCAAGGCTCTAATGTTTCTTCTCTATTATTGCAGCTCCTCTTGATTGTTTATTAAGAGGCTTTCTTCTACAAGGTATCGCAAACAAATTCTTTATTGCAAGTTGCGTCACTTTTTTAGGAAAGGATTATTTTACAGGGAAGATCTGTAGACATTCCATATTGGGTAGTTCAATATTTATTGCAGACACTAGCAGGGAAACAATTCGATTGGTGTAGTTATTTTTCCAACAAAATAAAATCAGATATCTCCCATGCCCGCAAATCCAAATGATTTGATATATCCAGGACTGTATTCTCTTGTTCCAATTATATTCTCATTTTATATTATGAAGTGTACTACAAAATTTTGTAAAATAAAATTCCAACTGCAATCAATGATCAAATGATTGGTCTTACTCTCGAAGAACAACAGGTAAGTTGGTAACAGTTACTTTTAATGTTTACTTGTTCTAAGGATTTCAAATTCAAATTTTTGGATAAAATAATAAATGTGTGATTTTATTTTGCAGAGAAAAATTATAGCTGCAACATCTCATAAGGAGGCAATTGCTAGAGGTAAATCCCCTCCAGACATCTCTACTAATTCTGACATGGATTCAACAGAATCAACACCAGTAATACCTCCTCATGAAAAGTGACCTCGGTGGTCGATATGTGCAACACGTTTATCATTACATTTAACTTCAGGGATGACGTTATCTTTCTTATAAATAACTAATTCAAAAATTAATATATATTTTGTATGTACTACTATATTTTAATATTTCTACTATTCTTTTATAGATTTATTGTATTCAAAAACTATTGATTTTGAGGATGAAGATCAAACTCATTCCCGCTTTGAAGATAAAAATGTCACAATTGTATCTCCATCTATCTAAGGTATATTGTAATGTATAATATATAGCATGTTTGTTTCTTTACAATATTTTAGCATTTACAAAGCACAATCGTAATATTTCGAGAATTTTTGTTTGCTTTATGTAGGTAATGTGGCATCTAGGAACATTTCTCTTACAAGGAAGCCACCAATACCACAACACGTCTATTCCAAAAAAAAAGAAGAACTGCATGAAAGAATATAAGGTTTCCTACAGAGTCAGCAAGAACAGTTCATCCTGCTACCATAGAATTTCCTGGACTGTCACTAGGTGGTGTTTTAAGTGTAACAGCCACACATCTTTTCAACAACATCACCCTTGACAAGGAGTATTTTGTCTTTGAAATGGGTGATGTAGAAAAGGGTAACTATTTTGACACCCACGATATGATTCAATATACTCCGCCTCAACCACAACAAAATGTGCATGTAATACAGGGCAGTGAATCTCCTCCTCCTCCAAGAAATGCTCCACAAACAGATGATGAAAAGACACATTTTATTTTAGAAAATTTGTTATCAAATAGTATGGGAGCAACAATTAAAAGAGGTTGTAATGTTTGATATGGATTTGGTGAAGTCTTGGGAGAGAGGGAAAATTTTTTTGATAAAAGAAATAAATACACGATACCATAATCATGCTCAAAGGCATTCATTGTTCACCGCCATTGAGAAAACAACATGGAAGGATGTTTTGCTAAACAAAGCTCAGTCAAGGACTATTTCATATAGTAATGACTACAATGATGAAATTATCGACATAATGCTAAACAAGTTGGAGAATCTCAATGCTAAAGTATAGGCTTACTACAACAATAAATGGGCTAAAGAAAAGACAAATGTCTTCATAACAAATGTTGAGAAAGAAAAAGTTGTTGTGAGTGGGCTTTTAGTTTTATATGCAAATTTCCAAAATCCTTATCTTATATGCACTGCAATATATTTTTCATTTTATCTAATACACTAATGATTTAAAAAAATTGTGTTTTTGAAAAATATGAAAATATAAAGAAAGAAGTAGACGTTTTGAAGCACATTTGAAGAATTACCGCAAAAGCCTCAATTCATTTACATAGTTGAAGGAAAAACTCATTGTTATAAATAAACAAAATAATACATTAAGAAGGATAATAAAGGATCATAAGATGGATCCATATGTATTACTTAAGGAAAAGAGAGATGCGGATGCAACACTTTTGTCTCTATAGGAGATGTAGCGAGGGAGGAGATGAATATTCTAAAGAATATCAATACCGTAGCATGAGATATGCAGGCATCAGGAGTTATAGTCGATATCTCTACATAGATGCAACATAATCCTCCACCTCTAACATGATAAAAAGAACAAGCCTCACTGCAACATAAAATAAGATATGTAGTAAAGTTCACCATGTGACAAGTGTGTTATCACAATTCCGACACTGGCGTAGGAATTAAAAGATAGTGGCTAGCCCCTTTTTAGTTTTTATTCCATGTGGTAGACGTAAGGACAACTATGATTTTGAATCATAGGTAGAAAAGAGGATGACCTCGTAATGTGTCCTTATATGACAAAACTTGTCCGAAGCTTTGATATGTTATGACAACCCCTTTTTGTAATTGTATTGGCCGATAATTCTTTATGAATTTGTACTTTTCTTCATAAAGTAATCTGCCCAGCTCCAATGGCCACATGAGAGATAGATTTCAAAAGAACTTTGGAAATATAATTGTACAATGTTATTCTATGTTGTTAATACAAACTATGTTTCTTTTTTATTGTACATAAATCTTGCTTAAATTTACATGATTTTATTTCTTTAAAATATTTACGTTTCAAATGGCAAAGGATCAAATAAAGACAAATATAATATTTCATTTTTTAAAATTTGTAATCTTTGTATGAAATAAATCAATATTTAAATTTATTGAAATTTTCTTAAATTTACTTGATTTTGTTTCTTTTAAATATTTATGTTTTCGATTTGTTGCACATGTAAATTAAATCAATTAATGAGATATAAAAGAAAATGTGTACTTATTTCACTTGAAATTGATAACTAAATATAAACACAAATGGGATAATTGAAACATATAATGACATTATTCCAATAGAAAAGTTGTAATCTAAGTGAATTGGAATAGTCCTAGAGCAACGCTTTCATTTGTGTCTTTGAAATCAACTCGTAGCATGATCTCGGTGATTTTCTCGATCCCCGGGTCGGAAAAAATTACTCGACTCCTCTTCTTTCTACAAGTGAATTCCAAATTCTAGTGCTCTATCATAAGGAAAAGACTCCACTGAGTAATGTGAAACATACAATCTGAGATAACTTTCTAGATTCCTATCCAACCTATTTCAAAATTTGGACTTTAAAAAGGATAATGCACTGAAAACCCTCTCATCTTCCACTGAACCCAGAATCATTGTTTGGAAAATCTCATACAAATTTATATACTCACTCAAATCTTCACTTAGAATACTACTGGAATAAATATCCTTCCAAATCCTTTTCATGGCACTGTAATCCTATGGGTTTTGTAGAAGTTGAACTTGTTGTATCATAGTATTAGCAAAATCCATTGACTGTGAACTAAGTAGTTTTATTTTCAAAATACCTTCTACAGAAACTCCATTTATCTCTACAGTCTTAGAGAAATGATCAGTTAGATCACCCATATTTTTGAGAAATAAAGGACTGATAGATGTGTGTGGTTTTCCGCCTGACAAATTCTAGAACTGCAGATTTACAACTCCCATTGCTTCAAGAATTTTATCATTTTTGAATCTTTCCTAGATCTCTTTAGCTAATGATTCAGATATCTTTCTCAACTTATTCCTAGTTTCCATTAATATTGCATCATATAAATTTCATGTCACTTGTACTTCTTCTATTTTTGAGTTAGGCATATCAACTCTTTTTTGGAACGTATGAAGTGGAATCTCTCTTCCATGTGTTGTTATACAAAAATGATCATGTATATTGTATTTTAAGAAGCACTGGAATTTTTCAAATCATGTCAATGCATTCTAGTTTTCAAAAGTAGCACCCTGAAAAATACCATCAGAAATATATAAAATTTCTAAACTCTAGCAAACACGTCTTTTGAGTCTTATGAATTTTGTAATGTAGAAAGAATGATCTTGTGCATGCTTCGTTAAAATATTAAGCTCCCTCAACATGGGAAAAATACCATAGAGTGTGAGTAAAGTTTCTATGTCAGTTAGATGGCACAATAGATCTTTAGCTTTATCTACATCCTTATGGTATTTAAACATAAATCCTGTTAGTGAAGGATATTCATCAAATATTCTACATGCAGGTTCATACATAGATATCCATCTAGTATCTACATCTTTGAGAATTTTTTTCCCTTTGTCAGTCCAATAGCAAATTTTTGAAATTCTAAAAATATCTTTAGACTGCTAGAATAATAGGCATGCAGATCACGTATCAATTCCTCTACTTTAGCTACATTTTCAAATGTGCTCACAATTTTGTAGGTGAGATTCATTCTATGAGCCATGCAAAGTGGACATCAACCATATATGAGCAATAGTTGTCTGAAGTCTAACACACAGACCATTTCTTGCTCCCTGCATTATAGCTGCACCATCGGTTCCAACACAAACTATTTTTTTGCAATGGAAAAGTCATCCATTCCGGTGATATCCTTCAGATTTGACAACACCAATTTATATATATTTTAGAATTGCAATTCTCAGTCATTTTATGAATTGCTAAGAGGTGTGGAGTCCTTATTTCATTAGAAAATGTGTAAACATGAATACATATCCATGAAGTATTATCGACTGCAGTAACCTCATCTAATGAAAGGGAAATATACTTTGCCTTTTGAACACACAGTTTCAAATCCTCCTTTTCTACTATAGATAGACATTTTGCAATCTCCTAGCCACTGGTATCTGACCAATGAGATTGAGGAATGTTATTTAGACCAATAACTTGATACAACATTTTATTTTCTCTGAAATCTGACATCGGTCTTCCCCTTTTCATTATATGAAATACGGTAGCAAACTGAATACCTTTTGCTTGCATTTTTGCCTCCATAGCTTTGCTCAATCTGGCTACTATGGTCCCACATTTTTCATTTATATATTTGATACTGTTTTTGTTCCTTTTCATACTCTTCTGCGTATTTGACATGTAGACAATCTTTTGCATCTTTCCATTTATGTGTTCTGACTATGCAGCCATCCTTTAGCTTTTGGGAAATGTACATTTTCCCATAGTGCTTTTCAATTGTGTCCAATTTGAGCTGCATCATGTGCTCCTTCCCCTATTTCCAACCACATATTTTACATCGACATTGTGTTGGAACAACATTACAATTTTCAGTGTACACAGTTCAATAAAAGGATATTTTGCAACCCATTCGAACTAGAATTTTCTTCCAATTGTCCAGTTTTCCCTCTTTCTTCTGACATATTTTCTTTTTTTTCTTGGGATTTAACTTTTGCATCTGAGTAGCAAGTAGGAATATTTTGATTCTCATGTCTCCTTTTCTTGGAAATAGAACTTGGAGTAGAAGCTTCTCGCTAGTGTACTTTGAGAATTTGATGAATTTTCTTGTACTTCTAACTCATCAAGGGACAAAATGTTTTCCTCAACATATAATGGATCATCGATATCTTTAAATTGATTATTCTATGAAGGTATTTCTGAAACGTCTGCAAATAATTCTATAAAATTGTTACTTATTTAGTATTAATTTTATCTATAGTTAAATTTTTACAGAGTACAAAGAGTTCCAATAAGAGTATGATAAACATAATTATTAAATTCTATAAGATTAAATAACAATAAATAAAAAGTGACACATACTAATATTTTCAGCTGATGCAAAAGTGCCACTTCATTTTTTATGATTTTCCAAAATAGCCAAGCAAAGTATTTACACCCTTTTTTGGACTAGTTGAATTTGTAATCTTCTTGCCTTGATTTCTAGTATCCATGACTTCTTACTACTTAGGCCCTTAGGGTTGGATGACTAAGTTAACCGAGTGGTGGTGATGGATCATGACAAAGGGGTTGGATGCCTAAGTTATTGGATGACTTAAGCCTTATGGGTCGGATGGCTCAGGGTTGGACAACTAAGGGTTTGGACGACATAGGGTTAGACGACTTGGGATTGGATGGATAACTATTGGATGGCTAATGGGTTGGATAGGTAAGTGTTGACCATTGAGGTTAAAAAGGCTGGAAAAAGGCTTGGATGGCTAGGTGTTGGACAGCTTAAGGGTTGGATGGCTAAGGGTTGGACGGATCAGCGTTGGGCGGATCAGATTTGGACAGCTAAGAGGTTGGATGGCTTAGAGTTTAGAGTTATATGGATTAGGGTTGGATGGCTCAGACTCCAAAGTTGGAAGGCTCGAGTTGGATGGCTATGAATTTTGAATTTTCTTATGTTTACTTCGGTGAATATGTGCACGATATGATTCAAAATTATGGTGAATTACATTCATAAGCTCTTATATATGTGTAAAATCTAGGTAAAACAAATAGTATAAGGGACATGTCGGTCAAATTTTTAGTGAATAAGTTAGCTACGAACCACATAATATTCTCCAATTCGAATTTCTATAATCCTCGATTTTTCGCGAGTTTACAAAAAATTCGCAACTAAATTTTTCCCTATGTAGAACACCTAAAAGATTTTGTATATGATTTCCTTTACAAAAATCAATCTTCTTAGACTTATGCCCTTCATTCGGACCCTTGTTGTGCATGCGAAAATAAAAATATTATTTTTATTCATCCCTTGACTTCCCCTTGACCATACAAGTGTCATATAATAATAAAAAATAACTCTCAAGGTTGTTGTGTGGGAAACCATTCATGTTGTGTTGAATTTAGCATGGTTGCATTGGAATTTTAGCATGTAAGAGGTGATGAAAATAGTTAACTCTACCCCTTTCACTATTATGTTGAATCTTAAGCATATAAGAGTGGTGTTCCTTTATTTATTTCTTTTGCACCATTTCTATTTTTTTCCTTTTGCAACTTTTCTAAAAAAAAATCTTTTTTGCTTTTCTAATTTTTTCCTTTTTTACTTTTTCCAATTTTGGCTTCTTTTGCTATTTTTGGCAGCTGTTTTAATTCTTATTTTTAGCATACACTCAACTACAAATTTAGCATGCTATTTTACTATTTCTATTCCTTATTTTTGCACCACATTTATTGTATCTTTAGAGCTTGACTTCTGCTAAATTTGGCCTACTTTTCACTCTATTTTTAGCCTTGAAAACAACATTTTTCTCTCACTTTTTTGGTGCTAATTCTCTGTGCATGAAGCTGTTATCTTGGCCTACCCATTGCTAATTTTAGCACCTTTATTTTTAGCCACTCATTATTGTTAGTGAACACTAAAAATAACCACTCTTCTCCACTCACCCAATTTCTATTTTGCACACATTATTTTGAGTGAATCCTAAAAATAGCAAAAATGCTAAAAATAACCATCTAAAAAAAAAGAATAGATTTTTTCATTCTTGCATGGAAAATATGGTAACAGTGGGTGAAGCTCGGTGTATCCGCGATCTGTTGTGGGTCCTGCAATGATGAAGAATTTAGGGGCTCAAAGGTGATGGACCAAACGGGAAAAAGTGGAGAGCCCTAATTGAGGAGGCGGTAGGGGAGTCCTTCTCTTCCTAGATGGATGAGAAAATTTGAAATGATACCATGAGAGGATGGTATGAAAAGGTTTGGTCTATGGCTTAGAGCTTCGAGGAGGAAGAGGATGTAGATATATGTGAAAGTATGAGGAAGTTCATGCTAGAACCTAATAAATCAATTAGAAGGAGGAATGTTTTTGATATGGTGAGGGTCTAAATGGAGCCAACATCTTGTCTAATTCCTTTGGGCAATTTATTCTTCATAAAGATCATGTGACTCTAGAGGAGCATCGATCGATACCTAATTAAATATTCATTCCTTGATGAAAGGATTGTAGGTGGTTATGTGTGGGTTGGAGATTGTGGTGAAGAATAAAGGGATTGTGCTTCCGAAGAATGCTAAGGTAGAGGTGCCTTCCTCTTCCTCGAAGTAAATATTAAATAGCCCGGATGTGGAGATCATAGCGGAGGTGACACCGAGTGGTTGAGGGAGTAACTTGTCCTACTAGGGTCTTATCCTATGCATTGTTGTTTTCATTGGGGTTCAACTATCAATGGTTAAGGAAAATCTTTTTATTTTTGGCCCAATATGGTTGTTAAAAGTATATATTGTAAATAGGAAAAAACAATAGTTATGGGTGAGATTAGGTTGTATACAACTCTCCGCTATTAATTTTGGTTGTATGAAGCGCGATAATGTGCTAACAAACTTTATGAGAGTCCATTGACGAATGATACTATCATGGACTGGTTCCTCATGTATTTTTTTGCAGGTTAGGGCCTTCTCCCTAGGTATCAATAGCAAAAAATAGGCAGAGTTTCAAAATATCACTATTTAATGTAACATTTCTAAACATTTTGTTTATATATATATTCCCTTTTCTATAATTGTTAGGTAATATTTATAATAAAATTTTAAACAATTCTAATAAACGTGGATTTTTCATTAAAAATATACTTGTAAATGTAATTCTTGTGAAGTTTTATAAAATAATTATTATAAAAGGAACTTCTTTGTATTGTATATTATATATTCATGATTGTCATATCTATTGTAATTTTATTCAAAGATTACAATATGTAAATATTGTAGAAAATTAGTCAAATAATAAAAATAGCTACCTAAAATGTGTCAAAAGATTTTATTGGTTAACCATATTTTAATAATCTATTTTAATTTAACACATGTTTTTAGAAGGTAATGTTGTAACATCCATTTTGTGTTCGATAATTGTTTATTTTATGTGATTAATAAAAATACCTTTTCTCACACAATTTTTCCCCATACCTTCCATACTAAGTTTACGGTAAACTAATCCAAACTAATATTTTTATAAATTAAACTCAGAATTCTAAAATTATTAAAAAAACAATAACTGATTTTTTTAATATAAATTTGAAAGACATTTATAATTAATAATTGTTAATGAAAAACACTTTTTTATTAATAACACAAAATAATGTTATTTGTAAAAAAAAATCAGATGTGACGTATATCACTTCTTCAGTTTTTTTTTTTCGAATAACACTTCACCATAGTTATTGACAATTCAAAATGCATTGGCCTTTGGACTGTTCTGTTCGTGTCGGAATCTCGAAGAATTCGGCTTTCCATAAAGTATTTCAGTGTAAAAGATAGACATTTTGCTATGGTGGTCAATAACGTTTTTGTTTTATTGTGTACTTTTTCTTTGTCCTTCAACAATAAAGGTTGGTCGATGGCCACTCTTTTTCAAATAACTTTGTCATTTTTAATGATCGTAAACAACATCCTTAAATTTAGAACAAATAGATGCCATAGTTTGACCTTCAAATATTATTTTTGCTGATGAAATATGGCTATATTATTAAAAATAAAAGAGTATAATTATTCTAAAAAAATGTGGTACAGAGTCACGGTTCAAGTTTGAATATGCTTAAAAGTACATGAGAACATTTAATAAAATGAATATATAGGAAACCAAACAACTACAAGATTGCAGTATAAAACAAGAACAAAATGAATTCAACATCCATGAAGAGAGCTAAAGATGGAGGATCTATGTCATGGGACTTGCTCCACCCACCATATGGGAGGTCATACCATTAGGAATGGGCTCCCAACTATTCAAAATGGTTCTTGTTTCTTTATTATTTATTTCAAATTCTTTTTCCTATTCCGGGATGATGAAATGGCCAAATCCATCCAAACAAACTTTCTTTCAATGGGAGGTGACAACTAGCTTCGATGGCAAGGCAATGATTAGCTCCATCCCTACCATGAGGTTGTAGAGGAGAGTAGCGAAGTGAGGTGGTGAGCCCCATCTAGAATGGTTGCGAGAGTGGTAGTGAGAGTGACTTTGTGCTAATAACCTCTTCCCCTCACCAAGAACTCTTGGGTAGTAGGCGGGGCCGAATTAAGGTTTCAAAGTGCCCTATGGCAATACTCGGAGTGTACGCCTCCCCCTCTCGCCCGGCATCCGCAACCCAACTTTCTAGTGCCCGTGCATGTTTTTAAAATAATTATAGTATAAATTTTAAAACATTCAATTAAATCTATAAATGATTTTTATTTCCTTTTCCATAAATATCAATGCTGTCATCATAATTTATTGTTGTAGCAATGTCGTGTTAAATTGTCAAAATAGGAAGGCTATTTTTAATCTAGTTTCACCATTGTTAACCTTAAATTGCTTTTTGAATTTGAAAAATCAACATTCATATCTTGTTTTGGTGTATTTAAAATTATATATTATATTGTATCGTTTTCTATTACCCATTTTACAGATCAGGATCTACAATGAAATGTTCATTAACAATGGTATTTTCATTGTTCTCCTCTTCTTGTGTGTTCTCAACTCCTATTGACTCTGATTATTTATTTTTATCACTAACCTCATTCTCATTTTCATTAAAAACTACATTTGACTTTAAATTTTCATTTGATGCACTTAAAAATATATTTATTTTAGGCATCTTTTTCAAAAAGTATTTTTCCTCCTCATTTTTTTGTTTAGCTTTTCTTTGAAATTGAGCACCATTTATGTTTTTAAGTTTTATCCATTTGAACTAAAATCTAAACAATTGTCCAGTATAATAATCCTGCACAGACACTAACCACTAAGCTTGCAAAGAAAAAATTTAACCTTCTGATATCAATAAAATAAGCTAGCCTCTAGATGGCTGGATAAAGATGAAATAATAATAACAATAAATTATAAACTCATCTGACTCCTAGTCCTAAGCGTACAGTGTGCGGCCAAGATGGCTGGATAAAGATTTAAACAGGGCCGAATGACTCTGAGGAGCACACTGCTAACAGCTTCCTGCACAAGAATAAGGTATTATTAATTAAGGGTAAAATTCTAAATAGTAAAGCTCCAACGTTAAAATGAAATTAATGGCCGCCTACACTACTGCTAGTCTCTGTCTGCTACAGGTAACAAATAGTAGACATTTGATAAAATAATTGAGTGAGATGAAATTTGAAAACAATATATCGTCCAGACTGGGCCACTGGCAGACTCGGACACAAACAGTGAACTGAAATTTGAATTATTTCACACTGGCAGTGTAATGAGTTGAGTTACTGATTATGAATCGTGACTGTATCTATAGACTGTATGAATGATTAAAAATTTAATGTGAAAAGGCTAAAGCAATCCATATCCCCATCGCTCAAGATTCAAGCTTCATCGCTGGTTATATATATGTCAACAGTCACATGTTAATGGGAAAAGTAAATACAATGGCATAGTTTTAACTTGGCACTGTTAGAGCCGACTGTTGGTCTACTGGAAAGCCTTGTCCAAATTTTTTTTTTTTTTTTTTTATAAAATTAGGTCGCTCCTCCTCATTGTACGCCCTAGGCAACCGCCTAGGTTGCCTAGGGTAGGAAACGGACCTGGTAGTAGGAGGCATCAAAACACGAGCTACAATGTAAGGGCATTACCCCAGTGTTTCAAACTGCTCTAGTGGTGGATCACTTCTAGTGTCATCTTCAGTTCTTGGACTTGAATTTGTAGAAAAATATTAGATACAATCATAGCTTTTAATAAAGCTAAACTGAAGAATGAGAAAAATTAATTGAATTTCTCTCTTTCTAATTGTGGAAAAGGATTTCCTTTTGAAAGCATGCTAGACTTTGGTGAAGGCCATGGGTATGCCTGGAAAATCCCATCTCAAAATATGTTGCAGAGAAAATGATGTGGATCCAGATTGTAAGAGGTCAAAATGCCTCCAAGACAAAAACACAATTTGTTAAAACTCCATAAGCTTCGAAAAATTATTTTTCTCATTCCTAAATCCACACTAATCTTTTACATCATTAGAATATGCCTATTAATTTCCATTATCTCTAAGAAAAAGCCTAAAACGTAAAATAACATAAAACACAAAAACCCTTAAAAGTAAAGCACCTCGTATGGGCCCCAATTTTTTTGTACAAAATATACCTTCATAAATGAAGGCTTATACCAAATCATGGATTATTCCATAAAGCAAAGAAAAATATATTAACACTCTAAGTTCTAGGAAAATCCAAAAAGGGTTCCAAGTCAATTTTAGTCCACGAGACGAAGGAATTTAGCACCGACAATATGCCGTAATAGAACCCAATCTTTTAGAAAAGAGGTCATGGCATATTACTAATCAACATCTAACTCCCTAGAAAATTTCAAGACAATCTGATGGTATGCCAAAAGTAATGGTCTCTAGAATTTATGCTCCTGCATCATTCCCCTAGTTGAAAAGAATTTTTTTCCTCGAATTCAATTGATGGTTTGATAAACTGTGCAAAATTAGGATTTTTGGATGTAAAGAACAAGTGGTCAAAATATCAACCTAAAGTTGATTTGAATGATTTTGGGAGATCCGTATGGAGTTATAATGAAATCAATTAGGAATTGTATATCTTACAAAATTATCTAAATTATTGAAGCATCACATTCATTTCAATACTCAAACACTTCTTGAGGAATTTCAATCTTTGTAGGCACACCCAACTCTGTCCTAAATAAAAAGGAGGCATGTTTCTATTAAAGACAAAATTGGATTATGAAACCTATTGAATTGATCTTATTGTGTTTCTTTGAGTCATAATCATATAATATTTCATCTCCAAATACCTCTCCAAGCTCCATGAATCATATTTTCAATTTTTCTCTAGTGCAGTGAATCGATCCCATACTTAGCAAAATTTTCAACTACCACATGTCATATTATTGCTCAATTCACACATTTGTGTCCCTATTGGACCTTTCGCAAGGGGACACGGGGAAAAAAATTTCACCTAAGCGAAAACCCCCTTTCGGTCACTCATGTGACCCTCCTCGACCCGACAGAGTGCTTAACATGTTAAACCCTCATCTACTCACTACACGCACGGATCACGACAAGTAGCATCATCTTTCTCGAGATAGTTTTTTCTATCCCACTTGTCCCTTCTTACAAGGGGACATAAGGGACATAAAAGTGTTCGCAAGAGTAATCCTCCTCCGAGGTTCTTTATACAACCACTTTTCATCCCCCATGTGCACAAGTCTTCTTTTCCAATCTCCCTCACATTGCACCTCCTTTTGACACTTGTCAACATATTGCTCTAAGTCCATTTTTGTCCCTCTTGTCCCTTTTTCCAAGGGGAAAAATGGGACACAAAAATTCATCCATGATAAATCCATCAAACCCTTTTTTCAACCACACTCGGCTTTCACTCACCCATGGTTAAGATACAATTAAAGGAAGACAAGAAAATCAAGACTAGTTTTCCAAGAATTTTTTTTTCTCTTGTCCCTTTTTCCAAGTGTAAAAAGGGACATTAAAGTTTTCCCAAGAGTAATCCCACTCGACGTTCTTCATGAGATGATTTTTCGGTCCTCGGGTGCTCAAGCCCGCTTTTACAATCTCCTCAAACTATTCAACCTCCTTTCAACGGTTGTCAAGCATCTTTCTCCAATCTCTTTTTGTCCCTTTTCCCAAGGGGACACAAACATTTTCTAATGATCAAATCATCAAACCCTAGTTTCAACCACACTCAACTTTCACTCACCCATGGTCAAGTTATAGTTAGTAGGAAGACAAGAAAACAAAGTAAACTCAATTCCAACTTTATTGCTTTGCACTATTCACCCATCCTCAATTGTTGTAACTATTTAAAAAGATTCAAAAAATATATAATATTGTATATATTCTTCCCAACATGTTCCATACCAGCAATGACTACAAAAATAGGACTTTCCTCATAATCGCCAATCAAGAAATTTGATTCCATTGATATTTTCACTAATTTTCTCATTCTAGGATCCATTTTGATCACTTTGAAACCTAATTCCAGATGATTCCCTAGATTTTTAACAGAGAAAAAACATAACCATCCATCCCAAAAGTTACCTTTCATATTTACATGATTTTTAGTGAAAGGATCACACCAAAAAAATGGAGCATGAGATCCCTGAAGCGAGTTAAATATGACAATGGTGTTTTTCGTTGCAAACCAACAAAGTATGACAAGTTTATAAAAATAGTACATTATCTATACAAATATATTTTTATCAAAACCTCAAGCTCCAGTCACTCTAGGCATTAAAAAATAGTGCGTAACAACAAACAGGTAAAATAGACAAATTTCTCAAAATAGGAGTTTCCAAAACAACAACCGGTAAAAATAGAAACTTCATAAAAATAGTAAATAATCATCAATGGAGGTGGTATATGTGTGTAGGATATTTAGAAGACAAAAATTGAGCAAAAATGCAAAAGTTCTAAAATAGCAACACCTAGTTCCACCCGCAAAAAGACAAAGTTTTAGTTTTCAAAGAAAAAATATGTTGTTGGGTGTGTTTTCACTCATCTCACTAATTTTTTCCATCCTCACATGGTTATAAAGGTATCTTTTAGGTCAAATGATAAAACTAACCCTCCATAAGGATCCTAAGGAATCATTTTGATTAGAATTGTGTCAAGGAGTGACATAGAACATACCAAGGCAAAGATGGTTAAAACCGGAGAAATTGTGTGGTTGGAAAGGAATTTGATAACATTCAAGAGATCCATTAGAATCCAAAATCCATTAAAGTATTTCATCATGAATAAGTGAAATTATAAAATCATTAGTAAAGTTGAGAAACATCATTCATTATATCCATCATCATCTCTCTAAGAAGAAATTTTAATTGAGATAGTCAAGTCATGAAAGTATTCAAGCCATCATATGTGAAGAATAAAAGGATACTCCTTTCTCATAAGAAGCATTTGAGAATGAAGGTATGAAAGCATTACGAGTTCAGATTTAATTTAAGTATTTGGAGTAATTAAGGCCAACTAGGTGATCTTCATCATGTCACATTATGAACAAGGAATCATCTCCATTCTATTTGATGTCA
This sequence comes from Taxus wallichiana var. yunnanensis, assembly GCA_018340775.1. Lineage (NCBI taxonomy): Eukaryota > Viridiplantae > Streptophyta > Pinopsida > Cupressales > Taxaceae > Taxus > Taxus wallichiana. The sequence goes on along the minus strand of CM031238.1, from coordinate 134,093,332 downwards.
TAGTTTTCCTAAACACTTAACCAAGAACTTGGTAGTGTGGTCAATCATCAAAGGATGAAACATTGAAATTGAATCTCACTTCAATGCCATCAAGATGCATTAAACAATATTTGAAAATAAAGGTAAGGAAAGTGGGTACATAATGGTCGCATGTTCCATGAGGATTCACAAGAAGGTAAAGTTCATCGTAGATATTATATAGCCTCTTGATTCAAGAAATAATGATCCATTACAACCTTTTTTTCTTCAATATCATCCAAGTGTATCTCTCTCAATGATAGAAACCTTCCCATGAGAAACATGTGCACAAGAGGTGTATAAATGGATCGTACAACAGAGAAAGTAAGAAGTAAATGATATTCATTTAGAGCTTTGTGTGTGAGAGAATTGTAAATCAACATTGTTTCATTTTCTGCCACCCACTAGGTACTGTTCATAAACACTCACCTAATGAATTGACATGTGAGAATATCTCAAGAAGGAGAGACATTTTTTCCATCTCATTCCATTCCATCCGATGCTCACTTCTCAAGGATTGCACTCAAGGGTGATTATTTCACCCGCATGATGAAGACTCATTTCAGTAAGATAATTATAAAGGTCAATAGGTTTGATCATCATGGAGTTGTCTCTCATGATCTTTGGAACCATTTGTGAAATCTTAAAGAGAAATAAAGAGATCCTCACTCTCACTATGAGATCAATAAGGAACCATCATGAGTGATGCCCATAATCATGTCAGGATTGTAATATAATGCTTCAAAATAGTGTTTATAAACACTCATTCAAGTAATTTGGATGGTCTATGCATCTTTTAGAAGGAGAAATTTGTGAGCATCATTCTTCAAATCAGCAAGTTATTCATCAACAAATCCTCTCTTCATCAAATTAGTTAACTCTCTCTCTCTCTCTCTCTCTCTCTCTCTCTCTCTCTCTCTCTCTCTCTCTCTCTCTCCATATTATAATTTTCAATTAAGAATGTACTTTTTTCTATTTTTTCCTATTCACTTAAGTGACCATTAGCTAAAAATTGTAAGAGGAATTTTTTAAATAATAATAGGAATACTAACTTCCTAAGAATATGAAAAGGTACAAGGGATGAGGATAGGTTAAGAGTCATGTGGGGGTAGATGAAAATACAGATTGTAGTGTTATAAATTGGAATTGATTTTACATTCCAAAGGGTTGGAAGTTTTTGATTGAAGGTATATTTTTGATATTACCACTTCTACATCAAGCAATAAAAGCTACAATTCTTCTATTTCTTATCTTATGTTCCTCTAATCTCTCTTTTCGAATCTAGTATATATGATAATCTTGTAAAACCAAGAAAGGTGTTCGTGACTTTGTTAAATAAATCAATGGAAGTTTGTGTCTAAGATTTATTATGTTTCATCATGGTTTCAATTATTGTGTTCTTCTAATTGGATGTGAACTTACTTTGCTTATTATAAGTGAACTCCGATAGTTCCTACTCATAATAGTAACCCTATCTCTCCTTATTTCCCCAACTCCCCTTTACCTCTCTTCATTATAAATTCCTCCCTTGTACCTTATAGAAGAATTTAACACAGTTCAATGGATTATTCTTGTGTGATTCCCAACATATTAGTCACCCCACATATTTAATTAGTTTACATTCAATAATGGCATCCCCCATTACACAATAAGTAGGGCTTATCCCTATCTTGTTGGTGAGAACTCAATAATTTTCCATCTAATAAATTATTTCACCAATAGTTTGTGGTGAATCTTTGAGGAGAGATCTACCCTCATGCACATGTAAAGATCTCTAAAAAATATTAAAATACTATATATTAGACAAAAAAATGTTTCAAATCAAAATAATATTTCAAGGAAACTCTATAGAGGAACAAATAAATGTCACAAATTCATTTCCCACATCACAATGATGAATGTTTTACATTTGTGTTAAGCACCAATGAGTGAAAACACACGTGAAGAAGAAGTTTACCACTAAAAAGCTGTAAAATTTTGATCAACCATCATCCTGGACCATATCTTACAAAAGTAAATATTCTACTATAGTGAAGAGGTCTCTTGCTTCAAACAAAAATCTGTAATTATCTAAAGGAAAGAAGGTCAAGTCTTTGTTTTCTGCAGTAGTCATGAAAATGAATGTCTAGAATGGATAAATTTTTGTTTGTGAGTATCTTGTCATCAAATATTGGTGGCTTCAATTCAAGAGATCTGCCACTATAGCAGGAAAAGAAAATGGGACTTGCACCTATTAACAATCAAGAATAAAATAAATTTATGAGGAAGATACATAAGAGATATGAAATTTTGTATGAAGGGCATGATGGTGAAGAATCTAATGAAGGTAATATTTTCAACTTCACGTAGTTGAACGAGAAACTCAAATCCCTGTCTTTTGTCTCTCTTCCTTTGGATGATTTTATTGCATATGGAGATGAAGAAATGAAATCCTTGAAAAGAGAGTTTGTGCAAAGGATTTTGAGTGTTGAATAAGGAATTTATGATCCCAAAACTAACCATAAAATTCTGAATTTTTCCAAGGCTATGAAATAAGGGTATGAGAATCTTAAAGCATTTTGTAATGGTAAGGAATAATAGATTCATCCTATAGAATAATATGTTGATGATTCCCCATAATATGAGATGCTTGTTACTAAAAGACTCTTATGCACTTCTCACAAAATGCTCTATCCTAGAACCTTCCAATGAAATTCAAATTAATACCTTAAAGGATGATGAAGATAACATGAAAGTTGAACCTCCATTCATAAATTTATTTTGGATTAAGGAACAACATATACGAGAGAGAAAGATTCTTGTTCAATTATAGATGATATAGTACTTGCCAAATATTCCACCAACCATGAAAATGTACAAGAAATCAATCCTCCATCCCAGACTCAAGTTCTTCAAGATGATGACTTTGAGGTAATCATGGATAGTTTCCTTTCCAATTTTTACTCATCAATTGATGGATGAATGTTAAATTAGTAAATGAAGATAATCGAAGAATCAAATTCCCTTCTCGATACAAACATGGATGAACAAATGGAAGAGTCCAATTTACTTCTCGAAACCAAGGAGGATGATAAAATTAAACATGAATTCTCCAAGGAGTTGATTTCCTTATCATCACCAGTGGCGTGTAATGTTGATCACTATAACAAGTATGGTGATTTCCCATTTCTTTGAAATGAATAAGCATTTATAGTAGTTGTTCTAGATATAGTAGAATATTATCCTCATTTTGAAGCTCTAAAATTTTGTTATTCCTCCTTTCATGACGATGATATGATGAATCTCGAATTAAAAGGTGTTACTTCCCATTTAGCATGAATCTCTTCCCTCTCTCCAAAAAAATGAATACCAAGCATGAACAATCATACAAGAAGGTGACCACGTGGAGGATGAGAAATATGGATCATGAGAAGGATGATTTTTCTAATGATTTATGGCCATGTGTAAATCATATTTATATCCATCTCTTTGAGGCCCAATGTGAATATATTTCAAATGAAAATAATAATGAATATGTGACAGTTTTAGAGGAGGAATCCGTGCAAGACATCTTGAAGATTGCAGAAGAGATCAAATATCCTTAACTTAGCCTTGGTATCTTGACATATGCCATGAATTTGTAAGATAAGTATGATTTCAATCATGATCCTTGTTTTGATGCACAAGTGCTCAATAATGAGATGCAACAAATAGGTAAGTTCAATGTTCCTATTGAAGCCTCGGTAGATGAGACTTAACGTGAAGGTAAATCTTCCTCTTTACTTTTGTAAATACAAATATGAATGGAAAGGAAAGGAGGATATTATTGAATCTCCTATGGATATTTTCAGTCATGAAGACAACACCTCCATTATTGAAAATGATATCAAGGTCGATGTTGAGATGAGTTAGCATAAAAAGAATTTTTTTAAGCATTGAAGTGAAAATCTATGAGAATCAAATGGTAAAATAATCAAATTATTGTCACCACTCCTGGATTTCTCACTAATCCTAGGAATTATTTCATGCTGCAACATTCAATTAAGGATGATAAATGCCTTCATGAAAACTAAAAATTGAATTTAACTTTCGAGAATGTGGAGGAATGGATTCTTCTATTCACAAAACCTCAAGATGAGACTATAAAGGATCAGAATTTCCAACATGTTACAAAATGGTCAATGGATGCAAATTTTTTCTCTATGCAATATCAATGTTAAGACAAAATCTTGGTTTCTATCCATCTTCCCAAACCATATAGAGCCATCACAAGAGCATGGCATGATCAGATAATAATCTTCGAGCTTTAGAGGCTTGAATTCATCCCATTTCTTATGATTGTACATACTTATCTCAACCCTTTATCAGTGTCATGATTATATTTCCCATGCCTTTATAAATTTCCCGACCATGTAATATAATTTCCATTTCGTTGTGTGCTTTCTTACCTACTTATGTGTTTCCCCTTTATGTTGCACATGTGTTCTATTTTTTCCCGTTGTGAGTTCATTTATTTTGTAGGGGTGAAGAATTTCCCTTATTGCCCAATTTAAACAAGGAACCGGTATACTCACCCAATATTGTTGTCGTTATCTATTTACCTTTAAAATACAATGTCCTATATTCAAAGCCACCTATTGTCATGAATATTTTCTACACCAAATATTCTAAATTTGAAACATGACAACTAATACAAATGTGAAAATTTAATTTTAAATCCTCTTAAACCCCTCTCCTAGTCGGTTGGTATTCCATGTCTTGAACTTCCCAACCTTTTATGCCCTCTTAATATGTTGAAAAATCATGTACATGTGTTTGAAATTATGTAACAAGTTCATTTCTTTCATCCGACCAAGTACAGTTGAAGACTAGTTCTCCCAGAGGCTATGAAAGGCCAATTATAGATATTTCCAAGTAGGTGTGCATCCTCCAGGATGGTTCCAAAATATCATAATCATCTGGAGGTGGTCTTGGAGATCTTCTCAGGTTTTGGATTTGGTTTAGGAAATTTTAGGGAAGATATGGAGGTTTAGGGACAAACGTGCAAAAATGGGTTTTTCAGGTCTAAGGAATGAGTGGTCAAAATATCCACCCAAACTTCACCGAATGATTATGGGAGCTCTATAAGGAGTTATAAAGAAAAAAATTTAAATTTTAAATTTGAAATAATTATCTACATGGTGGAAGCATCACATTAGTTTAAATACCTAATTTCTTCTCGGAGTCATTTCAATGCTTTGCAGCACACCCATATGTCTCGATGAAAAGGAAGCACATTTTAGAGTTTCAGGAATAGTTGGATTCTTAAATATATGAAATTGATCTTATAATGTTCCTTACAGTCATAATCATATAATATTTCATCTCAAAATACCTGTCCAAGATCTAGGAATCATATTTTCATGTCGTCTCTACTGTGCGGTCACCTATCTCATACTTAGCAAAAATTTAATTGCCACATGATAGTTTCTTACTCAATGCACACATTTTTCCATATTTCCAATTTCCCAAGGGGAAATATAGAAAATAAATTTCACCCAAGATCAATCCCCTTTCAGGACCCTCATGTGATCCTCCTCACCCAAGTAGAATGCGTAACTAGTTACACCTCTCATCTCATCACTACACTAGATCACGATAACTAGCATCATATTTCTCCAAGCACAATTTTTTTCCTCTTTTCCCTTTTTCCAAGTATAAAAAGGGACATCAAAATTTTCCCAAGAGTAATCCCCTCTAAGGTTATTAATGAGACCACATTTTAGTGCTAGGGTGCTCAGCCCACTTTTACAATCTCCTCAAATTGTTCAACCTCCTTTTGATGGTTTTCAGCATTTTTCTCCAATCACGTTTTTGTCCCTATTCTCCATTTTCCCAAGTGGACCCAAAAAAATTCCAATGAAAAATCCATCAAACCATAGTTTCAACAACACTCAACTTTCAATCACCCATGTTCAAGTTCAATCAAGTAGGAAAAGAAGAAAACAAAGTAAACTCAATTCAAACTTAACTAATTTGCACTATTCACCCATCGTCCATTTCTCAGAATTATGAAATATTAAAAAAATATCAGGATGTGATATATATACTTCCCAAAACATTCCATGCCACCCATGACTGCAAACATGAAGCTTTTATCATAATTCCCTATCCAAAAATTTTATTACACTGAGATTTTCACTTATTTTTCTCATTCCAAGAACCTGTGTGATCACTAGAACCTCATAATATATGATTCCCTATATTTTCAATGGTATAAAACATATAACCCTCCATCCCAAAATTTTCATTATGAATTTTCAAGAGCTCTATAAAAGGATCACAATGAAAACTAGAGCACGAGATCTTGGATCAAAGTTCAATCCGAAAATGGTGTTTTTGTTCAGAAACAACAACACTAGTATGAATATTTTTTAAAATATCACATTATCTATATATTGAATTACTAAAAAAATAAACTCTATCAAAACATCAAGCTCCGCTGACTATAAACATTAAAAACAATGCAAAATAGCAAAATGGGTAAAACGAGCAAATTTCCCAAAATAGTAGTTTCCAAAAAAAGTAACTTGCTAAAAATAGAAACTTTCTAAAATAATAAATAATAATAAATGGATTTGGTATAATTATTTTATTATATTTAGAAGATAAAATTTTTGAAAAAGGAAAAATTTCCCAAAATAGTAGCTCCTGGTCCTACCTACCAAAAATAGAAAGTTTTAATTTTCAACGCAAAAAGTTGTTAGATCTGTTTTCACTCATATCGCTATTTTTATCCATCCTAAAATGGTTTTAATTTTTTTAATATCTCAAAATATAAAATTAAAATTCCACAATGATCCTAAATCGTCATTTTGGTCAAAATTATGTCAAGGAGTGAGACAAAAACATACCAGGGTGGAGTAGGTGAAATTCAAAGACATTGCGAATTCGATAGGAATTTGAAAAGTGTCAAGAGCCCCATTGGAATTAAAATTCATCAAAGGATGTCATCATTATCATAATTGAAATGATAAACTCATTAGGAAATTTGAGAAACATCATGCCTTGAATCCATCATCATCTCTTCGAGAAGCAAGTTGAAGTGAGCTAGTCAAGTCATGAAAGTATTCAGGCCATCATATGTGAAGAATCAAAGGATCCTCATTTCTCATCAGAAGTATCTAAGCATGAATTTATGTAAGCATCACAATTATGATTTCATTAAAGTACTATAGAGTAGTGAAGGAAAAATAGGTGATCTTCATGTGCAACATCATGAATCCAAGAAAAGGAATCATCATGATTTATTTTGAAACTCAATCAAAAATTTGGTAGTGCGGTTGACCCTAAAATATGAAACATTGAAATTGAGTATGACTTTAGTGCCATCAAGATGAATTAAAAAATAATATTTGAAATGAAAGGTAAGGAAAGTTGTTGCAAAAGTGTTTCATGTTCTAGAAATATTCATAAGAAGGTAAAGCTCATCGTAGATCCCATAAAGCCTCTTGAGTCAAGAAAGAGTGATCCATCACAGCCTCCTTCTCTTCAAAATCATCCAAGTGTATCTCTCTCAATGGTGGAAATCTTCCCATGAGAAACATGTGAACAAGAGGTGTATAAATTTATCATGGAACTATGAAAGTAAGAAGAAAATGATCTTTGTTTAGAGCATTGTGTGTGCAAGAATGGGAAATCATCTTTGTTTCATTTGTTTCCACCCACTTGGTAGTGTTATTAAACACTCACCTAAGGCATTGTAGTGTGAGCATATCTTAAGAAGGAGAGACATTTTTGTCATCTCATTCCATTCCAACCAGTGCCCACTTCTCAAGGATTTCACTCAAGGGTAATTATTTCACCCACATGATGAAGACTCGTCTCATTAAGAGAAGGATAAAAATCAAGAGGTTTTAGCATCATGGAGTAATATCTCATGATAATTGGATCAATTTTTGAAATCTTGAGGTGAAAGAAAATATTCCTCACTCTCACCGTGAGATCAATAATGAACCATAAAGAGTGATGCCCAACGTCATCTCGGATTTCATTCTAATACTTCATAATATTGTTTCTACACACTCATTTAGTAGTCTAGAGTGTTGGTGCATGTTGCAAAAGGAGAAAATTGTGAGAATCATGCTTCAAATCAGAAAATTATTCATCACCAAATATTATCTTCATTAGATTAGTCAAGCTCTTTCTCTCGTCTCTTCTCTATCACTCTATATTCTAATTTTCAAGTAAGAATGTACATTTTGCTATTTTTTCATATTTAATTAAGTGACCTTTAGCTAAACATTGTAAGATAAGTTTTTCAAATAATAAAAATATTAGTCACTTCTTAGGAATATGAAATTTAACAAATGATGAGGATAGGTGAAGAGTAATGTTGGGGGTAGATGAAAAGATAGATTGTAATTCTATAAATTGTAATGGATTCTCCATTCTATATGGTTGGAAATTTTTAATTGAATGTAAGTTGTTGAGGTCGCCACTTCTACATCAAGTAATAAAAGTTAAAATTATTCAATTTTTTTCTTATGTTCCTCTATTATCTCTTTCCAAACTTGCATTTATGATAACATTGTAAAACCAAGAAAGGTGTCTACACTATTGATCCAATTTTTATTTCCTATTCAAGTTAATGAGCTAGTACTAAAGAAAATTAAATAATTTCAAATTTCAAGGGTTTAGGGTACCTTGATGTATGATAGATGCAAAATGGACGGGCGTAAAGTGAATGAATTCACTGTGAATTTGATGAACCTACAAAACTAGGATAACTAGGAAAAAATGGATTAAATGGTATATGTGGGGGCTTCCTAATTAAGTCATTTCTAGAAGTGATAACTTCCTTACGTGGATGTGAACCCCCATTTTGATAAAATATAATGAAACAAATAATAGGCATTTGGATAACATGCATAAACTAATACAATTTTTTTGGAAATGATAGAAATGGATGAAAACTACTGATCTGATCTAAATTAACACAAAGTCAATTGTACCTAGTTGGTTTGATGATGACTCGAGAAAGGGGATCGGAAAACGAGCTTGAAATGCATATATGAATGGTTCCGAATGTCAATAAGGTGATCGAAGAACCCCGAGAACACCGGAAATAACTGTAAAGGGGATTTAAGACATAAAATCCTAGAGGATGGCAGAAAATAGGGATTATGATGGATTTAATTAAAAGTAGAACTCGGGTTGAAGGAAACTAGAGTGCAGATAAAATAGTTTTGGTTGACAGAGAATCGGGATAGCATCGAGAACCGTAAACACTATGAGAATAAAGCGAGACATTGAGAGGGATATGGAAATAGGAAGTATGAAGGCACATGAGTGGGTCAGCGGAAACCTAGGTGAAGTGACCACGACAATGAAAATGCAAAACAAAGATGAAGGTGGATGAGTTGAATGAGAAACCTGCAGATAGAATCACTTTGAAAGAGGAATTTGAGGATGAGGCTCGATGGCAATCGAACTGTAAAGTGTTACTACTTGAAAGATAATTACAAGTAATAGAATATGATATCATGAATGAACAAAAATCAAAGAAAACCTCCAAAAATCTCCAAAAGTGATGCAAGACAAGCTCAAATGGACTCTAAGAAGGTCGAAACAACTACAAGAATTCTCAATCTCAAAGATAAGTTCCCACAATGTAAGAAAACTTTGATTATGCCTCATTATGGAAGGGGGCTAAATAAATGTCATAGGGTCGATAGTGACCTCATTGGGTCATCCTAACTATGGGAAATCATTTCTTAGAGTGACCTAAATGATTGATTTACTAAATATGTGGGGCTTTTAGGGTTTGAGATAAATGCTTTAAAGCATGTAGGCGGGTAAGTGTTTCCTAAGTAAGTGTCTTGAGTTGGTAGGAGATAAATATGGGTTAGATAAAAGCTACAAAAAGAATAGGGATGTGGATTTATGTGGTTAGGGGAAAAAACATCCTAAAAAAATAAAGCTAATTAAAGGTAATTAGCTAAGAAAGATTAATTATGGTAATTAATGAAGATTAATTATGAATTAAAAGTGTTAGGCTAATAGATGGGAATTTAAAAGAAATGAATTAAATTAAAATGGGTCTAGATAGGACCATGGTGAAAGATGTGCATGTGAGAAATCAAGGGTATCGATACCAAATTTTGGTGTCTACATTTTCCCCTTTTTGTCACTTGGTTTACTTTGTGCAAGCCATTAGAAAAAAATAATCGAAACAAAGAGTATGATGAAAGGTGACAGAGGATTGATGATGTGCTCCCCCTAAAATGAGGGATCGATGAAACAACAGGGAATCAATTACGAGGTTCAAAGAGGTAGATGGTGAAGGATGGGTGGGAAGAAAGATGGGTAAAATGAAAGGGTGAGGAAATATGCGCCAAGAAAGAAGGATTTTAACAACAATAAAAACTATGGCGGTGATTTTGATATCACTTCATGAGGGAAAAAATGATGGTCTCAATAGAGACAGTGTTAATGTCCTACAAACCAATGAGTGGATGAAAATCACTACAAAATAGAGGTAATTTAATGGGAAACCATTCAAATGGATGCAAGTCATGGGAGCTGTTGTCACCAAATCACCGCACCCTTAGAATGGCAAAATGTGAACAGACATTCGGTGTGATTGGTACACATGAGATAACCTCTCAAGTCGTGGGACATGGGCTAGAGGAGAACCTCGAAGAATGTTAGGTTCCTCTTCCTAAACTAAATGCTTTATTACTCCTAGTGTAATAAAATGACCATCTAATCCTAAGCTAACATATTCATTAGTTTTAAGGAAAGAGATTTTACATAAATGAAACTATACTAAGGGTGGTGATGCACCAAATTAAGTGATGTTTAATATCTGGAAGGGTTAATGTGGAGGGATTCTTTCATAAATAACCACCTTCACTTATCACAACTAGAAAGGGTACAAAATACCACAAAACATGGGCGTACGCACATTCGTTAAACTTGAGTGTACATAAGGATATATTAAATTGGATTCAAAACACAATTAATTTATCATGAGGAAACCACACATGCATATGTCAAACATCTATTTCTGTAACTAGGGATAATGATGACATAAATTAATACAAAAGGAAAATAAGGTTTTCACAATTGACATAAAAGATAATCACATTATTCCTTCACAACATGAAATAGATAACCTGAAATAAAGGTAAGATAATCACTCACACTAAGGAATCATAAATTCACAAAGTAAACATTGATTAACCATTCAACACAATAAATCAAATTTTCATAAGCAAGGTGTAACTTTGAATATAATTAAAAGGTTTCTTAGAATCTTTGAAGCACTCTTCCAAGCTTGAAGAGAAATCCTCCAAAAAAAAAAATAATATCCTACTAACTTGAAGCATTCAGCTATTTATAAGTTCTTAAGTTGATCCATTACAGATGGGCCCTTAACTAACATTTTTCTAAAAATAGAAATGTCATTAAATTAAGGGAACATGATCCCATGAAAATAGCTCATTCGTTATAAGGGTTTGACTTAGCCAACCCTACAACTTTGACTGATCCAGAGCTTGGATTTGTCCTCCATGGTGGCTTAGCTTTGACTTTTTCAGCTACACCTTCCTGCCTACAAGTTTTTGTTGTTCTCCTTCCCACACAGCCATTTAGTGCTTATACTCAATGAAACACTTGACAATTCCATAAATTTATTCCTCTCTAGGCCCACATGGGTAGTGATTCACTACATTTTCATCTCAATCTCCTTTGTGATCTTGAATGAAAATCTTCAAAGTTTATTTGTAACTTTCTTGATCTCCTATGAAAATTTTGGCACAAGACCAATCGGTCAATGGAGTCACTATTGAAAATTTTGGTTACCTCATCGTAATGCTTCACCAAATCCTTGAAATTTCCCTTAATCTGATCTTCAGGAAGAGCATTAATATTTTCATTGAAGAATTTGAAATTGGGAATATCAAAATCTTCTGAGATGTCATTCAGGGAATTTGTGATTTCCACTCATTTCTCCTCCAATTTCTTAATCAAATCCTACAATACTTGGCACCAAAATTCCATGGCCTTTTGATATTCAAATAATTTTGAGGCATCATCGATCACCTCTTCCTGAAGAAGCAAGTCGGGATCTTCCTCTCTAATCTCACTCCATGTTGCCAAATTTAAATTTAGATTATTATTATCTTCAGAAAAGGCCTCATCCATTTTGGAAATAGTAATTTTGCAACTACGCAGATCATTATATATCTCAATTGCTTCCTTGATTAAAGGATTGGCTTCCTACAAAATTCTCTCCATCCATCCACTCACTGATCTCCCTTTCTGGCCTAGCTTCTCGAGCTCGTGATAAGAAATATCATCGATTGTAGATGAAATATTAATATCCGTAGTAGTTGAGACTTCATTAAGATGGAGTGGGTTGGGTTACTTTTCACAACCGTGGAGTGAGCTGCTGCTCGACCTTGGCTTTGAGCTCATCTTTGGTGGCCTTATCTTTTCATATTTTCCAAAAGAGCCCCAAGAGAACAGTGTGCACATCTTTCTTGGATCTTTCATGAGTATCCTTTCCCAATGAGAATTTTGAGATCCGATAATCCCAAATTTGATTGTTTCTTTAGTTTTCCCTCAACGGGGTGGAAACTTATATCACCCATTCTGAGATGGGTTAATTGTCAAACTTGACATGGTTCTTGGTCTCTTGGCCTGTCTCTTGGGCATATGATCCAATATGCTTAGATCTATAACATCTCCCAGAGGAACCTTCTTATTTTGATTTGGAGTTTTCCTAAAAAACCATTCTGGTATGGTTAAAGATGATGAAGATGGAGCAACAGATCTAATACCTGAAACATTGGTTAAAACAAGATCACTAGAAACATTTTGGTATTTGAGAAGAAGTAGTAATGATGGATGGCATGGATGTAAGGACAGCCATAGGAGTTGATAGAACAATGTTAGGGGGTATGATTGAATAAAATGGAAGTGTTAAAGGAAGTGAAGAGGAAATAGGTGACCTAATATTTTCCCCAACTGATAGAACTGGAAGTGATGAGAATACTTGGGCCATAGAAGGGGATGGGAAGGAAGAAATGGTTGTGGAAGTGGAAGAAATTAATGTTGGAAGTGAGAATGGAGGAGGAAGAAGATGTGATGGATCTTGGGAGATACTAGGGGAGTCACTGACTTCAACCACTTCTGTCACAGCACTGCATGAGATATGGTCTTGGGAGTAGGAGCCTTGGAGAGAGATGAGCCACCAACAACAAATGAAATATTTCTTGGAGTCATATGGGTTTTTTGGGTCGACCTTTTCCCTTTTTTGGGTGTTGATTGGCTCATAATTGGTGGGGCCTTGGTATTTGTAGGTTGTTATGCTCCTTTGGGTGAAATTCCCAAGGTAACCAACCAACTATAAGTTCTCTACAGAATGGGCCCCCCTCTCCTTTGTATTGCAACATTCCTCTACATACCAATCAATCCATGGCAATGGTTGATTGGCAATATTATCATTTTTGTATGCCACATCTAAAACCTCATCATTATCTTGCACCTCCATTGGGACATCGGCCAAGCCAAAATTACCAAACCTCATCCAAGGTCAACCTCTCATAATCTCTTTGTCACACGATGTATTCATCCCGAAAATGAATCCAAATATCTTCCAATTGGGGCACGTGGGCACTGGACCGACCTATTTCACCAAACTTACCCCAATAATTGAAATTAGTTCATGGATGAAAGGTTCACAAAGTCACTTGGCCAATTCTGCATCCACATTTTTGGCCCTATGAATGTTTGGGCAGGTGTATCTACCAATTGAAATAGGGAAATGCATTCCCGATTTGTGGTGCTTGTTTTGAATTCGATGATAATCAACAATTTTCAACCAATTCCAGTAGAACCCATTTATCAGTGGGGCACCTTGGCAATTTGTTAGGGGCACCTATAAAGCCTAGAACCCGAATGTAAGTGAATGTAGGGAACTACAAATAGATGGCTCCCCACTCACGCACCTCCTTGAAGGCTTCATTAGAAATCCTTCGGTTGTATAACTCTTTGTCAAAACGGTAGAGGATGACAACAAAGAAAGCATCATTGACTCTGGGAAATTCCTGCTTCCCTCATCCAGAGTGAGTTGGGGATAAAATTCATATATTTGGGAAGTGTTGTGAACACCTCTGGTATTCAAACCAACAAAATCTCCCATAGCAGCAACAACATACACCAGAAGGATGTCATGTAGAAAGTCTTCGTATCTGACACCTTGCCCAATTGATAGTAAATGGAGCTACTAATATGCTCCCCCATCGGATAAACTCATCATTATTCTTGATGGTAGTGATGTACAAAAAATCCATTCCTAGAATTCCTTTGCAAAAGGGAGACCTGAAACTCTGCTTAGTAGCACAATAAGATCACTGACCTCCTGAATAAAATCTGACCGATGCATAGTTTTGGGTAATTTGGTGAAGCTCTTGCCAAATAAGTTTTCATCATGATTTTTAGCATACTTCCTCTTCCTTGTCCCAATGTCCCACCGCTAACTAAAAAATTGTGGCATAATCTTGAAATTGAGAAGTTTGAGAGATCTTGAAGAAGTCTGGGTCCAAATGGATTACTACCTTATCATCATTATCTCTGACCGACATGGAGTCTTTGTCAAAGTGGGTTGTTGTGGCTAAAATGAACTCTAGGTAATGCATGGATGTGGGAAAACCGACAACAAGGGCAAGCCCACTGTTTAGATGGCCTACATCCATGATTTCTTGTTTGGAGCCTTTACTCTTTCCTAAAATAGAAAATCAATTTTCCCTAGGTTGGTGTCTCCTATATTCCCTAAGTTAGAAGATAGGTAGGAGTGAGGAGCAACCCCAAGAAATGAGTACTTCATCTTCTCTTTTCCCTTTGAAGTGGAAGTAGACATCAAGCCCTTATGTTTGGAAGCCAAAGTTGAGAAATTAAAAACCCAAAAAGAAAAACTTCTGAAGTCCCGAACTAAAAAGTTTCAAAAGAATCACCAAACTGAAAAGTTCCAAAAAATTTCTCGAAAAAATTTCTCCAAAAGTTTCAAAATATCCTAAGCCAAAAGTTCCAAAAAGAAATCTCTCAAAAATTTTCTCTAAAAAAAGTTTCTTAAAAAAAGTTTCTCCAAAAAAAAAAATTTCTCAAAAACGTGATCGAAAAAATCTCAAATAAAAAAGTAAGGGACATGATTTTTGTCGAACAATACTAATTCCCAAACCTTAAAAAATGAGAATTGTTGAGAAGAAGTATGGGAAACTTGAGAGGATCCTTCGAACAACTCTGAATACCTGAAGAAACTCAAAATGCAAAACATGGTGAACAAAGGGTTTGACATTTCAAAAATATAGAGGGAGACCAAAGAGAAAACAAAATGAGAAGGAAACAAAATAAAAGACCTTAAACCAAAAAGAAAATAAACAAATCACCATACCTTGAAAAACATGTCACAAAGTACAAGAAAAAAAATGTCAAAGTGAAAAAATTCAGTGAAAATGACAAAAAAAATGTGAGTTTAAATAGAAAACCCAATATTAATGGTAAAAACCTGATCCATATGGAGGTAGGTGAAAAATTAATTGCATGGAGGACTTCAAAAGTCTAAAACCTAAAATCTTGAAATTCAGAATTTGGGGTTTTGGACTTCGGAGATTGGGAGATGAAAAAGTGAATTGGCAATGAAAATTTTCCAAAACCCGAAACCCCAAAAGTCTAAAAATTTAGACTTTAGACTTTCAGACTTAGAAGTTGAAAGTAAAAATCCTAAAAATGACTTAGAGAATTCCAAAACCCGAAAGCCTAAAAGTCTAAAATTTTAGACTTTCGGAATTTCAGACTTTGAAGTCCAAAGGGATTTAAAAAAATGGGGCCAAAATTTCAAACCCAAAAGCCCGAAAGTCCAAAATTTCAGACTTTTGGGGTTTCAAACTTCAGAGATTAAAAAGCAATTCCAAATCCGAGTAATAAAAATCTGAAAGAGAAAAATCTCTGAAGTCCAAAGATCAAAAATTTCAGATTTTGGGGCTTGGAGAATTTCATTATACAAAGGATTTTTAAAAAATTTTTCTAACATATTTTCTTCAAGGTAGGTTAAATGGCTAACATTTTTGGTGACCTCTAGGGAATGCTTTCCTACTAATATTTCAGACCAGTAGTAGCCTTAGCAAAACATTGGGTAAAAGGAGTCCTAAAAAAGAAAAAAATAAAACAGAAAACACACAAAAAAAGAAAAGAAAAGAAAATGATGTGCAGAGCACTTGGAGGAAAAGACAAAGAACATTGTACAGGGTGGAATATCCTCAAAAGAAAGCTTTGAGGTGTATCCCATTCACATGAATGGGTAATTCTTCTCCATTGAGTCTGGATAGGTGAAATGAATTCACCTCTTTGCAACTTGTAATAACATAGGGCCCACTCCAGAGAGCATCAAACTTGGCATGCCTACCATGTTTGGCATGATCTTGTCCCATTTTAGAACCAAATATCCCTCCCTAAACAACCTATTAGAGGCTTTCTTGTTGAAGGATTTCTTAACTTGAGCCGATGTTGTCCCAACGTATTCATGGTTGTGTTTCGAATTTCCTCCAGCTCCATGAGTTCAGCAAACCTCACTATTAAGGCATCATCCTCCATAACTTCAAGCCGATAAGCCAAGTCCAGGAAGGCATCTCAAGGAAAGTGGAAGTTTCACTTCCCTTCCATATACAAGCATGAAAGGAGAAACCTTGATGGATTTTTTAGGCATTATCCGATCAGCCCATAGGGCGATCTTGAGCTGTGTATGCTAGGTTCTTTTGTTGGCCTCCATCATGTGCTTGATGATTCTTATGAGATTCTTGTTACTGGATTTGGCCAACCCATTCCCTATGGGTAATATTTAGATGAAGTCTTGAGGTAGACTCCATTCTTGATGGCCCATTCACTTATCTTTATCCCGAGGAAATCCATAGCATTGTCTGAGATAACAGTAAAAGGAACACCAAACCTTGTCATCAAATTTTCCAGAAAATCCAGAACAACCTTTTCATTACTTTCCTTTAGGGCCACTACCTCTGTCCAGTGAGTGAAATAATTTTTGCAGTAAGGACCCATTTATGTCCCTCGCTAGATGGAGGATTGATCATCCCGATGAAATCTAATCCCCACTGAATGAAGGGTTGATCCACCTGAACGGGATGTAATGGGAGAGCTTTCAACCTCTATTTTCCTACAAAAAGAGCACACTCCTTACATTTCCTCACCCATATATGAGAGTCTTTGAACAAGTTTGGCCAGTAATAACCAGCTCACATGATCTTAGTAGCATTTTTTCATGCAGAGTAATGTCCTCGACAAGGCCATTGTGAAATTCCTCTAATATCTTGTTCACCTATTCTGGCTTGATGCAACGTAGAAGAACACCATTTAAATCCTTTGGAAGAGAACATTATCTATCATGGCATATGGAATAGACTGAAGATGGAAAGTATGTCTTTGGAATTTATCCATGTTTGGAGGATATATCCCCTGAAAGAAGGAAATTTTGCATCTTAGTTGACCAATCAATCTAATCATTTCCTTCATCAGCATTCAAAAGCATGACATCTTCCATATCTTTGGTCTCCATGTCTCAACTAGTTGTTGACATAACCCTTTTCCCCTGACAAGCTTAGTGACCTTGATGTGTACGTCATACTCCATTACTTTGTAATCCACCCAACACATTTCTCATTCATCTCTTTATTCAACAAAAATTCTTTGACGCCAGGATGAGAAACCATTAAGTGGACTTTTTGTTAGACAACATATGCCTAAATTCTTTAGGGCTCGAATGAATGCAAAGACCTATTTTCGATGAAGGAATATTTGAGTTCGTATTCCTTAAGAGACTGACTGAAAAAGGCAATGGGCTGCTCCATCAGATCATCATTATGTTGAGTGAGGATTCTAAAATACTTTCTGACCTGTGAAAGCATAGAGAATGAAATCCCTGTCAAACCTGGGATTCACCAGCGTGGGAGCTTGGGAGATAGCTATCTTGATGGCTTCAAAGCTTTCTCTTCCCTCCTTCATCCATGAAAATGGAATATTATTTTTAAGCATGGCCGTTAGTAGTTTTTCCAATGTTGCAAACTGAGGAATGAATCTCCGAACAAAATTTATAGTCCCCAAGAAACTTGGAGACCTTTTTATGACTTGGGAGGGATAAGGACATAATTGACTGAATCCTAGCTGGGTCGATAGACAACCCCTCTTCCAAAACAATATGCCCCAACAAATTTCCTTCCTGCACTATGAAAATGCACTTCTTAGGGTTCAGTGAGACACCAAATTCTCTACACCTTAAAAAAATTTCTTAGATGAGTGATATGATCCTCAACATGCTTGGAGTAGACAGTGATATCATCAAGGTAAACCAAGATCATATCATTGATGAGTCCTCTAAATGCCATATCCATGGCTCTCTGAAAGGTATCCCTACATTAGATAACCCAAAGGCATCTTGTTGTAAGTGTATGTGCCCCATTTGGTGGTGAAAGCCATTTTGAATTGATCAGATTCTTGAACTGAATTGATTATATCCTGAATATCCATCAAGAAAAGAAAATATTTGAGCCCCTACCATTGTTTGGAGGATTTTCTCCATTGATGGGAGAGGGTAGTGATCCTTCAATGAGGTGTGGTTTAGATCCTTGAAATCTACGCACAACAAAATTTCATCTTTTTCCTTATGGGCACCAGATTGGCTACCCATAAAGAATGCTTGATGGGAAAAATTATGCAGGCCTCGATAAGCTTGGTTAGCTCTTTCCTCATCAATGGCTCAATTTTGGGATTGATTGGCCTCTATTTTTTTGAACTGGCTTGGAGTTCAGATCCAGTTCAATAGTATGTTGAGCTAAGCTGGGATTGAAACCACACAAGTCCTTATAGCTCCATGTGAAAATATCATGGTATTCCTAACATAATTCGATGAAATATTTCTTTTTCCTGAGCAATGCATACCTTACCAATTTTTAAAACATTTTCACTTGCCACCTCGACCTCTTCAAAATCCTCCTCCTTGACCACCATATTAGTGCTCTACTTGGCTTGATCATTTGAATTAAAGATGGATTCCAATGTAACCATGCCTTTTGGAAGCTTGTTTCCTTTCAGCTATATAATTTGATCACCGTAAGAATTTTGAATTTTATCTTGATGTTTGGTAAAAACTCTGCTTCTTGTTGTAGGAAGAGAAAAATCTGTTGATCACTATCAAACACCTGCCAACTACTCACATTATCTAGTACTATAGGATGGACCACCATTTTGACTGTCTATTACTCTTCTTTCATGATGTCCGTAGGTACATCGTATTGGGAGCCAATAGTAGCTAGCCTGTCAGCATCTTGATTTTTCTTCCTAGGAATTGCATGAATTCCAAAAGCCTCAAAATCTTCTATCAGATCCCAAACCTGATTTTTATATGACCTCAATAGATCATTTTTTGATGCACTATGAGCTGTAACTTGGTGCATAACCAATTCACTATCGCCAAAGATGGTCAAGGTTTGGATTCCTCTTCTTTGGGCTAGCTAAATTCCTTGTATAAGAGCTTCATATTCAAGCAACATTATTAGTGCAACTGAACTGCAACCAAAAGGAAGAGAAATATTTGTTTCTTCTAGAGAAATTAACATAACCCTACACCAGATCCATTTTTACTTCATGAGCCATCAAAGAACATCTACCACAGTCCTTTTGTATCGCTTGATGCCTTAACAAGTTGAGGTATGATGGCATCTTCTTCATGAATGCAATATGTACCTAATCCAGTCTCTTCCAAAAACAACAGACTAGATTCTTCATTTGCCAATAAATCAACATAAGGGTCATATTGATGATCTATACTCACCTCATCAAGAACTATATCAGGAACCTCTTCTACGAGAGTAGTTGGCTCATGATCTACATCCTCATCTTTGGGTCACAAATATGTAATTACCATTTATGGGTTTGGATGTGTAAGGTTCCATGTGATTGTGACAGATTGGTTCTACCCTTATAGTTACCTTAGTCCCATACCGGGTCCTCAAGATCATATGTGACCAATCTGATGACAAATAACCACCCATTTTTGTGGTGAAATCTCGTGATAAGAAAATGGAAAAGAGGGGAGGAAGATCAATGAAAGATATGTCCTATGTGAATGTCAAGCTAGGACATGCATGGATAGTAAGTGAAGCCCCTTAATGACCCCCACAATTTGGACTACGTAGTACCATCTAGTTGAACAACCCCTCTTAAAATTGGAGTATATGGAATTTGTAGTACATCTGTGACTTGCTTGGGCATTATGGAACTATTGGCTCCAAAATCGATCATACAATTATGTACCAAATGGTCACCAATAATCAGTGAGATATAAAATGGTGGAGGTTTGTTGGGCTTAGCATATATTATTGTTTTGAGTTGGCATAAATTGGTTGCCACTACTACTTCTTGACCTGATGATCTACCAGTAGTTCCAAATTTGTTCAAAGCCTCACGTAGCAAGTTCCTCTGAGAAGGAATAGAGAGTGCATCCCACATTGTGACCTTCAAATTGGTCTTCTTCATTTCTCCACAATTTTGAATGGAATTGATCCCACTTTGTTAATGCATTTTGGGGCATTGGAGTCCTCTTTTGGAAAATTCCTATTGGGCATTGTAATACTTGAAGTCCCATCCTTCTTTGTAGACTGATCCATGGATACTTCTGGTGATTTCTTTCTCATGCCTTTATCATTTGGTATTTGTGTTGGGGGTGAGAAGTAGATGCTTGATCAGTATTGGAAGATTGTGGATCTATTTCCCTTTTCTTGGAACGTGTGTTGGATGCTATAGTGGAGGCATTAGTATTCAAGCCAAAAAATTCTTCTGCTTTCCAATTTAGTAGTGTAGTTTCATTAGAAGGTTGGTCTTGACTTTTGGGAGTGGATGGTTCGGTAGATGATTTAGGTAGAGTGGATATGCTTTGGACCATAAGGGCCTGAATTAAAACTCCATTTGGGTAGAGGTTCTGATTATGGGGTTGAGAAAAAGGGTAGCACCATTCATAGTCTTGGATGAGGTTGTTTTGGACCGGGACTATAGCTCTAGAAGAACTAGCAGTAGAAGGATTCGAAAGTTCAAAGGTTTTACATTCATAACTTGGCTTGTGGCCTGATTTTGTGACTAACCATTTCCTTGGAATGGAGGATGACTCATTTGATATTGGGGTTGAAAGGGGTGAGCATACTAGGACTGCTACCTCTTCATTGCTACAAGTTCATTCCAAAATTTTGTAACAATGACTTTACCTCAGCCAGATCATTTGATGGATTAGATGCATGGGTATATATTAGACTAGAAGCTTTGAAATTGGGGAAATGACTGGTTGTTTTCCTGCAAGCTCTACAAACATAGGTATGGGAGGTCTAGGAGCAATTTTACCTACTTGAATCAAGCAATTTTCAGCTCTTAAAATGATTTCATAAGCATCAGGAATAACGGTACCCCCATAGATTGAATCATGATGGCTACATCACTATTCAATGCCCATAAGTAATATAGAAATGTGCTCTCTGGAGATGGCCTTATGAGTGTTGGGATCCATTTCCAAGTCTTGTCAAAATGGAGGTTGAAATCACTCATATATTCTTGAGGGGACCACTTGATAGTATGGAATTGTTCTACAAGTGAGAGATGATCACTTTTGTCCTCAAACTACTTACAAAACTTCATTTCCTAACTCATTCCAAGTGGTAACAGATCCAGTAGTTAAACTCCAAAACCATTGAAGTGCTCTACCTTTGAATGAAGTAGCAAGGATTCGAACGCCAGTTATCTTCTATAATACTTTGTACCACACAAATGCTAGCTACATAGTATGTGCTCCCGAGGTGAAACATTAGTCTCCCTAGTGTAAAATGGTAAAATTTTTAAGGCAAGCTTTCGGTATGGCATCTCTTTGTGCTAACAACAAAGGAATACTGGCATTGAAAGGAGGACAAGCATTGGCTTCCATGACGTTCAAAATTTGGTTGTGTCTCGGTGGAGGAAAACATCCCTCAGGAGGAGTTGAATGCCCTCTACGAGGTAAAGTGGTGGCTGGTGCTACTAAAAGGTTTCTTCCCTTCTCCTTGGGGGAGACAAGGAAAGTTTTGTATGCTTATAATTTTCCTTCCTTGAAGAAGCTCTTGTGTGAATTATTCACATAAGTTGATTATACTAAACTTTGAAATCCAGAGAGATGGAGTCACCAGTACTTTTAGTTAATGGAATGAGAAGAGAAGTACCAACTCTATCCCACCAGGCATGCCAAAAACTATTGTCACCAAATCACTGCACCCCCGAATGGCCAAAATGTGAATAGGAATTCGGTGTGATTGGGACACATGGGATCACCTCTCAAGCTATGGGACTTGGGCTCGAGGTGAACCTCTGGAGAAGGTTGACTTCCTCTTCCTAAACTGAATGCTTTACTACTCCTAGTGTAATAAAATGACCATCTAATCCTAAGCTAACATCTTCATGAGTTTTAAGGAAAGATATTTTACAAAAATGAAACTATACTAAGGGTGGTGATGCACCAAATTAAGGGATGTTTAATATCTGGAAGGGTTAATGTGGGAGGGATGCTTGCATCATTGACCACCTTCACCTATCACAACTTGAAAGGGTACAAAATACCACAAACTAGGGGTGTACGTTCCTTCGTTAAACTTGGTGCATACATAAGGATAGATTAAATTGGATTCAACACACAATTAATTTATCATGAGGAAACCACACATGCATATGTCAAACATCTATTTCTGCAACTAGGGATAATGATGACATAACTTAATACAAAAGGAAAATAAGGTTTTCACAACTGACATAAAATATAATCACATTATTCCTTCACAACATGAAATAGATAACCTGAAATAAAGGTAAGATAATCACTCACACTAAGGAATCATAAATTCACAAAGTAAACATTGATTAACCATTCAACACAATAAATCAGATTTTCAATAGCAAGGTGTAACTCTGAATATAATTAAAAGGTTTCTTAGAAATTTTAAGCACTCTTCCAAGCTTGAAGAGAAACTCCTCCAAAAAAAATAATAATATCTACTAACTTGAAGCATTCAACTATTTATAAGTTCTTAGGTTGAGCCATTATAGTTGGGCCCTTAACTAACATTTTTCTAAAAATAGAAATGTCATTAAATTAAGGGAACATGCTCCCATGAAAATAGCTAATTTTTTACAAGGGTTTGACTCAGTCAACCCTACAACTTTGACCGATCTAGAGCTTGGATCTGACCTTTCATGGCCACTCAGCTTTGGCTTTGTTCAGCTACACCTTCCTCTCCTGCAAGTTTTTGTTGTTCTCCTTCCCACACAGCCATTTGGTGCTTATACTCAATGAAGCACTTGATAATCCCTAAATTTCTTCATCTCCAGGCCCACATGTGTAGTGATTCACTACATCTTCCATCTTAATCTCCTTTGTGATCCTGGCTAGAAATCTTCAAAGTTTATTCGTAACTTTCTTAGTCTCCTATGAAATTTTGGCACAAGACCAATTGGTCAATGGAGTCACTATTGAAAATTTTGGTGACCTCATCATCACGCTTCACCAAATCCTTGAAATTTCCCTTAATTGATCTTTAGGAAGAGCATCGATATTTTCATTGAAGAATTTGCAATTGGCAATATCAAACTCTTCTGAGATGTCATTCAGGGCATCCGTGATTTCCACTTGTTTCTCCTCCAATTTCTTAATCAAATCCTACAATACTTGGCACTAGAATTCCATGGCCTTTTGATATTCAAATAATTTTGAGGCATCATCGATCACCTCTTCCTAGAAGAATCAAAGTCGGGATCTTCTTCTCTGATCTCACTCCATGTTGCCAAATTTAAATTTAGATTATTATTATCTTTAGAAAAGGCCTCATCCATTTTGGAAATAGTGGTTTTTCACAACCTGCAGATCATTATATATCTCAACTGCTTCCTTGATTAAAGGATTGGCTTCCTACATAATTCTCTCCATCCATCCACTCACTGATCTCCCTTTCTGGCCTAGCTTCTCGAGCTCGTGATAAGAAATATCATCGATTGTAGATGAAATCGTCATAGCCGTAGTAGTTGAGACTTAGTAGATGGAGTGGGTTGGGTTACTTTGCAGCAAAGTGCAGTGAGCTGCTCGACCTTGGCTTTGAGTTCATCTTTGGTGGCCTTATCTTTGTCATATTTTTCCAAAAGAGCCCCAAGAGAAGTGTGCACATCTTTCTTGGCTCCTTCATGAGTAGCCTTCCCAATGAGAATTTTGAGATCCGATAATCCATAGCTGTGATTGTTTCTTTAGTTTTCCCTCAATGTGGGTGGAAAATTCTATCACCCATTCTCTAGATGGGTTAACTGTCAAACTTGACATGGTTCTTGGTCTCTTGGCCTATCTCTTGGGCATATGCTCCAATATGCTGAGATCTATAACATCTCCCAAAGGCACCTTCTTCTTTTCTTGGGAGTTTTCCTAAACAACCATTTCGGTATGGCTAAAGTTGATGAAGATGGAGCAACAGATCCAATACCTGAAACATTGGTTAAAACAAGATCACTAGAAACACTGGCTGGTATTTGAGTAGAAGTAGCAATGATGGATGGTGTGGATGTAAGGACAGCCATAGGAGTTGATAGAATGATGCTAGGGGGTATGATTGAAGAAAATGGAAGTGTTAAAGGAAGTGAAGAGGAAATGGGTGACCCAATATTTTCCCCAGCTGATAGAACTAGAAGTGATGAGAATACTTGGGCCATAGAAGGGGATGGGAAGGAAGAAATGGTTGTGGAAGTGGAAGGAACTGATGTTGGAAGTGAAAATGGAGGAGGAAGAAGATGTGATGGATCTTGGGAGATACTAGGGAGTCACTAACTTCAACCACTTTTGTCATCATAGGCACTTGCAGGAGATATGGTCTTGGGAGTAGGCCTTGGAGAGAGATGAGCCACCAACAACAAATGAAATCTTTCTTGGAGTCATATGGGTTTTTTGGGTTGACCTTTTCCCTTTTGTGGGTGTTGATTGGCTCATAGTTGGTGGGGCCTTGGTATTTGTAGGTTGTTCTACTCCTTTGGGTGAAATTCCCAAGGTAACCAACCAACTGTAAGTTCTCTATAGAATGGGCCCCGCCCTCTCCTTTGTATTGCAACATTCCTCTACATACCAATCAATCCATGGAAATGGTTGATTGGAAATATTATCATTTTTGTATGCCACATCTAAAACCTCATCATTATCTTGTGCCTCCATTGGGACATCGGCCAAGCCAAATTGCCAAACCTCATCCAAGGTCAACCTCTCATAATCTCTTTGTCAAATGATGTATTCATCCAACAATGAATCAAGATATCTTCCAATTGGGGCATGTGGGCACTGGACAACCTGATTTCACCAAACTTACCCCAATAATCAAAATTAGTTCATGGATGAAAGGTTTCACAAAGTCACTTGGCCAATTCTGCATCCACATTTTTGGCCCTATGAATGTTTGGGTAGGTGTATCTACTAATTGAAATAGGGAAATGCATTCCCGATTTGTGGTGCTTGTTTTGAATTGATGATAATCCAAAAAATTCAGACCAATTCTAGTAGAACCCATTTATTAGTGGGGCACCTTGGAAATTTTTTAGGGGAACCTATAAAATTGGAACCCGAATGTAAGTGAAAGTAGGGAACTAAATAGATGGCTCCCCACTCACACCTCCTTGAAGGCTTCATCATAAATCCTTCGGTTGTATAACTCTTTGTCAAAATGGTAGAGGATGACAACAAAGAAAGTGTCACTGACTCTATGAAAATTTCGATTCCCTCATCCAGAGTGAGTTGGGGATAAAATTCATATATTTGGGAAGTGCTACAAACACCTCTGGTATTCAAACTAGTAAAATATCCCATAGTAGCAACAACATACACTAGGAAGGATGTCATGTAGAAAGTCTTCATATCTGACACCCTACCCAATTGATAGCAAATGGAGCTACTAATATGCTCCCCCATCGGATAAACTCATCATTCTTCTTCTTGATGGTAGCGATGTACAAAAAAATCCATTCCTGGAATTCCTTTGTAGAAGGGAGACCTAAAACTCTGCTTAGTAGGACAATAAGATCACTGACCTCCTGAATAAAATTTGATCGATGCATAGTTTTGGGTAATTTGGTGAAGCTCTTTGCCAGATAAGTTTTCATCATGATTTTTGAGCATACTTCCTCTTCCTTGTCCCAGTGTCCCACTGCTAACTTTGGAAAAATTGTGGCATAATCTTGAACATTGGGAAGTTTGATAAGATCTTCAAAGAAGTATGGGTCCAAATGGATTACTACCTTATCATCATTATCTCTCTGACTGACATGGAGTCTTTGTCAAAGTGGGTTTCTCATGGCTAAAATGAACTTTGGGCAATGCATGGATGTGGGAAAATTACTGAAGCAAGGGAAAGCCCACTATCGTAGATGGCCTACATCCATGATTTCTTATTTGGAGCCTTTACTCTTTCCCAGAAATCTGGAAAATCAATTTTTCCCTAGGTCGGTGTCCCCTATATTCCCTAAGTCGGAAGACAAGCATGAGTGAGGAGAAACCCCAAGAAATGAGTACTTCATCTTCTCTTTTCCCTTTGAAGTGGAAGTAGACATCAAGCCCTGTGTTTTGGAAGCTGAAGTTGGAGAAATTCTGAAAACCCGAAAGAAAAACTTCCAAAGTTCTGAACTGAAAAGTTCCAAAAAGAATCACCAAACTGAAAGTTTTTAAAAGAATTTCGAAAAAACTCACCGAACTAAAAATTTTGAAAAATTTCTCAAAAAAATTTCTACGAAGCCAAAATTTATGAAAAAAATCTTTGAAATAATTCTTCAAAAAATTTCTCTAAAAAATCTCTCGAAAAATTAAGGGACAAGATTTTTTTCCAAACAATACTAATTCCCAAACCCTAAAAAATGAGAATTGTTGAGAAGAAGTATGGGAAACTCGAGAGGATCCTTCGAACAACTTTGAATACCTGAAGAAACTTCAAAATGCAAAACATGGTGAACAAAGGGTTCGACATTTCAAAAAAATACAGAGAAGAGAACAAAGAGAAAACAAAATGAGAAGGAAACAAAGAAAAAGACCTTAAACCAAAAAGAAAATAAACAAATTACCATACCTTGAAAAAGATGTCACAAAGTACAAGAAACAAATGTCAGAGTAAAAAAGTCAGGTGAAAATGAAGAAAAAATGTGAGTTTAAATAGAAAACCGATATTAATGGCAAAAACCCGATCCGTATGGAGGTAGGTGAAAAATTAATTACGCGGAGGACTTCCAAAATTATGAAACCCAAAAGCCCAAAATTCATAATTTTGGGGTTTCAGACTTCAGAGATTGGGAGACAAAAAAGTGAATTGGCAATGAAAATTTCCAAAACCCGAAAGCCCAAAAGTCCAAAAAAATTTGGACTTTCGAAAGTTTGAAAGTAAAATCCTAAAAATGACTTAGAGAATTCCAAAACTTAAAGCCCAAAAGTCCAAAATTTCAGACTTTTGGAATTTTAGACTTGAGAAGTCCGAAAGGGATTTAAAAAAATGGGGCCAAAAGTTCTAAAACCCAAAAGCTCTAAAGTTTGAAATTTTGGACTTTCGGGGTTTCAGACTTTACGGATAGATAAAAAACAATTCTAAATCCAAGAAATAAAACTCTGAAAGAGAAAAATCTCCAAATTCAAAAGATTGAAAATTTCAAATTTGGGCCTTGGAGAATTTCATTGTACAAAGGATTTCTAAAAAATTTTGTCTGACATATTTTCTTCAAGGTAGGTTAAATGGCTAACAACAACCAATGGATGATAGGAACACATAAAAATATGTGCAACTTAATGTGAAAATAATGTGAAATCCTTCAAACATGAGGAATCGATGGGAGGTATACATCCATGGAGAATGCAAATAGAAATAATGGTGCCACAAGACAAGGAAACAAAATGTTCAAAGAGGAAAAATATGAAAATTGATGATATAAATTCCCCAAGGGGAAATACATATGGCCAAAAAAGTGGACTTGAGATAAGATGAGATGATGAAATGGTGCCCTAGCAAAAGAGCACAAAACAAATGAGGAAAGAAATAATGGTACCCCAATAAAGGGCATGATAATGGCCAAGGAGGAAAAGTATAAAAATATGAGGTATGGTTCCCCAAGAGGGAACAAAAATATGGCCACAAAAGTGGACTTGAGATGAGATATGGATGATAATATGGTGCCCCAGTAGAGGACACAACAATGGAAAAAAAGGTGAGATAAGATGCCCGAGAGGGAACATAAAGATGTCCACAAAAGTGGTCTTAAGATGAAATAGGTTAGATAATATTGGATAAGATAGATAAATTATGATAGGATGATGAACATATTTGATGATGAATGATAAAAATAGATGATGATAGATAAAAAAGGTAAATTAGATGTTTGGTTGTTGATGGATAGTACACAAATGATTGAGACAAATTAAATGATCTTGTAAAGGAATAAAGGATAAAGATGGAAAAAATTGAAGAGAAGGCAACTTGACAATTGGTGACCTATGGGTACAAATAATACTACATCATATTAAAGATTGTGCGACGAAATTATAGCTTCAGCCACATTGGAGGTAAACAAGAAGGGGATCCAAGTAACAAAATGCACACGCGAGTAGACAAATGTTAGCATATAACTAGTGGTAGTTAGTTATATCAAATATCATAAAGAAACATGGATGGAATGAACTCATAAACCTAATGTTGACACAATAAAGGACTTTTGATGTAACTTGTATGTAGGAAGAGGGATCTCCATAAGTGGTGTTCCCTAAATCTATGCCCCAACTCTGCATAGGGAAAGATCAAACTAATCAATCCGGGAAGTTTAATTGAAGAAAGATGATCAATGTAGAAATATTTCTTAAGATACTAATAAAATAGAAGGTTGATCAATGTGGGAAGCCTTCGATGCCATGATACAAAAGAGTAACCATCCTTCAAGGATATGGTATACTTTATAAATATATGATATAGATGAAAAAAATTATACACGTGATAGAGTTGTCCTTCGAGGGATTAGTCTATTGATTTTGATTTCCTTTTCTCTTTTTTTTCTTCTTTATTTTTTTACATTAACAATTGTCATTTGAGGGAGAAGTCTATTTTTGATAAGATCATTCATGAATTTTGAATTTTAACGTGGGGGGGAGTTGGGAATAGCTAGGTAGACCACTTATAAGGGGAAAATGAATGTACAAGAGACACATGTGGACACTTAATGTGGTTCCAATAACAAAACAAGAGGGTGATGGATGTAATGATTGAGGAGTTCTTACTAAGAAGGGAGAACCTATCTGTAAGGAAAATTTAATTGACATAGCCATGGTGCCCATATTTAAGGTCATGCCAAGGAAATTAATGGTAGATGACATAGTTCCAAATCATTACAATAAAAGATGAAAGAGTCTATGTTGGAGGGATGATCTTAGGATACGACTAAGTGCTCACTTTGGTAGACATTCTAACAATATAATATTTTCAAGTGCAATGCATTAAGTGGTTCCACTTCCGGTTTACCATCAAGGGAGGCCAAACGATAGGCTCCCAACCCATACTTATGTGTGATAATGTATGGTCCAATCCAATGCAGGGAAAACTTTCTACATTGGATCCTTTCTAGAGTAGTAACGTTATGATTTTATTTAAGAATGAGGTCTCAAAAATTAAATTTTCAATGAGATAGGATGATAGCTTAAAAAATATGGGATGCAATGAGATAGATAAACAAAGATAAAAGTTTTGTGCTTCCTTAAGGAAGAGAAGAAAATATGTATTCCTAACGAGAAAAATAGATAGCCAAAAAAGTGGTCTCACGATGAAAATATAGTACTTCGAGAAGGGCACAAACATAAACACAAAGGTGGAATTTGGAAGAGGAGAATAGATAATAATATTTGGATGAGATAGATTAGATAATGTTGGATAAGATGGATATGATAAAATATACGCAACACCTCAAAAATGAGGAAGTGAGAGATATGTGTATTATAAGATGAGAAAATGGCCACAAGAGTGGGCTTAGGATGAGGATATGGTTCCCTCAAGAAGGGCAAAAATATGGCCACAAATGTGGACTTAGGATGAAAAATATGCTACCACGAAAGAGGCACAAATAAGGCCACAAAGGTGGACTTTGATGAAAAAAATATGGTTCCGTAAAAGAGGTACAAATATGGCCAAAAAAGTGGAATTTGGTAAATAAGATGGTAAATAGGTTGGCTGGTTTAGATGAGACAATAAACTAGATGAAATATGATGAAATGGTATTAATAAGGTTGAACAATGTCAATAAGACAAATGTCGAGGATGAAAAGGAATTGATCCGCAAGAAATTAGATCTTAGAGTGAGGTTCCCCAACATCAAGGGATCCGTTTGATGGATAGGGGATGAATTTATGTGGATAGGATGTGTGGATGAGGAATAAGGTGCAACATGATCAATAACGAGGGGAAAATGCTTCCCCAATGAAAGATATTATATTACATTGAGAAACATAGATGTAGATGAGCTAGTGGATGTCAAAGGAGATTAGATGGGATCATTAGAAGTAATGTTGATGACCACTTATTATTTGGATTAGATAGATGGTTAGGGATCATAAGGGTGATTGGAAAGGAAAACAATATTGATGAATAAGGGAGGACCCTCTTTAGGAGGAATGATATGTGGGGAGAAGATGATAATGGAGGATAGGGATGAAGGAGGAGACTTAGGAAATTTGATGGATGAGGATGAAGAAATAAGAGGTGGATTGGTTGTAGATAAATCGGTGGATGGAGAAGGATGGTCCCCTTGGATGAGAAAATCATATCTCTCAATAATATCATGGAAGATAGTTTGAAGGGCCTTATAATGCTCAATGTCATGACTCGGGGTATGATGATAAGTGAAAATGAGATTGGGATCAAACCATGATGGTTTCTTACTATGAGGATCAAAATATTTAATAGGAGGAAGTGTGATGGAAGATATTTGAATTAAATGTCGAAGGGTATCTGTGTAGGACCCGATTGAAGTGTTGGGAGGAAGATAGCTCTTGTGGGTTTTGATAGGATATTTTGACTTGGATTTAGGGGAAGGAGTGGATGTAGATTGGATGGGTAAATTAGATGTCTTAGAAGATGAATCAATTTTTTTGAGGAGGATTAGATTGTTTGGATTTGGATTGATTGTTGGGATATGTCTTAGATGAAATACATACCCCTAAAATAGATGGGGGTGCTCCTAGGATGGATTTTGTGGCATTTGATTGCTAAGGAGAGGTAAGATATAACTTCTTATGAGGATGCATGAGAGACATTTGGGGATGCTTACTTAGAGTCTTATATTTTTATCGAGAAGGTTTACCCTTGGCAGGGATGAGAATAATCTAAAGCGGAGATTTGAAGATTGTGGTATAGTGGTGGATATTGATGGAGAAATAGGTTTTTGTATAATTTGATTAATGATGTCCATGTAAGATGTGGATGGTGTAGGTTTTGGATTGGTTAATATAGAAATAGTTGGTTTTGTATAGGAGGCATGAACACCCTTTGTGTTTTTCTTAGGTGGGGGTACTTATTTCATAAATGTTTCAAGGGGTTTAATTTATATGTTCGAAAATCAAGAATATGTGATTGGTGTGGTAGATGTTAAAGGATTAGGTGTAGAATATTGGGATATAATAGGTGATGTGGATATATGTGACGAAAATGTCAAGGTAGGCATAAGTGAATTTTTGATGTGGTAGATATAGAGGTAGTTGGGATGGATAGGGAAGTGGGTATAATCGGGATGTTTAGGAATGTAAGTTATGTAGTCATAAGTGTGTATGATGTAGATGTGGATAAGGGGTTAGATATGATAGTTTGGGGAATGATATATGTGGATGAAGTGGTAGGTATAGTCAAAGTCGATGTGGGTGTGTTAAAGGTAGGAATAGACATAGATGTAGGATAAGTGGTAGAATTTAATGTGATGGGTGTGGTAGTCATGGATATAGTTGATGTGGGTGTAGGGGTAAATATTGAAGGAGTCATAGGCACAATGTCTAAGGTAGGGGTAGATGATGAGGTGGATGAGATAGGTAAGGATGGAGGTGTTTGATGTATAGTATTGATTGTATAAGGGTTAAATTTGTAAGATGTGGAAGGCGAAGATTTATTTTTGATGGTTGATTTGGAATGGGGTGTTTGAAGATGTTAAGGGGTTGGCTAAGAGATGAGACAGAATTGTCTATTTGGAGATCCCCCTAATTTATAAGTTGTTGAACGTGATCTTTAAAAGAATGACACTTTTCGATGTCATGACCCATGACTCGATGATATTTACAATAATGACCCTCCCGATATACCAAGTGGGTTTGGGTTGTAATTTTTCAATAGATTAGATGGGATAAAGTGTGATAAGGTGAACCTCCATCAATTTATCTAATATAAAGCTGTAATATTCCCAGGGGGTATAATTAGAAGATGGTCTAAAAGTTTCATGTGAAGGCACCACGTAAGAGGTAGATGGTTGCGGTTGCACAACATGAGAATTGGATGAATAAGGATGTAAAGAATCTTGGGGATCTATGAAAGTTGAAGGGAATGTTTGATAAGAGGGGATATAATTAAGGGGTAGAGATTGACTTGGTTGGGAGAGTGCTTGATGTTATAAAGTAAGAACATGATAGGGTGGTTGGGATTGGATGGAAATATTTGATTGTTGAGGAATGTTAGTTCATTAGGATAGTTGGATGGGCATTCTAAAGATAATATCATATGAAGTAAGGATAATTTTGGTTTGAGGTGATGGGGATGGATTAGGATCCACCAATTTAGTGGATTAAAAATATTGAGGATCATGGGAGATCTACGAAATACAAATTTATACATGGGGCAAGAATGAGGCCCAAGATATTTTAAAGGAGTAGGAGATAGTGGTGTTACCAGTCAAGGGGAAATAAAATGATGAGAGATAGGATAATTGGTTTTAAAAGGGGATTGATTTTGATGACATGATATTAACAAGGTTCGGAGGCCCAAGGCGATGTCTCAAAGTTATTCGGGAAGGGATATTATTGGATATATTATATTGTTATGTTGTTTCATCTTGAGAAGGGGTATTAATAGGCATAAAATGGGAAAATATCTATTTATGAAATTTGTTAACAAACAAATCAAGCAACAAGGTTTTTATTAACATGATTAATTAGGAAATGTGAGAAAAAGAAAAGGTGGATAACAAGGGTACCTAAGAGATGGTCATCTAAGGCTGGTTTCAGGTAGTTATGGTTGTGGATTCCTTGATATACCCAAAGGTACATGAGGCCAAAGTATATATACTGGATTTATAACGCGGCCAAACCACCGCAATGGATTTCCTATTGGGTGATCAAATCCCAATTAGGTCCACCTGGTATGGATTGTTTTGATGTGTAAATTTGATGAGTGTGTTTGGATGTGTGTGAAAAAATGTGAAATGCAACCAATTAAACCCCTAATTAGCTAGATGAACAAGAAAGGATGGAAAAGGTTCTTTTTAATCCCAAAAAAAAAAATGTGATAGTTCGATAAGAACAAACACACAAGAAAGGGAAAATACAACGCAAAAAGGAGAAAATAATAGAAAAAGATGAATACCTAGTGAACAATTTTCCTTTTTAGCTGATATTTGAGAGAAAGTGGAGAGAAAGAATACCAAAATCTAGAAGCTAAACACGAACAAGAAAAATCAAAGCCTCTACCTACGAATGTTAGTGAAAATTTGAATAAATAGAGAAATTGAAATGAAGTGCAAGAGACTCACCTACAAGGTTAGTCCCACCGATTGTGCAAGAATCCCGATCCAAATTTTTATTTCTTATTTAAGTTAATGAGATAGTACTAAAGAAAAATAAATAAATCCAAAATGCAAGGGTTTAGGGTACTTTGATGTATGATGGATGCAAAATGGACGGGGAAAAAAGTGGATGAATTCACTTCAAATATGATGAACCTGTAAAACAAGAAAACTAGAAAGAAAATGGATTAGATGTTATATGTGGGCACTTCCGACAAATTTGGTTCCTAAAAGTGTTAACTTACTTACATGGGTGTCAACCCCCATTTTGATAAAATATCATGAAAAAAATGATAGATGACTAGATATCATGTAGAAATTGATAGAGAACAAAATCTAGAAATAATAGAAATGGATGAAAAGTACTGATTTGATCTAAATTAACACAAATTTAATTGTACTTGTCGGGTTGATGAAAACCTAGGCTGCATGGGGAAGGTTTATGGAGACTTGAGCAAGTGGATCTGGACAACTATCCTAAAATGCAGATATGAATTGATCCAAATGCAAATAAGGTGATCATAGAAGCCTGAGAACACTAGAAATAACTTGCAGAAGGAGATTTGAGATAGAAAAGCATAGATGATAGCAAAAAAATATGATTATGATAGATTGGATGCAAAGTAGGACTCGGGTCGATGACAACTAGAGTGCAAACATAATAGTTTGGGGTGACAAAGAATCATGATGGTAGATCTCGAGAAGCTGGAAATAGTAACATACATGAAGAAGACACTGAGAGGGATCTTGAAATAGGAATTTTAATGATACAAGAGGTTGGCAGAGACACAGGTAGAGTGACGAAACCTATACAAGACAAAACAAAGCCGAAGGTGGATGAGATGAATGAGAATCCATAGATAGAATCACTAAAAGAGGAAGTTGAGGATGAGGCTCTGTAGTACCTTAAATATAATTACATTTATAGCATATGATAGCATGAATAAAGACAAATCAAAGAAAACCTCCCAAATAATCCACAAGTTATCCAATACAAGCTCAAATGGACTCCAAGAAGGTTGAAACAAGCTGCAAGAATGCTCAAGCTCAAAGATAAGCTCACACAATGCAAGGAAAATATTATTATGCCTCATTTTGGAAGGGGGTGGAGTTAGTCTTATAGGGTCAATGGCGATTTGATTGGGTTCTTTGGTGATTATGGGAAACCTGTTCCTTAAAGGGTTGAATGATTTTTTTCTTAAGATATGGGGATTTTAGGGATTGAGATAAGTGTTTCAAATCATGTAGGTGGGTAAGGGTTTCAGGAAGTGTCATGAGTAGGTAGGAGATAAATATGGGTTAGATAAAAGATAGAAAAAGTGTAGGGATGTGTATTTAGGTTGTTACGGATAAAAGCATCCTAAAAGAAAGCTAATTAAAGGTAATTAGCTAATACAAATTAATTATTGTAAGTAATGATGATTAATTACGAATTAAAAGTGTTATGCTAATATATGGAAATTCAAACGAAATGAATTCAATTAAAATGATTCTAGATAGGACCATGGTGAAAGATGTGGACATGGAAAATCAAGGGTATCGATACCAATGTTTTTGTCAACATGCACCTTTGATAAATTAATCAATGGAAGTCTATGTCCAGTAATTTTTATTTTATATCATGATTTGCATTGTTGTGTTATTATAATTGGATGATGGAATTATTGTGGTTATTGTAAGTGAACTTTGTTAGTTCTAATCAAAATAGAAATCCTATCTCTCTTTATTTCCCCAACTCCCCTTATGTAAATTTTCTTTGAATTCCACCCTTGTACCTCGTACAAGCATTTTCCACATGTTCGGTGGAGTGTTCCTATGTGATTCCCGACTTATTGGCCACCTCAAATATTTAAGTAGTTTACATTCAATAATGGGAGCCTCCTCATACATGAGAAGGAGGGCTTAGCCTGACATTATTGGTGAGAAATCAATAATTTTCCACATGAATTTTTTTTTCCAATACATTAATTGGACCGTTGTTCATATTTGAAGTATTATTTTATTTATATGTATATAGAGAAGAAGAATTTCCATCATCAGTTTGAAGAAGCAAATTGAGAAGGTTGATTTTTTTAATTTTGAGATTGGTGCCTCACATTTTGGGGATTGACATATCTAGTGGGTTGGTGCTCATGAATTATATAGGCTTGTGATAAACATTGGGAGATTGGTGTATCCATTAGGTTGGTTCCTGCATAATTAGTTGAGTTGGTGCTCAACATTGGGAATTGGTGTCTCCAGTAGGCTGGTGCATACAAATTTGTATTGATATGTTTTGGGGATGGATTTGGACAATAGATCCAAGGATTATTTTATATGTGGTTTTCTTCCAAAATAGTTTCCACATAAATCTTGTGTTCTATGGTTGTGAAATTGTTATATCTAATGTAATTACTATTGTTATTGATGTTGATGTTTTAAATAGGTAAAATTTTATATAATATTGATTCACCCTCGCTCTCATTATTAGTGTGTTCTCTTAAATTTTCATCATATTAATTTCCTTCAAAAATAGTTTGACTAATGGAAGGTATATCTCCGCAGCACTCATGTTAAGACAAGAAGGAATCTGCTCAAGAAGGGCTCCATTGTTTGATGAAACTAATTATTCTTATGGTGTATAAGGATGCACACCTTTCTTATGGCTATTGGGTTTGATATTTGGCAATTAGTTATAAGTGGTTATGCAGTTCAAAAACTCCTCCAATAGATCAAGCTAGTAAAATCCAAGTGTGAGTAATGCATAGGATATGAATGCAATATTGTGTGGTTTTTTTGAATCATAATTTGTTAAAGTGATGCATTGTATTTTAACAAAGTAAATTTGGGATAAACTCAAGAACATATATGAAGGAGATGATAAAGTGAAAAAATAAAAACTCCAAACACATAGAAACTTCAATTTGAGGGTTTGAAAATGAAGGATGATGAAAACATTGTATCCTATCTTCTTTGCGTAGATGAAATTGTTAACACTATTAGAGGGATTGGAGAAGAAATTAAAGATGAGGTTATTGTGAAAAAAGTGTTAAGATCTCTTCCTTTGAGGTTTAATGCCAATGTGTCTTTAGTTTAAGAATTGAAGGAGTTAAATACCCTAACCATGGATGAATTACATGGTATTATCAAGTGCGTATGAGATGAGGATTGAAAAAGATAAATCACCTAAGCGAGAGGCTACCTTAAAAGCATCAAATAAGATGAAGAATAGGATTCCTAAACTACATGATTTCTTAAGAAATGAATTAGACTAAGAAGAATCTCTTTTATCGGAAGTGAAGAAAGAATTTGGGAAATACAGAGGTAAGTTATCCTTCAAATGTTTTAATTATGGTAAAGTAGGGCATTATAAGGTTAGATGTCTGCATGTAATAAATTAAAATAGTGATTTTGAAGAAGATAATAACATAAAAGAAGGTAACAAGTATTATCATTCTATGAAAAATTATAAGCAAGGTAAATCTAAGAAAATAATTAACTCCTAAAATCATAAGAAAAATATCTACACCAAGGTGGAAAGTAGTAGATCGATTTACAAAATCTAGTGAAAGCATCTCTAATAGTGAAAAGGAAGAATCATTTTTCATGGGTATAGAGACAAGAGAAATTAAATAAGATTTGGTATCTAAAGATGAATAAAATGTTGAAGCGGATCTTGAAGAAGAGATCACAAATTCCCTTCATGAGATAAAAATATTGAAGAAGAAAATTTTGAAACAAAAACAATACTTTCTAAAATTTGAAGAAAAAATGGTTCCTCAAAGAAAATTTTTCCACGAGATCTTGAAATATATAATAAAATAATCATTGATCTAAATGATCAACTTGAATAGATGATGAAGATGGACGAGGTTATGATAACCCATCTAGAAAAAGTGTAAAAATTGTGAGAAGCTTAAATCTAAAATTGTTTCCTTAAGAAAGGAACTTGAGAAGACAAATGCTAAGTTGAAAAGATGCCTCAAGTTTTAAAAGAGTACTGAAATATTGGATTATATAATCAATAATCAGATATCACCATTTATCAATACTAGTCTTGGGTATAAAGAAGATGAGGGGAATACTAAATAATATGTGAAAAAATCAAAGACCTATGAAGTTGTTCTTAAAGGATCAATCAGAAATGAAATGAGCAAGATGAATGAGACTCATATTTCTCAAAGTACAAGAAATAAAAATCAAAGATGCAACAAGAAATAGATTCACGTTCAAGAAAATACAAGCATTCCTCACAAAGTTATCTCGAGAAAAATGTAGAATATCCTTTCCCTTAAGGCATCGTCACATAAACAGGGTTTCAAAATTATTTGTATGGTTTATTTTTTTCATGGAATCTGTTTAGGAAAAGAAATGTAGATTGCAGATCTCGGAAAGAATTTTGATTTGAATATGAATGCAAATGAAAGTTCTTATGGGGTTTCAAATAAAAACTACAATTCATTTCTAGAATAGAAAGAGAATGACACTTGTATGTTATAAATGCCACAACTATGGGCATATAACATGTTTTTGCAGAAGTGTGGAAACTCTTAGACATAATAAGAATGAGGATAGATGGAAACTACATAGAGTTGTTGATGGTTTTTAATTAAAAAGGTTTAATTATTTTTCTCCTTTATCAGATGATATTGTTTATTATAATTGTGACAAGTATGGACATAAGTATAGATAGTGTAGAAGTAATCTTGTGAAGCAAAACAAGAAAGTGGATGAATGTGCTAAACTCAAAGGTGAATGCATAAAATTTTGAAATCATAAGTAAAAGAAGGAGAATTACAATAAGGAAAGAAAATGTGAAGATTGGATTGGAAAAGGGATGATAGCAGATGTTAATAATGTTAAGTAAGAACAAAATGAAAGGGAAAAATAGGAGTCTCTATAGGGCTTTCAAATAGATGGTTCTCATGATAATGAAAAAGATAAAGTATAGCAGGATGATGATAATTAGGATTATCTTTTATATGAATATTAATTAGATTCCTCATATATTTCTGAGGGTGAAACATTTTTCTAGAAATAATTTAAAAAAATTACACAATAGGCGTGTGATATATTGGGCTGATGTGCCAAGGATGAAAAGACGATAATTGGAAAAGATTGATTTTTTACAATAGAACATGTATATGCATTTGTTTTTTCATATTTTTATGCATTTCATTTTATAGACGAAAGTAAGTGACCTTAGTGAAAGAAGGAAAATAAAAAACATTTAGATAAAAATTATTCAGATGTAAAGGACAAACATATGTCAAATATTGAGGATCATTAATAAAATCTAAGAGCAGATAGAGAAAATGTAGAATTTGAGGAGGAGAAAATCCAAAAGGAAGAGATGTGCAGTTATAGAGTAATAGAGAATTGTTGAAGAGGAAGAAAGAGTGAAGTATTGATATGATTATGAGGTTGTAGACATAAAATCTAAGCACTTGAGTACATTTCTAGGTCCTAGAGAATACCTTGATATATACATGATTCCTAAGAAAGAAAACTAGTAATTGACAATGTCTTTTAGGCCTTTTGATTTGTTTTTATACATTTTATGGACCTTACACACCCTACAACCCTATCAATATTTGACCAATTTATATTTTATGAACTCATACACTAGTGCCTAGTTAGGAAACTATCGCCAAGAGATCTTTACCCTTTCTCCCATTTTCTCACTCTTTTAGGTCTCTTTTACTTCTTCAGCATCTTTTATACTTATGGGCCAACCTTTCAGTTATCAATTATGAAATTAAAACAAGGGAATCATATATATACATAGTTTTAGCTCTCAAATAAGGGTCTAGACACTACACATTACATCTTGTCACCTAAGATTGCATCACAAGGAACACAAACATCAAGAGCATCCATCTAGCACACTCGGTCAAGGGAAAAGGGTTGCATCACTTCTATATACACAACATAGGGGGAAGTTTATTCTATTCCATATCACATACATTTTATACATTTGCTACATTCTAGATCTATCATGTTATTGTTGTGCAACTTACACAAGGGTATCTTAAGGAATCATTACACACAAAAACTACATCAAGTCTAAGATGTAGTGTCATACTCATTCATAACATCACTCTTCGGGTTACCAACATGGTCATCCCAACACCTCATTATACATTATTTTTATTAGATTTGATGTGGTTTATGGGTTTTTGTAGTTAGGTATCTTGTTTACATATTATAGGTATGACTAATGATATTGGAGAGAAGCAGTGAAAAATAGAGATCAAGAGAGAATATCCTCTAGCCCTCGAAGAAAGTAGATCCGGGCATCTACACAAATAATAGTTCTCATAACAGATGTTGATTCCTATGTGATCTTGTATTCCTATGGGTGCTTTTTTCCCAAACATTTCAGGTCCTAGAATTTCCAATTAGCCTTGAAGGCATTTTTCACAGTATGTTCCAATAATTTTCCATCCCAAATCACCTCCAGGTTTTACATAATCAGCTAAGTCACCTTCCCCCTCTCATTTTCTTAGGGTTTATTATTATTTCTTAATTTTTGTTTTTCCATTCACCGTATTATATTACTTTTACATCATTCATTATAGTAGTTACTCTGTAGTTAGATTTAATTCAATTTAATCATTGGTTAACCCACTCACTCAAACCATACCTTCGTTCAAGGCATACCATACTAATGAGGAAGCCATTAATATAGCTTATCTCAACCCTCCTATCTCTAAATATACTTCTCTTTCTATTCTAACAAAACATCCTAATTATACCCTTCCACCCACCTCCATTGTTCTTGTTTTGATGTCTACCTATACCAATCATTTCACCCCTATTAATTTTCATACATGATAAGTATCCTCTTTAGGAACTTATTACATAGCTTCATTATACCAAGATCTACAACTCTAATCCATCAATTAGAGAAAGCTACTTCACCTCCCAAATGATATCTAGATTCCTCATTACCCCTTCATAGCCATTTTACATCAACCATTTCCTCTTACCACCTTCCTCCCGACTTCATTTCACCAAAGATTCCTACTTTCAATGGCTATGGTGACCCTATGGAGAATCTTTGATATTTTCTTGTTGTATGTCTTGACTATGTAGATTATCTTACATTCTTGGCTAGATTATTTCCTATAAATTTGAAAGATTATGCTACGTTATGGTTCTATGATTTACCTGTTCATTCGGTAACCTTCTTTACATTATTAGCTAATGCTTTTCTTGGTCACTTTTGTATCAATATCAGCACTAAGATATTCTATGCAAAAATTTCTCAACTCAAAGAAGGACCAAACGAGTGTCTAGATGACTATATTTTACATTATAAGAACAACCTCACTAGAATGAAAAATATACTAGCTGATTCCAAATTTCAAGATCTCTTTATTCAAATTCTCTTACTTCCACTTCAAGAGAGTGTTATATTTGATACCTTTTTATCTTTTGATCAATTAGTCCATACTCTCAAAGCGTGTGAAAGAAAACTTTAATCCATAGGAAAATTAAAATACTATGATGTTTCTTCATCCTTATCTTCCAATATATTTAAAAATAAATCTACCTTCAAAACATCTCTTCAGCCCACTAAAGCTAAGGCCACTTTGTTAACATTTCTTCTAAAACTCACAATTTTAAATTGTAACCTAAGAGGCATACTTTAACTAAACTACCATACCCACCTCGACTCTTATTACCATAGCTTATCAAAAGCAATCTTATTGATTTTCCTCCATTTCTTAATCTTTATCCTTCTCACCCCCATAGCCGTAACTATGATGAAAATTCATGATGTGACTAACATCAATGCATTGGGCATTCTATCGATTATTTATTTAAACTTAAACATCTCATTCAAAATATTATTGATAACAAAGAAATCGATCTCCTTGCCCCATCTACTTCTAAACCGGTCAATGATAATCAAAAGCTAAAAATCTTCAATGAACATTTTCCAAACCATGACAAACAAGATACTTACTCTTTTACAAACCATACATATATAGGTGTGTCTCCTCCTTCCATGAGGACTATTGAATTTATTTTAGCTACTACCGACATACCACCATGAGTCATCACATTTTTGGATCATGATTATCATGCTACATTTTATTTTGATTCATTGCATATTAATGCTTCTGTTAGTAGTTATACCGTCAACAATACCATGGTCTATCCATCGGATTTTAGCAATGCATGCTCCATAGCACTAATATTAGCTATCAAATGTCCTACTTCTCTAATCACATTTCCTATTCGTAATTTGTATGTTCATGTCATCCTTCCCATTATAATTGTGTATCTTACCATCTTTACACCATTCTTTGTTACCTCTGAAATTTTTGGTTGTAACATGCTCTTAGGACTCCCTTGGCTCCGTGTTACACATATTATGCCTTCCATACATCGCTTGTGTCTCAAGTTCATACATAATAAGAAAATTTTCACTAGAAAAGGTTTTCCACCATGCACACCATTAGCTCAACCCACCCTTTTCGATATCTATAGACTTGTCATGGAATCTATGTCTCCGATTCCTCTCAAATCTAAGGTTACTTCTACACCTAGTTCTCCTACTCACACACGACTTAAATCGGGACCTTGTCATCCTCATCAAGCTACTAGCCCACCTCATCTACCGAGTACCCTCATCGGGAAGCCTCTTCCTATATATGATCTTCATCTCCTTCACCACATCGGTCTAGTTCACATGCACATAATTACTCTCTTATATGACCAACCTTAGATCACTATCACATGCCTTTATCTCCTTAGATATCAAGTAATCATTCCTCGCTCTTTACTATCTTTAGATCATCTTATATCCCTTACAAACTTAGGGGAATTTTACTTTCTCCCCCCTTCCATCACTATCATTTGTCTATAGTTTCTACTCCTACACTTCACACTTCACTTTTCATGTCTAAACTTCCTATGTATACTCACTTCTTTGGTACACACATTGTTTACCCGATGACGCAATCTAGTGATATAGTACACACTTGACTGTTGAGGGAAAACCTCATCAATGAACCTCAAATTATACACTTTCACACTCAACTCTTCATGATACATATTTTATAGTATCTAATCCTAATCACATACAAGACACTCATTTCTCGATGACGCACTCTAGTTCCATGGTTCATACTTGAATTTTGAAGGTAAAATTATTAAATGAACTTGACATCATATAATTTTCATAAACTTTATACTTAGTGCTTCATGATAAATGTTTCTAGCATCTACTCTCAATTGCATATAACACCTTTGTTACCCAATGATGATTCATACTTTATTGTTGAGGGTCCAATTCTTAAATG
The DNA here is from genome assembly GCA_018340775.1 of Taxus wallichiana var. yunnanensis. Classification (NCBI taxonomy): domain Eukaryota; kingdom Viridiplantae; phylum Streptophyta; class Pinopsida; order Cupressales; family Taxaceae; genus Taxus; species Taxus wallichiana. The sequence goes on along the minus strand of CM031238.1, from coordinate 134,050,133 downwards.
AACCTCACATCATCTATTTTTTCTCTTCTCTTCATGATCAAAATCTCTAAGCACTTTCACATATTTGGTACACACATTATACCATCATTACTGATGACACACTCTTATTCTATGGTTCATACTTGACTATTGAGGGATCATTCCTAAATGAACCTCATCTCATGCACATCTTCTAGGGAAACTCTTCTTCAATCATCTTCACATCTTGCATATCACATCACACTATCACACTCATACATCATTTTTATATCTTTTCGCATTTACTCTCACTAACCTATGTTACTTACATGTTACATTGTGCTTACTTTTCTAGATGGACTCTTAGTATGCCATTATCTCTTTCTATATACACATACACGTTTTCTTTGTATCTTGAGGTGAATGCAAGACCTCTCATAGATTCATACATAAGACATGATGCTTGACATGTCTCTTTACCAGTCTATCGAGGATCCCGGGGAATCTTATTTTTCTATTATCATACTTTATACATGTTCAAAGGTTCTATTGTCACATTATGTACTACTTCTCATTACAATCACTTTAATTTTCATTGATCTATAGACACTTTGGCATACTATTTATATTTTTAACATGTTAATTGGTTCTTCATGTGTAGCATTTGATTTATAGGATCAATACAACCATGATTATATATCATTCTTTACTTAATATTGTTTGCAAGATATGCCTTATGTATTTCTTGATCATTATATTTTTTTCCACTCCATCCCGATTGTCTTGTGACATTATGAGTGGTGTCCCGTGTATGAAACCCACTTCTCACGGTCCATCTTGTCTTCCTAGTTTCTTATTACATTGTCTTCTCTTACATTCTATCTATATTTACTACTAACACTTGCTACTATCCTAACTTTTTTGCATGTCCCTTGGTTTCCACCAAGTGCATCCCCTACCCCCTTTGTATCTAATTTCATATATACAAATCAGTATCCGATCCTCTCCTTTGGCCCACATTCTCTTACAATCGTCGTATGTACCCCAAATAAGGGGGTATTACTATTGGGTGAGAAAATTACCCCTATAGTAGCTCGGAGATATAATACGAGATAAATATAGTACAGAATCAACACAGCCATATAGTCACATAATTTTTCATAATTAGACTTTTACCTCACACACAATGCAAACACTAGTGCCCAACACTAGAAAGTAGCGGTGTGTGCTTGTGTCCTCCCTAGGTACTAATGTGTTGAGAGTAGAAACAATCAATTTCTCAATTCAACACAATCTTCAACATTCTATATCACAAATCTCCATTAATGAGCACTTACCTCTAGTTACACAATGCATTTTATCACCTACAATCAATTACAATTAGGAAGAATCGGAAAAAATCAAATACGTACCATCTGCAGTGGTGCTTATTCGAGAAGCGTTATGGAAGAAGATAAAATATCTACCTATCTCCCTAAAATATTATCTTAGCATTAGATTACCCAAAAACCCCTTTGGCTTGATATTTATTTAAAAACTTACTCTTGGCATGAGATCACCCAAAAACCTCACCATAGATTAAAACAATTCAATAGTATCTCCAAGCAAAATAGGACAACTTTCTATTTCATACTCTCTATTACATATTAGGTGCACACTTTCCTTTTACACACATTTACACTCTTTACTTACTTATACATGTACTACCATGATTTTTAATATACAAAACTTTGACTACTTTGTTGTTCTTCTTTTGTAGTTTCATCCTTATATGCAACATGAAGCAGATCCCATCAGCAAAAACAACACACTACTATGGATACACTTCATCTCTAGGGTTTACTTCCCTTTCCTAGACTCCACACTTCACATTGCAATCACTTCATGCTTCACTTATCCACTCAAAACTCTAACAACTCCACTCTTCTCTATAGGATCATAAGGAACACATCTTCTATCTACTTTATGTTATCGAGTATTCACTCAACCACATAAAGTGGGGGTAAAATGAAGACACAAAATATATGCACTCAAGTATATTTCTAGGTCCTAGAGCATACTAATACATACATGATTCCTAACCAAGAAAACTAGTAATTGAAAATGTCTTTCGGGCATTTTGCTTTCTTTACACTTGTATTGACCTTACACACACTGGAGCCTGTTAGTATTTGAATGATTTATCTTTTATGACTTCATATATTAGTGCCCAATTAGGGAACTAGTACCCAAACATTCTTGTCCCTCCCGGGTTCCATTAACCCTTTCTCCCATTTTCTCACTCTTTTAGGTATCTTTTACTTCTTGGATATCTTTTATACTTTTGGGTCTCCTTCGAGTTGTAAATTACAAAATTTAAACAATGGAATCATATATATATATATATATATATATATATATATATATATATATATATCATATATATATATATATATATATATATATATATATATATATATATATATATATCTTAATTAAGGAGCTAAGCACTAAGCATTACATACTATCACCTAAGATTGTGTCCAAAGGCAAAATAGCATCAAAAGCATACATCTAGCACACTCATTCAAGGGAAAATGGTTGTATAACTTCCATATACGTAGCATATAAGAGGAAGTCTATTTTATTCCATGTCACACATTTTTTATATTTTTACATTCTAAATCTAGCCCGTTGCCACTATGCAACTTGCACAACCGCATCATTACACACACTTTCAAAAATAACTACAAGGATTATAAGATGTAGTGCAGCACTTGGTATTAATATGACTCTTAGGGTGATGACCAGTGGTCCGTCGACTCCCCATTCTACATAATTTTTATTATATTTGTTATGGTATGTTGGTTTGTGTAGTTAGGTATCTTATTTTTACATTATAGGTACAACTGGAGAAATTAGAGAAAAACTAGAGTGACAAACAAAGATCAAGAGTGAAGGTCCTCAAGCCCCAAAGAAATACAACATTGAGCATCTACATAGACTTTAGCACCTAGAACAAACACTAGCATGTGGGCGAACTGTCCTCCCGTGGGTGCTTCTATCCAAAGACACATTGTCAAGTCCTATAGTTTCTAGTCGGCCTTAATAACATTATTCGCAGTATTTTCCATACAAAATCAATCCTAGATCACCTCCAGGTTTCTTGTAATAAGTTAAGTCTCCTTCCCTCTCTCATTTTATTAGGGCTTCATATTATTGTTTGTTTGTTTATTTTTGTCCATTCATTATATTATATTAATTTTACATCATTCAAATTACAATAGTTACTATGCAATTTATATTAAATCATAGGTTAGAGAATGTGTCAAAGAGGGAAAACAAAAACTCAAGATAGATGGAATGGAAGAATATTGAAGAGGAAGGAAGAGTGAGTAGTATAGACTTGTTGAAGCCAATAAGAGAAATAAAGCACGGTGTGAGTGGAGAGGGTGGATAGAGGTGTGAATAATAGAGGAGGAAATAAATATAAAGAGATCTGATTTCATTAATTGTACTAGGGTCCATGTTGGAAGTGTTATCTTATTTGCGGTATAAAGAGAAGTGGAATTTCCATCGTTTAATTGAAGAAACAACTGAGAAGGTGGATTTGTGTATTGTTGAGGTCAATGCCTCACATTTTGGGGATTAGTGTCTTGAGTGGGTTGGTTCTCATGAATTAACTGGTTTGGTTCTCAACATTGGGGATTGGTGTCTCCAGAGGTTGGTGCTATGAATTAGCCGAGTTGGTTCTCGGCATTGAGGACTTGTATCTCCACTAGGTTGGTTCCCACGAATGTTTATTGAGATATTTTGGGAATGGATTTGGACAATAGATCCAAGCAGTATTTTCTTTGTGGTTTCCTCCCAAAAGGGTTTCCACACAAATTTTTGTTCTATTGTTGTGAAATTTTTATATATTATGTGATTGTTGTTCTTATGGATGTTGATGTTTTCAATAGATAAAATTTTATATAATACTGATTCACACCCCTCTCAATATTAGAGTGTGATCTTCATTAGTTTCGTATATTCTACACCTACAACTGACACATATATAATTCTTATCTTGGACTAGTCACAAACATGAAAACGAACTCAAAAATACATCAAACACAAAAACATAAAAGAGTAAGTCTATGTTAAAAACATAAAACATAGTCAATATTGTATAGATTTTCCTCACCCATTTCTATGGATTTTTTCTACATTAGCTACAATAATTTTCTCCACAATTTCATGTTTTTACCCTTGGAAAAATTTTTATAGCACAATCTCAAACTTTTATCACTCATTTCATATATGTTTCAAGGGAACAAAAGGTTTCATTCCTTCTTCATCATAACACTCAAGTTTAGTTTCAATTTCAGGGATATTGGAGGTGTGGGCATCCTTTTTCTAACTACATTTCAGAACATTTAAATTTTCTTGAGTTTCTACTTATTTTTTGGTACACGGGGATAATATGGAGAAATTTCATTCTCTTTTGTATTATGTCCTAACTTACCAACATTGATCCTAGATCCATCTATAATGATGTGTTCCATGAGGTTATTGAAGGTAGTAAAGTGGATAATTTCATCATAGGTAGGCATCCCTCTCCTCTTACACCTAAAGGGGAAGATGTCAAATTTTTGTAATGAATTTGATACATGGTCTTCTTGCTTCATGGGGTTCTTTGGCTCCATGTTCTTCTTCTCTCTTAGTAAAATTATTCTCATTCGGAATCTCCTTGTCACAATTGGGGAATGATCACCCTTAATCCTTTATAAAATCTCAATAATTAAAATCTCCATGTACAAGAAAATAATTGGAAATTATTCCCTCTACATAATAAATAGGTGTATTCCTTCAACATTTTGTTTCTATTTAAATCCCTATTTATAGCTTGATTTCATTTACATTTCATTCTTTATCATAGACTTTTACTACACACTTTGTGTTCAAAGTTTCATCATGGAACATTCCAACACCAATACAATCAGATCTTTCAAAACAAACATTGAGTGAAGACAAAGTGTGTCTACACACAGGTATTTTTTCCTTTAAGCATGTGATTTCATTGGGGAACTGTAGACACTAAAATTTGGTAATTATACTCTTTGAAATTTTTGTTCTTGACATTGCTCTCTTTCTCACACAAGTACACTTTACCCATTCTCATCCAGTACATCCCTAGGTATCTTGTCTAGCTTGCTTACCCTTACACATTCATCAACTAACAATGTTGGCTATATTTTATGCTCGGATACAAAAATAAACCTAATTATTCATGGGATGAATCCCCTTAATTTAATGTTGAAGCTCCCATTTAAGATATCTATCTATTCTATAAATATATTTAATTTATATGCAAGCTAAATTATTTTTGTGGGTATTAATTTAAACACGAAGCTCATGAACCATATAAAAGTAACTTTAGAGCAAGTAAGCGAGTTGTGTTTAGAAGTTTTTTAGCAAAGAAGTGAACTAAATATATAACAAATATGGTAGAATTTAGAAAATAAGAGAATGTACTTTACAATAAGTATATTCGAGAGATTATTGTAGCCACACAAAATAGATAAACATTAAAGAGTGTTAATAATTTTTAGCAAATAAAAAGAGATGAATTCAAATTCATATTTAAAATAACACAAATTTTACCATTAAATCCTCATAGAACACACATCAAGATCTCTTAGACACAAAGTTTTTTGAAAATACACCTTCTTCTCATTCAATTCCATCCAATTTCATAAAATGAACATTCTAGAATCTCAACACAAAGTTTGAGACCTTTAAATTCACGTACAAAAGTTACTACATCTTATGCCAAAAAAAAGTTCTATTTTTTATCCCTTAGGTTCCCTCCTATGTTGATTGCTTTTAGAGAGACATTACAAACGGGATACATTACTTATGCTTTCCTTCTTGGGCCTAGCTATAAATCTACAAGTAGTTGAGAATCTTTCTCCTTCAATTTCTCTTTTCTTGGCATGCAAAGGTTGATCTGTAATATTGTAAACTTCTATAGTTTAAACCAAAATCAACTACTTTACATGTAGTTCCAGACTATTTGTAAGTAATTGACTTTTTCAAAATACATTGAAGTAAGTAATTTTAACCGTATTACGTAATTTTTACAATTAAAGCATCTCTACTCAAACCAAATTTCTTAGAAAATGAGATGAAGGAGAATAATTAAGAGAAGAAGTCATTGTTAGTGCAAAATTACAACATCCCTTGAATGGCCTGATTTTGAATGGGGCATTCGGTGTAATCTGCATAACATTGGTCCATCTCTCAAGTTGTGGGACTTGCAAACCTGAGATGGACCTCCCAGACAAGGTCAGATTCCTCTACCTAATCCAAATACTAAACTACTCCTTCTATAAAATATACACCTAGCTACACCTATCCTAACAATACTAAGGATACACGAGAGAGAGAGAGAGAGAGAGAGAGGAAGTGCATGAAATGGGAAATCCTACACTAAAAAGGGGCGAGATACTCGGTTGAGGGAGGATGAAATAGGGAAAAAGGGGATGAGGGAGGCCACAAAATGTGACATAGGCCCATATCCTAATCTTCCATAAAAACTCTATGGAGCACAACATCATAAACCTAGAAGTGAAAGAACATGCACAATATACAACAATAATAATGGGGAGGAAGAAAAATACAATAAAAATGAGCTAAGGTTGAAGAAAAACCACAAAACATAATTTTTATTGCTTCAAAGTATGCATTGACCATTACATTCGATGCATAAAGACACAATTACATTGTGAGGCCCAAGAGAAGGCTCGAAGCTCAAATGGAATAGTGTGGGAAATTGTTCAAGAGTTTCCCGGATCCTGACTTTGTCTCCTTTAAAATTAGGGGTTTGATTTCTTTTTATAGCCAATTTTCAATGACCCTCATTAAAGAGGTATGTGTACCCATACAATTTCACTTCGAGGGTACTTTTGTTAGAAAAATACATGGGCACCATACTACATTAAATATGGTTGTTGGGATGTCATTCATTCACCTACCGTGCCTTTCTTGGGATTCATGATCTCGCCCAACCATGCAACCCATCGAACCGCACCGTACCACTTCCTAGATGTCCAACTTCATAACTCGTATAACCATGCATCGCCCGACTTCGACCATCTAACCCAGGGGGTTGGATGTCATCTAACTATATGGTTCATACATTACTATGGTTTCAACAAACACGATGCTCATCAATTTGTTGGGTTTACCAACTTGGATACTCATCCAACCATGTGACCCATCCAACCTGATATTTTTACGATGCAAGGATGACCATCCTAACAATCGACTAACCGGTGACCCATATGACTTGTTACACGTCCAACCGGGTGACCTTACCAACCCATCGACCATCTCAACCTGATCAACCTTCATCTATATGATGCTTCCTCGTCTAACCCATATGTCTAACCTAGCCAACCAACTAGACCGAAAATCATGTCCGACAAACCCAACCGACTAACCTATCCAACCAAACTAGCCGACTAACTCGTCAATCCAACCCACCAACCAACTCCGTCCGACCAACCCAACCGACCAACTTGTGTGACCAACCAAGCATACTAACTGATCTGACCAACCTATGCATCCAACCCAACCGACCAATAACTTGAACATTCCTCACGGCTCACCAACTTGCTGTGATTAAAAACCAAATCGACTTGAGCTGAAACACGAGATACCTTTCTCTTCTAATGAGTTTGAACATTGATTGTCATCTTCCCATCCAAGAATTATGAATGGTTAAGTCCATTTATGGTGATTTATCTAAATTAACCTAGGGGGTAAATTTGGTCTAACAATAACTACACTTGATGGACTTTAGTTTTTCACTTTTCCTTATACTTCATGTGTTGATCCATCATATATTATATAGATTCTTTTTTTGCATTAGGAATATCTTGCATTTCTATTTCGAACCCAAGGTTTTCCTTTGCTAATATCTTGCTAAATCCTTATACCTTTACCAAATTAGGTTCAATATTTTTAACATTGCGATGAAGTTTAATTAACCTTTCTATTGAATCATAAGTAAAAGGAGTGATGGCTTTATCAATTTGTTACTTGAGAAGCTAAATAAATTCCTCTATAGTACATGGTGGCTTGGCAAGTTTGTATCTTGTGACATAAAAGATACAATAATCAAGATGATCCATAGCTTCATCTACTTCTTCCTCTAGAATTTTCATCTCTTGAATCATTTTATTAAGAAGATTCATGTGGAAGGAAATGATTATCTCATCTTTCTTACCCCTCCTTGTTGAACCTTCTAAAACAATTTGTTCTTCAACTAGTAACTTTTTCAAGAAAGGAATTTATTTTATCTAAACTCTCTAACTGAATCTCAACAATCCCATTTTCATTCTCCATTTCCAATTCTAAATTCTACTAAACCAACTTGCTTTGAAGATCCTTCAGATTACTTAGCACTTCGATTATTAGTTTTTTTCTTTCTCCATGATTTGATTTATCCATTCATCCATAGATTTAGCTTTGTCTCCAATTTCTTCAAATTTTGTGATGATTTGTGGGTAAAATTGTTCTCCTGATAGCACAAGATGAGAAGAAGAATTAGCAACATTTGCAAATATTTTACAAAAATTGGAGATTTTCTCATTTAGATTGGCATTTTCTGCCTTCTCTTTATCTAGCTTGAGAAAAAGTGTATCAATTAAAGTTTGAATATCTTTCTTCAATCCTTTCATAATGACTTCACCTAAAGGCACCCTTGTCACACTTATATCTTCCTCAGTCAACTTGCCTCTTTTTTCTCTTGCTATTGGAGTAGAAACTTCCACAAATTTCATCCTCAATGATTCTATTACCAACTTTGAAGTTACCTTGGTAGTTTTAGACTTTTGTCCTCTCTTTTCCAGACTTCTCAGAAGTTATAGGTCCATCTCCTCTAGGTTTATCACTTCCTTTGTGTTTGGGACCATTTACAACGCTAACCAAGATGATAAGTCTTGACTTGCTGAAGTAGTAGGAGAACTTGAATGTACAACCATTTTATGAATTGTTCCTTTTATACTAGAATGCAAAAACATTTATTGATTTGGCCATACTATAGTATCTTGCAAAAATACCTTCTCTATCTCTTCCATATTTTGAGTCAACAATTGATTTTCTAACTCTTTTTCTTTAGGAGTCTTACTAATTGTATCTAATTTAGTTTTCTTTCCCATTTATGATTCCTCGTGTACTTGGGCCTCTGTATAAATCTTCTCTTCATTTTCCTCATCAATTTCTCCCTCTTCTATATTTTTCATTTTTGTATATTCAACCTTATCTCCTCATGTTTCTTGTGCTTGTGATACCTTATGGGATGAAGGTATCTCCAAATTTGTGTCATGTACCTCCCAAGTGAGAGGCTAGGTTGGCCCTCTACTTGTAAAGGATGAGGATTTCTGGTGGTGAGAAAAGAGGAGGATGGGGAGATGGATTCTTTAAACTCATTGAGGGAAGAGTTATAGAAGAAAGTCGAGGGTGACATACTTATGATTTTCTTAGCAAAGGAATATTGTGATGAAGAGACCACCGGGAATGTTGAAACAACTTGTGCTAATGTAGGAGTATATTCTTGAGTTATTTATTGTGTTGGTGATGAATTCTCTCCTTCTTTTTCTATTCTAAACCTTTTCTACACTTTGGTGACCTCGTGGTGCCTTACTGATTTCACCTTGATCTCCCTTTCTTTTAATTCTATCCCGACTTACTCATTTCATTAGTGATTCTTCCAAGAAATAGCCCTTACCAAGGAGCCATTTTAAGGTTCAGGCTAAGACCATTGAATTTCTCTCCTCAATCATTTTCACATTACCCTTTTTGAAATCAATTGGTGGAAGTGAGGGCTTATCTCTCCCCATTTTACTATAGGAATCAACACTAACATTCCCATCATCGGGAGATATTGAGGAATATTTTTAATCTAAAATCAACAATTTTATTGACTTTTAACTTCTTGTAATCTCTCCTTATGATCTCAAATTCATCTTTTTAGTCTATTTAAAAGTCTTATAATGTATGGATATGTATATATTCCATTGAAAATTATTTTCGAGATAATGTTTTGATATAAAAATTGACCCTAGCCTCAAATAATCCATGTTTGTAGTGGTGAAACATTTTCTTCTAAATATTCCTCACCTTATGAATGTTGGAACAATGATAATTACTAATTTTTATGGGGAATCCAACTACTACCCTATGAGACTTTGACTGGAGATCATGAAGTTCTACCAACTACCTACATAGTTCCATTAACACCCACTTGTCATTTGGGTAACCTAGGAGTGTGAGTGGTGGTCATGAAAAGCCACAAACTCGAGACAGTGAAATCATCAAATTGAATAAAGACACATACATATTGGGAGACTACGTCCCAAACCACATTATCCACTCTCTTTGTCTTTATTTCATTATACCACTTGTAAATTAATTCATATAATAAAAAATTATTTACCTTTCCATAGTTCTTGAAATATTTAGTTAGTACCAATAGCAGATGGTATTAATATATGGGGTCTCGTAGCTAAGATTCCTTTGCTAAAGAATCTAGAAAAAGTTCCATTTGAGGCTGCAACATACACCAAGTAAGAAGTCAGTTTGAAACTAAAAGGTTTCCTAACTTATTTGATTTGACGATCAATATTAACACTTTTCATCGATCCTAGTTTATTAATGCATAAGACTATTTGACATCAATTTTTCTAATGAAGGAGTACATCCATGTGTAGAAGTGTTTAGAATTATTCTTCCCATTGATTCTACATAACAATTGAGTAATTTCATTAACTTGTTGAATCAAATCTAACCTTACTAAGGTTTTAGGGAACACGGAAGCTTGGTTTAGAATTATGAAGTAGTTTTTATTCATTGTTTTAATGCAATCAGTTTTGTTCTTTTCCCATTGGTAATTGGCTCTCTCCATGGTCACCTCTAAAAAAAATTATTTTTTTGGAATCTTCAAACAATAGTTGAAAAAATGGGTATCATGTCTCATCACTAAATTCCTTGATGTGTCCTTAATTGTTCTAGTGAGAGGATCGTAAAATTTAGCACATTCCAAAACAAAATCAGGAAACTATGTAGTACTTGGTAATGTTGTTGCTTGTATTATTCCACTATTATTTAGAGCTTGGATCAAAGGAGTTTTTCTTGATGCTTTGAATCATTCTTTTAGCTCAGTTATAGAAACTTGACCCATATCAAGTATCATGGATTTCTACAATATTAGATCCAATGCATGAATTGATTAGATAACCCTTGTATTCATAATTCATTTATTCACTTGTGGTTCATTGATTATCTTAGCTTTAGATTTTAATTTTATTTTTTTAGTAGAGGTCTCTTCAACTACAAGATTAGAGTATTTTTGGATTATAGTTATCCCTTCATCTTATGATGCCTTTTGTATTGCTTCATAAATTTGTTGTGTTTTCCCTCTAGTAATACTCTTTATGCAAACTACAAAGATGTTAACACTTATCCCGCTTAAAATGTAGAATTTGATTTAACATATTGACTTCTACAATGACTCTAAGTAATTTTGAGTTCATGAGCATATTAATATGGTCATCAAAGTACTCAAATTTCCTTTGCAAGTGATATTTCAAGTTTTGGTAAGTAATCATATAGGGAAAGTTCTCTTCCTAATGTAATTCAAGTTTACAGGTGGAGTTATTTATGTTTTTAAAAAGTAATCAGTAGGGGTGTGGGTTGGTACAATGAAATACGAAGCAAAATCCTATGGAAATCCCGCATGGGAAAATAATTAAAGAAATGAGGGGTCGGATCTCCGCAAAGTATGGGGAAGCGGTAGTAGTTTGAAAATTTGCTTAGTATAGGATTAAATAAATGAGTGGTCAGATCTTCAAAATGATTTGGAGGAATGATTTGGAGGAAAAATTGAGTCTTGGAAGAATTATTTTCTTGCATGGGAAAGAGGTAATAATAATTCCACCAAGCAATGAAGGTAGGAAATGAACAAGGAGTTGCCTAAGATGGTCAAACCACTTATTTACATGTTAGGTCAAAAACTAGGTTTTCCACGGCTACAATTTTGCATTAAAAAACATGTATATAATCTACCATGATAATTGATAACATATCCTAAAATTTTTAACTAATTTCAGCATGACTTTAGGGGAAAATCATATATTTTTAGAAAATTAAAACCCTAGAATTTAAAATGACTCATTGACAAAGAAAAATGAATAACGTAAGGAAAAAATGAGATGAAAGAAGGGAAAAATGAACAACACACCTTTTCTCTAGATGGGTCACCAATGAATTGCTCAATGTTGCTTCATTCAATTGGTTTGAGATAACTCATAATTTTTAGGGTAGATTACTTGCTTGATCAAGAATTGAATGCATGAAGTAAGAAAATCCACTTGCCATCTTCCAAATTTTACATTGTAGATTATCACTCTTAGGTAAAAACTCATATGGTAGTAATTTAACTATTTTAAGAAGTGAATATCACCCTTTTAAAACTTTTAAATGTTTAAAATAAATATACATAAAAATATGAATATTATTACAAGCGGATATTCTTATTTAATTAAATTCTAAAATTAATTATACTAATTAGAATACCACTTTCTACAAAGTGACAATTGATCTAGTACCTATCAAAATAAGAGGAAAATATTTCACTTAGATAATTCTATGTGAATATGGAAGTTCTGAGTGTGCGAGTACATGAATAAACATATTTGAGGTTTAAAATGCATTGTTACTAAGATTATAACTTGAAAAATAAGCCTAGTCAAAGATGTATAATGCAATTCAAAGAATTTGTATGATCCTTATCCTTATGTATGTTCTTAGACCTACTTAGAATATAGGTCTATAAATTCTGAGTGATTTTCCTACCGGAAATGTGTGTCTCAGTATTTCTTGGTATTCTTCACTCACATTCTGAGTGACTATGTAAACTCTTCTCAAACCCTAAACCATTTTAGTGCAAGGAGTTCCTGCAAAACAAAGTTATGTAGGTTGTTCAAACTCTTATGCACTAGAGACATCTCTAATACACTAAAGAAGGCTCAAAACACACATCGTTCTCCTAGCATTTCACATCTATTATAATGCAATCAAACTTGATAATGCTTCACTTGAGTTTAACACTTGCTTAAATAATTGTGAAGGGTCACTTTGCTTGCTTGTAGGATTAATATGGAGACTCTTGCACCTATAAAGAGACTTTATAATTATAGAGGGTGTTATTCTAATATATTTGCATGATCTATTTTGTATTTTAGGGAGCTTGGAGTGCCTTTTTGCTTGATTTTACATGAGTTTGTAAAGTTCTAGGTTTCCAAATAAGGTATGATTTACTTTTTTATATATGCTTCTTAAGGTTGTTATGTCATGAAATGTAAACAAAAAGGGATATGTTTTCATAATAATGGTGGAATTGAAAGAATTATCTCAACACATGTCGATCCAAAACTATACAATATAGTAAGGATTGACATGTGTCAAAATTGATCAAACCCAACATTTTTAGCATTAACAAAGAAAAGCATATTTTGACTTTATAAGCCTAGGAATGGATATTTCTATATGTATTTTATAAATTTAAACCTTATATATTTTTTGAATATAGGTGTGTAAACATATGCAAGTGCATGAAAAGATATCAAGGTATGCTAACGAAGAGTGAAGAGAGTGCATTTATCCATTTAAGTGTGAAATGCAAATATGAGCTATGTCAATAGATATATTTACAAATTTGAGTATCTACATTTTCCCCCTTTAAGTATCAGTTACAATTACAATATTAAAGAAAAAGGTACTTGATTATGTATACATATTTATTTCTTCACACTCGATAACTTTGTTTTGTAGTATCTTGTTGTGTTGGTGTTGACATGCTCCAAAATGAAGCTGCGACATAGATTGAGTTCAACACCCAAGATAGGAAATTTAATAATAAATCAAAATGTAATGAAATTACTTTGTAAATAAATTTACAAAAAGAAATGCCAAAACAAATGTTAAATATGGAAGGAATACAATTGTTAGTTTTACTAAGGGAATGTGCTTTGGTTCTTGTGCCTTGGAGATTTGTTTAACTCTAATGAATAATTAGGGGTGATTAGATCCTAATTTGTGTCGAGGAGAGGTGTTAAGAATAATCCTTGGATTAGTGCTCACATTATTGTTTGTAATAGTTAAATGTAATATTCATATATATTACATTAGTAAGTTAGTGTGTTAGTAAGATATTAATATTTCTATATTAATATCATATTTTTGTGAGAAAAATAAAAGAATGTAATATTATTAATATAAGTCATAAAAACTCATTATTAATAATATAGGATATTGTAGTAGTTGTGATTTTGTTGAATAAACAACTCACGTAGATTATTGTGTGTGAAGATATTGGTAAGATATATGAGGGAATAATGGTGAGTGATCAAAGGAGAGATTCTCTAGGACAGATTAGTGGGATGTTATTGGTAAGCCTGATCTACTTGTTTATAGGAAATGGAAAAGCTATATATTGTAAGCTCTCTCACCATGTAATTAGCTACAAAATTATTCAATCAAGTAATATAGTGTTTTTATTATATATTTTTGCTCTAATTTTGTGTTTATGTTATTATCTTCATTTTGCAACATTGTATCTTATTGATTTGTACAATTATATAATGTAATTGTTTCTTATTTATATTAGATAATCTTTCAATATCATATCAAACAAGATATCGTAGTAGGTTTCCTTCTACAAGTGTAGAAGAAGAAGAAGGAGAAGATGGTTGAAGGAATCCCGTGAGAAAATTCTCAGTGAGACACATCACGAAAAAAAGAACATAGCTTACTCATATGACATCAGATCGATGTATCATTTTATTCTTGAAATATAAGAACAAGACAAACAATATTTCAATTTACATTAGCTTCAGATTCGGCATGTATCTATGTGTAAATGTCTATATAAGTTGAGTGAAAGTTTTCGTTGCTTTTAAAAAAAATGACTGATAGATTGATTGTATCTAAAAAACCTAGATTATAAATATTATGAAATTTATTGGGTTTTTTAGTTAATATCTGCAAAACTTATGTTGAAATTTTTAAAAACACAGTCTCTAGTTTTAGAGAAACGTGGAAATAAAGATAGGATCGAAACAAAAAAGTGATGATAGTACATTTATGTAATTTTCTCTTGTACCACGACCACCCCTTTATATAGGGGTATTTTTGAGCTTCATGATCAAATTTTTTGAGTAACTAAAACAACATCTTATGGAGGAAGGAGGCATGGAGGAAGGAGGTTAATTGGGGGCTTCTCACCACCCTTGAAGTGAAGGGGCCACACAATGAATTTGTGGCATTTATTTTTGTTGTGTGTTTAATTTTCATTGTGTTTTGTAATAAGAATGGATGATTTATTCATTTTCACACTTGTAATAAGTGAGATCATACATGAGTGATATTTCTTGTATTTTCTCTTGAATGTAAAGACGGGGTGGGGAAACATGTACATTGTTATGGAGTGGTTGGTGGTCCACTAGAAAATTAATTTGAGAGTTTGTGAATCACTTAGAAAATCACATACAAAGTGGTTAACGGTTCAAGTAGAGAACCTATTGGAGTTGACGGTACTCTTTGGAAACCATTGTATCATGAGCAGGTACTAGACAAAAATCATCCATGTTTTCACTAAGGGGGAATGTTAGGAATAATCCTTGGATTAGTGCTCACATTATATTTTGTAATAGTTAAATGTAATATTCATAAATTACATTAGTAATTTAGTGTGTTAGTAAGACATTAATATTGTTATATTAATACCATATTTGTGTGATAAAAATAAAATAATGTAATATTATTAATATGAGTCATAAAACAACTCACTATTAATAATATTGGATATTATATTAGTTGTGATTTTGTTGAATAAACAACTCACGTAGATTGTGTGTGTGGAGCTATTGGTGGGATATATGAGAGAATCATGGTGAGTGACTATAGGAGAGATTATCTAGGAGATATTAGTGGGATGATATTGGTAAGCCTCATCTCCTTGTTTATAGGAAATGGAAAGGCTATATATTGTAAGCTCTCTCACCATGTAATTAGCTCCAAGACTATTCAATCAATAATATAGTGTTTTTATTATATATTTGTGCTCTAATTTTTTTTATGTTATAATATTCATTATGCAACATTGCATCTTATTGATTTATACAATTATATAATGTAATTGTTGTTTATTTATATGAGATAAGATTTCAATATCATATAAAGAGGCTGATGTCTTAGGTGTACCAACCTAACACACGAATGTTGAAGATAAGAAATAAAAATATGAGGAGCCAAAGCACACCACCAAAGATAAAGAATGTGTATCAAAGTCATTCAATAACTTGATATCTTCCCCTTGTATGAAAAGAGGATAGGAAATTTACTCCTACGAAGAACTTAGTTGCATCGATACCTTCCATAAGCCCACATGGTCCATAACACTACGAGATGGATATAAGCCTGATTTTATAAATTAGGAAACATATTTTAAAAGACAAATATCAACCATGTACTCTTCCCATGTGCCACAAAACTGAGTAGAACTATGCATATTGAAATTTAAGGGGAGAAAGAAGACCCGTGTCTCTAATGTATCCAAAACTAGAAATGAAATTAAGTACCATTGTGAAAGAGAGTGTGAGATACTTCATGCCCTATTACTATATACCAAACTAAGTCAATATGAGTATGAAACCATATGCATATGTTTCACTAGTGATGAAAAGATAGAAACTATTGAAATATCTCGAGAAAATTCCCCTAGGCAAAACCATAGAATAGGGTTAGAACCATTCAAGTGGTCCACACCATGATGTATATTTTTACTCCCTTTTATATTTTTCTAATTTTATGTGTGTGAGTCCAATTCTAAGGCATTTTTTTGCCCCTGTATATATTTTTACCTATAAAATGTGCATGTGTCTATTGGAAATGTAAAATAAACTCCAAAATTTTACCCCCACTTTTTAAGTGTATGTGATGAAGAATTTGAGCAAATATCTCAATATACAAATATGTATGCCTATGTATGAGAAGTTGAGAACCTATGTATAAACCCTAAAAGATGATGTGGTGGCCACTAATAAGAAATTGTACGCAAAAGGAGGATGCACATAGTAGAAACCATGACACAAAATATGATCAAAAACCACAAGAAGCATGATAACCATAACATTGACAATGCAACAAAATAGTAAAACAATAATAGAAAACCATGTGTTAGTAGAAAACAAGTGTAAACAATGTATAAAAAAGTGAAAACATGTCAAATAATGTCATACAAAATGAAATTTTCTTACAAACATGGGACACCTAAGGTGTTCCAGGAAAATAAAGGTCCTTCATCTTGAAAACAATAGATATACAACCACATACAAGGTATTACAACGCAAACATGGGAAAACCATGGTTTCACAAGAGAATCAAGGCCCTTAGGCCCTAATCAAATTAGAAAATAAGAAACACACACACACACACACAAACACAACTAACATGCATGTATGAAAAGAAAGTGTATCAAAGTGTGATTGAAAAAACATAGCCTATGATTAAAAATAGATATTGAATCAATAAATATAAGCACTACAAAAGACACATGTTGATCCTTTTATTCCAAAGGATAAAAATACGTAATATAGATATGTAACCAAGTGTAATGAAGAAAGAAAATAAATATAATGGAAATATAACACCTTGATATAATATGTAAAATTAGATTCCCTAAGGTTATAATTCTAAGTAAAGGAAAGCTAACACCTATTATCATGCACCACTTTTTGTATGTCCTACATCATGCTCAATATACCATGTGAATGCATGTGTTTAAAGAATAAATTTTATTTATCAAACCAAAGGAACAAAAACATCTATAATGTAAAGTGAAAACAATATATTCCATAAAAATAGGTCTTGATAATGTAGTTTTACAAATATTTTATTATTTTTGTCTTTTAAAAATATTTCAATTCGATATAGGGTATGAAACTAAATATGAGAAGAAAGGTCCCCCCTTGTGTGTGTGTGTGTGGCGCCAAGGCCAAGTGAGGTTCGGAGTTTAGAAACACTCCCTCAATAGTCAAGTTGAACCTATAAAAAGATTACATCATCAGGAGACAAGGGGGAATAATATGAGAGATATCCCAAGAGAACCCTTCGAGAAGGTGAAAAAACTACAAAAGATGATGGAGGGTCAAGCATAAAATGTGTCAAAAAGTGTGATTCAAGTGCAAAACAGAACCATGGTGGTGATATGTGCTTAAAATGCATGTGAGGAGAACCATAAACAGTAGATCACTAAGTGTTATGCTTGTGGGGTAGACTAGAATAATGATGACTCCTAAGATACATATGATAAACTTTAGATTGATCCATAAATCTATAATATTTTTGTAAAAATTACGTTGAGGCTTTTACCCACTAGATATAATTTTTACTAAAGAAGGCCTAGGAGGATACCTAGAGTCCATAGAACTATGTGGTGTAATATGTGCATCTAAAGGCATATCAGGAGACCTAAAACTATGTGAATCAACATGTGTAATCAAAGTCCTATCATGAGACCAAGGATGAATAGTGCAAATTGAAGTTGTGTTTGAAACAATAGACATATTCGAGAGATGCACTATGAAGAGGGATATAAAGCTGTAGAAGAACTAAGCATGCTCAAAGAGAAATATCTAGAGGGAATACCTCAAATAGTGAAAATATGTTGATGATGAATAAACTTGAAACACAGATGAATGATGGATGAAACAACCCTAAGATCATGTATACAAGGGAGACCTAGATACAATACTCCAATAAAGAATATTTAGATACCAAATATGAAATTTGTGTATTAATAGACCCAATTGCAATGGGGAGTGTAATGTTTTAAAAGTGTCGATCACAATCAAGTGAAAAAATCTTAAAATTAATTACAAGAGACTTATGTAATGGCTATGCACAAACAATTATCTTCATATTTGGAATAACCAAAACACCTTGAATAGGAATATGATGAATAAAAACCTGAATAGATAATGTGTCAAATATAAGTGATACATCCATATGTGAATCATTAAAAGAAATGATTAGTATAGAATATGATGTCTGAGTGATAGTGAAAATCATAACATCAAGTGGATGATCATAAGAAGGTTTTTGTGGCATCACATGATTTTTATGAAATTTTCAAGTAGATGTGTCATTAGTATTCTTAGAAAGTGGATCATTGAGGTTTTCAACTTAGCATTGTTATTGGTAGGCTTATAATATTTTTGGTTTCTTCACATTCAATTGCATTAGAGTCAATACAATCCCAAATTGTGTGTCATAGATTAAGACATTTATCCATATAGTGACAATTTTTGTTATGATAACCACAATAAACATTAGCATCAAATATCTTGGCAGATTTATTGTATAAACATCAAATAATGAAGGAGAGACACAAGATTTCACTCTAATTAATTTCTTTAAAACCATTAATGGAATACAAATTAATCATGTAATTTTTCATCTTGTTGTTTGTAATTATAGGTTAGTAGGTTTAGAAACATAGTTATCACTTGTCTTTAGAAAAACACGAGGGTGATTAGATTTTCTTTTGAAATTAGATTTTATTTAAAACTTGGAATTGGATGGATCGTAGGAACAAACAACATACTTAATTTTATTCATGTATAATAGATTAGTTTCTTGATCTTTCATTGTGTGACATAGATGGTCAAAATATTTAAATTATCAAACATGAATTATTATTCTAGTGGATGAAAAAAACTTTAAACAAAAATTTCTGAATTCAATGTCAGCTAATATGTTGTTCATCTTAGCAAGCATAGTTCTATAATGCAAGAAAAAAACATTTATTTTATCATCATATCCTTGTTTGGGTTTTGACATTTGTGCATAAGATATATTTGTTAGAATAATTGTCATTGATGTCAAAGGAAGATGAAGGTGTTGTAAGAAATAACAAGTTAGTGAAAAGGTTATTGGATTTATTGATATCAAATCTATACTAGAGAAGACACTAAAAAATAAATTGTTCAAGATTAGTGTTTGTGTAAATAGTATGGAATAAGTGAAATACGTAGTGAGTATGCCTACAATATGAAGCTAGTACATAGTAAGTATGCATTGAATACACAACATATGTGTAGTTAATTGATGTGGAATGCCAATGGATCCTAATATTTTAAAGATTTGACACATGTTTTAACTCCCAAGAATTGAAGACCCACATAATCAGTTATAAAGGTAGATGAAGTTGAAAAGGTAGAGGAAGTGTAATAAGAAGAGAAAGGAAAAACTGAAGTATAAAAGAATAGGAGAAACACTATGAGGATCATTCATAAAATATTAGAGAAGATGGAGAAAACATACAAACGAGAAGTTTGGAGAAAATATAAAAGGATGAGATGTGTAGTTATAGAGTAATTGTGAATTTTTAAAGAGGAACAAAGAGAAAACTATTAAGAAGATGATGAGGCTAGAGGATGCACTAGATAGTAAAAATAGAAAATGAAAGATGAATGGAATGGAAGAATATTGAAGAGGAAGGAAGAGTTAGTAGTGTAGATTTGTGGCAGCCAATAAGATATGTAAAGCAAAGGTGTGAGTGGAGCATTTGGATGAAGGTGTGAAAAAAAGAGAAGATAAGAATTATAAAGAGATCTGATATCATTAATGAGAATAGTGTTAATGTTAAAATTATGATATGATTTGTGTGTATAAAGTGAAGTGGAATTTCCATCATCAATTTGAAGAAGCAACTAAATAAGGTGGATTTATTTATTGTTCGGGTTGATGACTCATATTTTTGGGATTAGTGTCTCCAATGGGTTGGTTCTCACAAATTCATTGAGTTGGTTCTCAACATTGGGGATCGGTGTCTCTATTAGGTTGTTTCTATGAATTAGTTGAGTTAGTACTCAACATTGGGGATTGGTTTTTGTACACACCCAATTTTAGACAACTGCAACATTTTTAGAATAGTTAAAACCCCAATGATGAAAAACTATCTTTTTAATGATGTTCAAGTCCAGATTCTTCCTTCGCAACATGTTATTTTACCATTCTTGTCCTTTTCTATATTTTTCCATCTTTCCTCGAGATAATTTTGCAGCTTTTCCTTAGCTTTATGTCCTTTTGTTATGGAACCGTGTCATCGGTTATGTAACCACCTCGGTGGTAGCATAATAACCAATCTACCTTGGGCAAGTGATTACACAACCACCACAATGGTTTCATAAGCACCGGTATGTGTTAACCATGTACGTTCCATGTGCTTTTGACCAAGCCTTTTCCAGCATGTTCTAAACACATGTCACCCTCTTCAAACTCATTTTTAGCTTATGTATCTTAACCAAATTGGTTATTCTTGATCTTTTTAGAGTTTTAAAAACTTCTTCTTTCCTATTTATTATTATTAGTAAGATAATTTCCCCTTCTTTAAGTGATGTGGCATTTCTTGGTTGTCAACTATGTTGGACCACTTCCCATTCAAATTTCTAAAATAACCGGGGTTCTTCGCGAAGCATTTGTTGGAATTTCTCAATTTGGATTTCACTATTATGTTACTTGAATCCTACCAAGAACTATGTAACTAAACCCATTCTTTTTCCTTGTTTCTGTCTTGCTCCCATTGTTACGGACTATTTTCAATACAACTAGCCCCTAGCTCTAACATTTTTCCCATTCTTTCTACACTCTCTCCAACACAACTCTTTGTACATGTTGGAAAATCATTGAAAAAAAGAAGATGAGGGGATATCAAAAATCATTTCCAACATTGGATTTGTCTCTGTACAAAATTTCCAGGTTGGAGGTGTCATTAAATTCCTACAAGTTTCTTTTATTTATTTTGAATAGATTCATATCTTTAGTCTAATAATTACATTCTTCTAGAAAGATTAAATTGTAATAATAGTTATAGTTGATTTCGTTTTCAAATCCTCCATTGAGGATTTCCTTCGATATTACCCATATGGATTTTCCTGGGAATAACTCGGAAGAGGTTTTTTCCACAAGGCATTATTGGTTTCTTAAAAGTTTATTTACCTATAGCTTCATATTTCTTCATTAGAAAGATTTTTGTTTATCGACGAAGCTCCAAGGTTATACCTGCATTTGAGAAGCTTTTAATTATTCCTATGATTCTAAGGCAAATATAGAAGAATTAGAATCCACAATTACAAATTAGGAAAAATAGTTAGTTTATTAGATTAGATTAAATCCTCTACAAAGAAATAGCCACATCCGACTATTTCACTCTTTAGTTTAATCTACATTAGAATAAAAGCAATTTCATTTAATTAGAAGAAGTTAGTTTTTCTGTGCACATTTCTTTTATTTTCTAGTAAACACAAAACTCCAAAAATATTATATTAGATTACTTAGTTCTCTTATATGTTTTATTCCCTTCTATTTTAAAATCATTGAAAAATTAAAAACAAATAGATTAGTTTTGTTTCATTGTTTTATTAATTAACTTTTGTTTGTTTAACTAGCTAGCTGCACATATTTTTAATTATGTTCAAAGAGACTAATCAACTTGATTTATTTCAAATATGATTACTTTCATTTGATAATTAGGCACATAGAGTTAATTAGAAAGAAATTAACACAACTCCTTATGTATCCTTAGTTGGCTTAGGTTTCCTAAACATTGACCTTTCCCTCTTGTGGATTATTTTAGTGTTTTTTGTTTCTTTGTTTTAGTATTTTACACATCCACATGACCATTCAAGGCCCTATTTAACATACATATTTAGTGTGTGATCTATGAGTGCCTCAACCAAAAGTAGCTCCGTAATCGATGGATGTTGATCAAGGCCTCAAACACCTCATTTTCCAAACCACCCCACTTTCGCTTGTTATTATCTCACATTTTATGTATTTGAAAATCAAACAAAACATCCCTTACGTATTCTAGCATGGTCATCCTAGTCGAGACTAGCTTCCGCAATTAACCCATTCGTCTTACCCAAATGTTTCCTCTCACACCTCTATGACCTTGTCTAGAGACTTCTACGAGGTGAATATAGGATGATTTCCATTTATCCCACAACAATTTCGAGAGGGTGTTTGGTGACACTAATATTGATATACTCCTTTGTGTGTCCATTCTCCTCGACCGTTCCATTTTTCCCAAGTTAGACAAGAATTCATTGCCTTAGATGAACAAAAGTCCCTCCCTTTAATATTTACACGAAATGAACCTATTTACACATATAAAGCATGATTTTCTTGTGGAACTTGGATATTATGAAAGTGTTTTCTATAAGGATCATCAATCACAAAAGGACTGAGGAATGAAAATGTGAGAAAGCGAGAAAGGCACCATTCAGAATTATAGATGACAGAGTAATTCCTTATGCATGCGAGGGTACAAGTGAATTGGAATAAGATCATTTGTATCACATTAATAAGATGAAATTTGAAAAGACACAAAGTTCTGTAAATAACATCTGCAAGAATACAAAGCTTCTTAGCATAATACAGACAAATGATCTAACAAGATTAAATGAATAGCTTAGGAATAAAGGAAACTAGATAGACAAAGAATGAAAAATCCTTCTGTATTGATTTCTTTAAGATTTATTTACACTTTCAGAAATAAGCCAAGTTCTTCCTCCTTTCAAAATGGTGAGGAGAGGCCATTATATAGTTTACAAATTAGTTACTCCCGGTAACTACTTCTTTTAACTAATGATTAGTTAAAGGGTTGCAAATCGCAATACCCCAACTAAATACAATAAATTCATGATGAAGAAGAGAAGAAGGAGAAGAATCAGGAGAAGAAGACAAGCGTTCAAGATTGGGAGGGACCCACTGATTTAAGGATCCGTTGTCTGAATCTCTTCAACGCCTCGGCTATGTCTCTGCCACGTGGGACTGATGTGTTGGCGGTGGCATCTAACTTGGCAATGAGTTCTCCATGCACGTTCGTTAGTTCGCTTGAGTCGGGACTGAAATGAGCTCTCAAGCGAGTACTGTGTCTGCACATTGTACTGAAATTGGGAAGCCACCGGTGAACGCCAAGCCACTATCATGAATCATCTGTGCCATAGCTGAAGGGTTTGCATCTGTCATCCTTGCCCAAAAATCCCCAAAATCAAGGTGGTGAACTTCACTGTCCCCGATATCGGGAACGAAAGACTCGAGTGGTGAAACTTGTTCTTGCCCCTAGAATTTAATCTTCATGTTGATAGTAACTTGGAGAGCAAAGCTGCAGGTTGGACTTGGGATGGAATCGCAAGGGAAATGGATACGTGCATAGAAATTTTGGTTGCAAGGGTTCGAGCAATAGATAGCATGAAATCAGTGTAAAAATGCATAGGGGGAGTTCATTATATAGCCATTTAGAGAGAAAGAAAGATAATAAATGTGCGGGTAAATACATATCTACCAAATTGAAAAGCAAGATATTCGGGTAGAGAAAGGGAAAAATTAGCACGAATGGCACTTGGTTCATTTGGGACACGAGGGACATGCGGGAGCGCGAAGTACGTGGAATACGTTCGAATCGGCCGATTCGGGCGATGTGGGGAAAAGATGCACAAATGCTTTTGGGACATGCGGGACAAAAGAAACGTGGAATACATGATGAATCGGCTAAATCGGATGAAAAGGGAACAATGGGTCCGGGTGAACTTGGGACATTTGGGACAAAAAGTTCCGACGGGCCCGAAAAGAACGGACTTGAGTAAACCGGCCGATCGGGAACAGAGAGCCCGAATGAACCTAGGACACGCGGGACAAAAATGTCCGACAGGCCCGAAAAACACACAAAATGACCCAAAAAACGTAGATTTTCCCAATTTTCTGACTTTTCACATCACCAGGACAACAGAAAAGACACTTAACCTCAAAATTTTAATTTTCAACTTCTTAAAAGCAGGGGAATTTTGAGTGGACAACAGCTGGCTCCTTCTGGGGATGACTTGGCATAAATTCAAAGAATGAGACAAGGCAAGAATTTAGACAAACTCGGGGAAGTAGACCAGTACCTTATCCATTGGGCCATGGAAACAAAAAGCAAACCAATACAGAAGACAACACCACAAACAACACACAAAAACAAGGGAAGGAAAGGAGGACACACACTATACAGAATATACACAGGACTCCCTAATCACCTACGACTTAAACAATTTTAGGTATTGCCCACTATAAGGAAGTGGGAGAGAAGAACCATCCATATAATCAAGGTAAAAATAATTCTTACCAGCGAAGTGTCTGATCTTGAAAGGTCGAGCCAAAAGGAATCAAACTTGCCATGGCTGCCACGAGGTTCATGCCTTTTATCCCACAACAAAACAGTGTCTCCAATTTTGAAATCCCTGAACCTGGCTTTCTTATCAAATAAGACTTTTACTTTTTGTTGGTGAGTAGATATCCTATCAGCAACTTCCAATCTGTCCTCATTCAATTTGTGAAGATACATGATTCTCTTATCCAAAGAATCATTGAAACTGGTATCTTCAATGGCCTTCATTAAATGCAGAGCTGGAAGCTCCACTGTAACTGGCAATTGGGCCTCCACTCCATATACTACCTGAAAAGGAGACATCCCAATGGCTCTCTTAGGTGTGATCCTATCTACCCAAAGAGCATCATAGAGTTTCTTGTGCCAGTTCCGTTGGGATTCATTGACTAATTTCCTTATTATGGCCACAGATTTTTATTTGTTGATTTACGCTTGTCCATTTCCCGAGGATAGTAATCGAGGAGTGAGCCAAGGAGATGCCATATCCATAGCAAAAATCCATCATCTCGGTTGAAGAAAAATTTGAAGCATTATCTATCACAATCTTGTTTGGCACACCATACCTTATCAAGATGTTTTCTTTGATAAAGCGCATACTATTAAGAAGTAGTACTCTTTCTTGGAATGGCTTCTACCCATTTGGTGAAATAATCTATGGCGGTTAATACATGGGTATGACCAGCACTAGAAGAGGGATTAAGTGTTCGATGAAATCTAAACCCCATTTTGAAAAGGTTCTTCGATCACAACTGGTTTAAGGGGCAAGGAGGCCAACTTGGGTCTACCCACGAAAGTCTGACAAGCCTCACATTTATCAACCCATTTTGATGCATCCTTGAACAAGGTAGGCCAGTAATATCCTCCACGAAGTATTTTATGAGCAGTGATCAGTTGATGAGTAATGCCCTCCACATGCCTGATCATGAAAAGATGAGAGTAGCTTCTTCTGTTGTTCCTTGTCCACACATTTCAAAAACCTTCCATCTAACCCACGTTTAAACAAGGTGTTTTCCCACAACACATATTGGGTTGACCTTAGTTTAATGGCTCTCTTCTCTTTGGTAGTCAAATGAGAGGAGCATTCTCCATAGGTGAGAAAGTGAGCGATATCAGCATACCATTCATCAATTGAGCTAAGAAACAAGAACGGTAGGAAGACCAACTTTATCCTCCAGTAACTCATGTCTAGCTCCTTCAGCGATGAGTTCACACAGGCCTTTTCCATGGACGAGCTTGGTTGGTTTGATGTCAATATCATATTCTTGAACCTTGGCCACCAGTTCCCTCTCTTGGATCCAAATTCCTGCTGTGTGAGAATTGACTTGATAGTTGTGTATGGTACCAACACCGTGGAGTGAGAGTTAAGAATGTAAAAACAAAACTGCTTGACAACTTTAACCACTGCAAAAGCATGTTTTTCCATTATGGTGTATTTTAACTCATGATTTTTTAGAATATAGCTCATAAATGCAATTGGGAGTTCGTGCTCATTAGAATCTTCTGAGTCAAAAAACAATGACAAGGTGTTATCCGTGGCGTAGCAATAGATAATGAAATCTTTGTTGAAATCTGGACATGCTAAAACAGGAGTTTTAGCAATGGCCCTTTTAATACCTTCAAAGGCTTCTTTCCCTTCAGGAGACCAACCAAACGTTTGTTTTCCTTTCATCATTTGGGAGATATTCAAAGTTAGCTCTGCAAAATCAGGGATGAACCTTCTCAAAAAGTTGATCTTACCAAAGAAAGAGTGCACTCCCTTTTTGTTGGTTGGAAGAGGAATTTGCTGAATAGCTTGAACTCGCTCAGGATCGATTTTTATACCATCTTTGGAGACAACGTGCCCCAATAATTTCCCCTCCATGTGACACAAAAAATAGATTTCTTAGGATTCAAAGAGATCCCATGTTCTCTACATCTTAGCAGAACTGTCTCTAGATGCTGGAAATGATCCGCCCTTGTTTTAGAAAATACAGTCAAGTCATCAAGGTATACGATGATACACTTTCCTTTCAAACTTCCAAAGGCCAAATCCATAGCCCTCTGAAAAGTGGCACCGGCATTGATGAGCCCAAAAGGCATCCTTTTGTAAGAAAAGGTACCCCAAGGAGTAGTGAAAGTCGTTTTGTGTTGGTCTGTGGTATTAACTTCTACTGGTTATATCCTGAGAATCCATCAAGCATAGACAACATTTGGATCCATTTCTTGCTTGCAAGACCTGATCCATCATAGGTAAGGGATAATTATCTTTCAAGGAAGCTTGATTTAGATTCCTGAAGTCAACACAGATACGAATCTCACCATTTTTCTTTCTAACAGGCACAATATTGGCAATCCATGTTGAATGATGGATAGGAAAAATGATTTTGGCTTTCAATAACTTCTGTATTTCTTGAAAAATGGTGTCAGCTATTTTAGGATTATATTGCCTCTACTTCTGTTTAAAAGGCTTAATCCCAGGTTTGAGAGGGATAAAATGTTGCATCTCCTTTGGTTGAAAAGCTTTTAAGTCTTCATAGGAATAAGCAAGAACATCCTTATACTTTTTCAAAAGACTAATTACCTTCTTCTTTTCTTCTGGGGTGCAACATTTTCCAATGTTCACGAGTTTAGGATCAGTAGAACTCCCAATATTGATTTTGTCATATTCGGCTGATTGTTGGGGTCCAGTAGAAGCTCTAAACTTTACATACCTGTCGTGTTTGTCAAACAATTTTTCTAAACTCACCAATCCTTTTGGAATCTTGTTTCCTTTGAGTTTGATACATCCATCCTGATCCGCTTCTTCTTCTTGGGTGGCTTCTTTGTTAAAGGGCACACTTTCACGAGGCAAATTATCACTTCCTTCAAAGTACAACTGTTCAAAATTATCCTTGAGTTCTAAGAAAGAAAGCAAGTGTTGATCGTTATTGAAAACTTGCCAGTTACTTGTATTATCAGGTACACTGGGTCTATGAATCATTTCAATGGTGAACTTATCTTGAGAAAAGTCAGGATGAGGAATAAGCAATGACCCTGAGACTGCTAGAGAATCAGCCCTGGTATTCTTCTCCCTAGGCACTGCTTCGATGGAGAAGGCGTCAAGAAATTCAATGGAGTCCCAAACCTGATTCCTGTAATGTTTCAACCTTCCATTCTTTACCTGGAAGAGGTTTCTAACTTGCTTGACAATCAATTCCGCATCCCCACGAGCTAGAAGATTCTTCACACCCTGTTCTTTTGCCACCTAGAGTCCAAGAATGAGAGCTTCATACTCTGTTGTATTATTGGTATTTTCAAATTGCAACTTGAATGAGAAAGGATGAATGCTTCCTTCAGGTGACATCAATATGACACCAGCTCCAGAACCAGCTGAAGAACAACTTCCATCAAACTCTAATATCCAAACATCATTAGGATCTTTAGGTGAGACTTTGGGGAGTTGGATTTCTTCTGGAGACATAATCATGTAGTTGCCATGCCCCATATCCTCATAGAGTATTTGTGCTTTGGGATCATCAATTTTTTGTACAATATACTCAGACTGCTTCTCAGGCAGCAACTTCTTCATTTGCCCATTAACAGGTATGAGGGCATGTGACCAATCCATTTGAATTTCTCCACCCACATCCTTACAGAAGTTTCTGCTTAGCAACATCCCGTATGAAGGAGGAATATCTGCTACTAAGATAGTAGCCAAAACTTTCTTCTCAGGCAAAGTAGCAAAAGCCACTTGTGCGTCCTTAATTCTTCCGACCAAGGGCACTTCCTTACTCTCCATGGAATAACAAGATCCGTAAGTGCGTGTGAGAGTCAAGCCTAAGGCATGAGCTACTTTGGCAGGCATTACATTGTCTGATGCTCCTGAGTCTATGACATAATTACTGAGCCTATGGCCAGCTATAAGGAGTGTTACATAGAATGGTTTGATTTTGTCATTGGGTGAGGTGACAGTGGCTACCAGATTAGGCTGTGGTGTAGAAGAAGGAGTGGGTAAAAGGCCTTTAGAGGTAGTTTTAGAATGGGAATTGACAAAGTGAATCATTTTAGCAAAATCCTTGGGATGGGTTTGATAATATTCAGCCTCTGAGATTTGAACCTTAGTCTTTTTTAGGTGATCAATAATATCGAAAGACCCAGAAGTGGACGGGTTATCATCACTTGAGATCCTAGTTTTATCAATTTTAGGGGAAAAAGAAGTAACTTTAGTAGCAGGATTGATAGGACTCACCTTTGGTGTAGATGAAATGGGGATAGGAGATCCTCTTTTTGCAATTACAGGGATAGTTGTCGGCTGCTCCTTAGATTTCTTGGTGGGCTGCATCACTTTCTCCCTCTGATTTTTCTGCTCTCGAGTCATGACAGCGTATGATTCACTATTCATGTCTACTACTACTTCGTCATAATCATCTCCTTCATCAATGCCTTCAGTGGTGAAGAAATTAACTCGAGATCCCTCAAGTTCATCTATTTCATCATCAACCTCTTCAACAAATTCCTCACAATCTTCATTAACCTCCTCATCCTCTGGTTCCTCAACTTCACAGGTTGCATTGACAGGAACTTTAATAGGAGGTCCTTCAAGCGCTAGCCTTGTTTGAGAAGCAGGCAAATGATTTCTGGGCTGAAAATTCCTCCTTGGAACATCTGCATAGGGAGTATGCTGAGCCAATTGTTTCTTAATGGCGATGAGATCATTTGCAAGTTTTTGTACCAATGGATCAGTATTAGGTCCAGGAGTGGAAGAGGAGGAAGAAGCAGACTTAGATTTAGAAGGGTCTCTCCTCAACTTCCCTGACATGATTAAATCATCTTCAACACTAACAACAAGAGTTTGATCCTCGGCCAATGTTGCGAGATTAGCCCTTCTTAGTGCATAACTAACTTCAGGCAATTGGGCGTTTAGGAAGAAGCATTTTTGAATTTGATCTACAGGTTGAGTATTTGGTGGAATTTTGTTAATCAACCTGTTGAATCGAGCCACAAATTCTCTCATGGGCTCTTGTGATTCCTTCTTTATTTGAGAAATTTGGGCTAGCAAAGCATGCACGTCTTCCACTGGTTTGAAATGGTTTTCAAACCTAGTTCTCATTGTGTTCAGCTAGTGATAGCTCCGGCCGGAAGGTGATAGAACCAATCAGCAAGCATTATCTTGTAAAGTCTCAACAAAAAGCCTTATGGAGACGTCTTCATGTTTAACTCCCAGAACTCCACATGCAACTATGAAGGCTGTGATATGTTCATCAGGATGTACTTTACCATCGCCTTTGAATTTAGGAAAGTTCTTCGGTTACCTCTGGGTAACTCATGCAAAGGCTGAGGAAGGGCAAGAGGCCCAACACGATGGCCCCAAGGCAATGGTACCGCCATTCTTGGAAAAATGGCTTGAAGAGGAACTAAAACACCAGCAAGAATCAGAGCTCGAAGATTAGGACTGATTTTTCGAAGGAATACCACCCGTAGGGATTCTATCTTTGACAGGAGGAGTGCTTGTTGAACGAGCCTTTCTATTTCTTCTTGTTGAAGGGAAAGGAAAACCCTGCTGTTCCAAGAGCTGAAACTGAGAATCTTCAATACCAAGGGCCCTTCTCCCTCGAGTAAAACGTGGAGTCGCAGATCAAAAGATGATCAATAAATGATTATAGAACTGGAATATGATTCCCCAGTGGAGTCGCCAAAAACTGTTGGTCGTCAAAAAGGACTTCAAGAAGAGCAACAGTCAGGGGACAAGAAGTCCCTCCTCTTTAATGGGAGAGGTTCCCTTATTCAGAAACGAACCTATTTACACATATACAAAGCATGATTTTCTTGTGGAACTTGGATATTATGAAAGTGTTTTCTATAAGGATCATCAATCACAAAAGGACTGAGGAATGAAAATGTGAGAACGAGTAGAAAGGCACCATTCAGAATTATAGATGATAGAGTAATTCCTTATGCATGCGAGGGTACAATGAATTGGAATAAGATCATTTGTATCACATTAATAAGATGAAATTTGAAAAGACACAAAGTTCTATAAATAACATCTGCAAGAATACAAAGCTTCTCAGCATAATATAGACAAATGATCTAACAAGATTAAATGAATAGCTTAGGAATAAAGGAAACCAGATAGAAAAAGAATGAAAAATCCTTCTGTATTGATTTCTTTAAGATTTATTTACACTTTCAGAAATAAGCCAAGTTCTTCCTCCTTTTCAAAATGGCGAGGAGAGGCCATTATATAGTTTACAAATTAGTTACTCCCAGTAACTACTTCTTTTAACTAATGATTAGTTAAAGGGTTGCAAATCACAATACCCCAACTAAATACAATAAATTCATGATGAAGAAGAGAAGAAGGAGAAGAATCAGGAGAAGAAGACAAGCGTTCAAGATTGGGAGGGACCCACTGATTTAAGGATCCATTGTCTGAATCTCTTCAACGCCTCGGCTATGTCTCTGCCACGTGGGACTGATGTGTTGGTGGTGGCATCTAACTTGGCAATGAGTTCTCCATGCACGTTTGTTAGTTCACTTGAGTCGGGATTGAAATGAGCTCCGCAAGTGAGTACTGTGTCTGCACATTGTATTGAAATTGGGAAGCCACCGGCGAATGCCAAGCCACTGTCATGAATCATCTGTGCCATAGCTGAAGGGTTTGCATCTATCATCCTTGCCCAAAAATCCCCAAAATCAAGGTGGCGAACTTCACTGTCCCGATATCGGGAACGAAAGACTCGAGTGGTGAAACTTGTTCCTGCCCCTGGAATTTAATCTTCATGTTGATAGTAACTTGGAGAGGAGCTGCAGGTTGGACTTGGGATGGAATCACAAGGGAAATGGATACGCGCGTAGAAATTTTGGTTGCAAGGGTTCGAGCAATAGATAGCATGAAAGCAGTGTGCAAAAATGCATAGGGGGTAGTTCATTATATAGCCATTTAGGAGAGAGAAAGGCAATAAATGTGCATTAAATACATATCTACCAAATTGAAAAGCAAGATATTCGGGTAGAGCGGGAAAAATTAGCACGAATGGCACTTGGTTCATTTGGGACACGAGGGACATGAAAGCGTGAAGTACGCGGTTCGGCCGATTCGGGCGATGCGGGGAAAAGACGCACAAATGCTTTTGGGACATGCGGGATGAAAGTACGGAATACGCGATCGGCCGAATCGGATGAAAAGGGAACAACGGGTCCGGGTGAACTTAGGACATTTGGGGACGGGAACAGAGAGCCGAATGAACTTGGGACACGGGACAAAATGTGTCCGGGACCAAAAACACAAAATGACCCAAAAACGTAGATTTTCCCAATTTTCTGACTTGGGACATCACCAGCAACAGAAAAGACACTTAACCTCAAAAAACTTCTAAAAGCTGGGGAATTTTGAGTGGACAATGTGTCTTAAAGGGTATTATTACAGATGGGTTCATGTAATCACCCTCATCGGGTGGGATAATAATTTCTTATATAATGACCTTTTCGGACACTCCTCCTCGAGGACAAAATATATCATCAATTATAATTGAGGAAAACACAGTGAAATGACCCAAAAAGGTTTGAGATTTTCCCAAATTTCTGATTATCTTCCTTCTTATTTGTTATCTAATGAGGAACAACAGAAAAGACACTTAACCTCAAAATTTTAGATGAAAGGGTATTCAATGTTCTTCTTACCTAAGTCAAATGCAACACCTTCTTCGGGTGATGTAATTTCAACATTGGTGGATAAAGTTAGGGAATTAGAGCTTTCCCAATCTTCTCATTCTACCTAATTTGTAAGGAAAGGAAGAAGTATCAAAATATGTTCCCAATACCTTCACATGTATTATAAATCACCTCAAGGGGACTTGTTTTCCTTTCCTGGTTCATATGCTTATCCTCAAAGGATGTTTTATGCTCCCACAAATGCTTAGATTGCACCTTATCAAAGTCTTCTTCCATCTCCACATCTTGTTCAAGGGTCATCCATGGTAGAGGTCTATACATTGGGCACTTATGTCGAGTATCACAAGGAGCCCCTTGAATTTACCATATGAAGTGTAATTCTTCCAGAATGACTACCCAGTCTTCCAAAATTCAAAGGGGAGCGGGATCCAAATGCACACATTAAAGAATATGTGAATTCCATTAGAGAATAGGAATAAAATAATTCCTTCACATTAAACATGAGCATAATTAATCTACCGCACATTTCATTCAAAGGTTTTAGTAAGTCCTCTACTCCGGGTTAGTGATCCCAATATGGATCAAACAGAGCTTTGCAGACCTTATTCATCCATTCTCTCAACCGAGAAACTAAGGAAGTGGAACAAAATTTCCCTATTATGAGCTATGAAGAGGTCTTAGAGGGAACTCTCCATATTGACCAAACAATGATTGATAGTGGTCGAAAGACCTATGGTTCAAATGGGAAATTTATCACTCCCTCACAAGGTAATTCAAATTACCCAAACAATTAAAATAACAATAATGAAGGACCCATAGTTCTTAACAAGAACATTAGTGCTATGAGGGAATATAACTAACAAAGCGAGAAAGATGGATGTTGTTAGCAAAAATAACATAAATAATGGTAACAATGATGCGAATGTGAATAATAAAAGGAGTAACAATTTGACTCCTTTAGTTAATGTGGTGGACATTATTCATCCTCCTCCACCTCCTCATCAAGTCCAAGCCTAAGGCTAGGTTCAATACTCAAACCAATACTTGAATTAATTTCCAATCAAGTATAGAACCAAGACCAGAGGCCTCCAAACTTCAACTACAATAATCAACAACAAAACAAAAATAGAACCTATAGATTACGGTAAAACCAGTAATCAAATACTTGCAACTATGATCCGGACTTATATTAAGGTTTCATAGGGTGAGAGGACATGATGTTCGTATGTGTCATGATTGTAATAAATTTATACAACAGCTTCTAGAAGACTAGAGATAACTCTTCATTGAGATGTTCTTGGCTAATCCCACAACACCTACATAAAACACTCACATGGGGCATGTTGCTCCAAAAATGCTACTCTCGAGGTTTATAGAGATCCCCTTCCAACATGCTCAGAGAAAAGAAATCTAAATATTCATGGTACTAACAAAGGGGTTCCCACAGAAATAATGACCATAAGGTATCTACATAGATTCAAACCCTTTAGTAGCTCCTCCTTTAGGATGCCGAAATCAGACTAAGATAGTAGGTTTAGTAGAACTAGAAATTGAACCTAAAGTTAACGCAACAACCTGTACACTAAATTATTCTTCACAACCTCTTCCCATTTATCCCTCCATGTCACATGATATATCGATATCTTCTAATCCAATAAGAGCCTACGATTTGATCATAGACTTGACTAAGACCTTTTCCTACATTTCTTCTTGGATTTGTTAAGAAATTCTCCTATGCATTGATAAGATTTATTAGGTGCACTAGGTCTTGGCCATCTTATCCACGTCACTCCTCCTCTTGTAGAGGCCCAAATAAATCATATATACTTTGATTTCTATCCTGGGGACATCCTGAGAGAGATGTTGGGTTTGTTTTTGACATTAGTAAGATGTCTACTAATGTTGAGTTCACACAAAGGTGATCCTACGTTGTACCTAAAAGTTTTGATCTATAACAACTATGTTAAGTTTGAAATGATAGACGATGGGGCTTTATTAATATAGTCCCTTTCTCCTTTCTTAAAAATCTAGGCTATGGGGATAAAAACTATTCTTTAATAAGAAACACATTAAGAGGCTATGATTTCTAAAAGTAACTTCTATTAGAATTATAGTAATTTAGACACTCTTGGACCTAAGACCATGTTGACTAAATTTTATATTATAGAAAAACTAACTATAATATGATTCTTGGTCGACCCTAGATTCATAGAATGAATGCAATCCCTTCCACGTTATTCCAAGAGGTCATATTCTTACACCTAGGTAAGGTTTTGTGGCTTAGGGTGACTTGAAGCCATTTGATATCCATCTAGCCAACCTAAAGAAGAAACTGGGGGTTCATACTAAATTTGAGCTCCCATCCAATTAGTTAAACAAGCCTTAGGGTTCAAATCATGAGTCCCAGCTTGTTCCTAAAACTGAGTTAGAAGCCCCTAAAGTAATTGAAGGGGTGAATGTCAATGAAAACAAAGCCATCGTGGTAGAAACCATGTCAATGAAAACCATGACTGAAATCATTAAACTGTTGGAGAATGATTTTCCAATTGTTCTCCCTTTTGATTCTTTGGGCATAGGTCATGCCCTTGGAATAGACACTCTTCCATCCAGTGTTTTCGTTGAAAAGTTTCTATGGTTTGAAGTCTAAGAAGTCAAGGAAGAAGACTCCAAGAAGGATCGAAATTCCATCTTCCACAAAAAATATTAGACTCTCAACTATGATGGTGAAAATTACCACTTTGATGTTGGGGTTGGGGTGAGCCTCACTTCCCTGAGGGAAGGGTCATTCATTTTGGATTCAAGCTAAACTTTGAGTACACGAATAACAATGGCTAGGTATGAAGCTCTACTTCTTGGTCTCATTGTGGCCAAGAGGATGGGTATGAACAATGTTAGAGTTTTGGGTGAATCTCAACTTGTCGCTAATCAAGTCTTTGAAGCCTATGAGACAAGATTAGAGCACCTACAATTCGATAAGACTTTTGTTCTTACACTTAGCAAGGGTTTTGATTTCATCTCTATCAAAGCTATTCCATGAGAGAAAAACCTATTGGCCGATTCTATGGCTACTTCCTCCTCTCACTTTTGTCCAAGAAAATACCTAAAAGAAATTTAATTCAATTTTTTTGTCTCCGATCTAAACCTCTACTTGAAGGATGCTAGAAAATGTGATTTGGCATATGTCAAGACTAAGAATGAGATCCTTCCACTTTGGACTACATGGATAATGACGAGGCAATACTAGGATACCTGATGCATACATTGATATCCATCTCAGTACCATATGAGTAGATTTTATCTTATACCTCACACTTCCTCCTACTTTGGAGATCGCACGATAGATCCTTCATCATTGGAAGGTCTTGATATCTATGAGGTAGAGGAAGAATATCTAGAACTTCCACTAAGCCCACCTAAGTTTGAAGAGGGTAACGCCTCTTTCATCAAAGGAATAATATATATTCATATTGGAATGGAGGAGGATCCTAAACTTCTGAAAATAGGTTCTTCTCTAACTCCATAGGATATATAAGTGCGTATGAAGGTGCTTAAAGAGACTTCAAAATCCTTTTCTTTCAGCTATAAGGAAATGACCGGTGTCACTCCCGCTATTATAGTCCATAATTTAGTTACCAAGATCAAATGAAAACTACCTTTACAAATCCTTAAGGGGAACCAAGTTTTATTACGGTTGACATTCATGGTTTCAAATTTCATCTTAAAGAATGTCACATAGCCATTGAGCGTGGAAACGACATTTATCTTTCATGATCTTATTCATAATATTTTGGAATCATATGTTGATGAGAATCTCTAAGTGAAAGCAAAAAAAACGTGGTGATCATTTTTAAATGCTTTCCATAAGGAAAGAATTATAGAGCCACTTACTAATTGAATACAAGGTAATGCCAAATCCATATAAGATTCATGTTTTGCATGACGAGAGGAAAATTGTTAGGATATATCATTTCATCCCGAGAGGCATTAATGTTGATCTAGAAAAAAATTGGGAAGTTTTAGGGATGTCTCCTCTTACATTGATGTTGATGAATCAAGCATCATGTCTTTTTGGGAAAATTTGGGGCAATTTGTAGGTTTATCCCTGATTTAACGTATGCCATTTACTCTATTAATGGTTTTCTTAAGAAATAATGGTAAAAACTTGGACAGCTAAGTTTCATGAAGCCTTTGAGTCGGTGAAGCGCTTCCTTATGTCACCACCCACACTCATGCCACGACTAAAACCTGATCGTCCTTTGATATTATATTCACGCCACTAATGTCTCGATTACATGCATATTGGCACAAGAATATGATGAATTTAATAAGTGAGATGTTTATTTCATTAGCCACACCCTTCTCGATTATGAGACGTGTTACACACAAGTGGAGAAGGAGCGCTTTGTGATAGTGTTCACAACAAAAAGGTTAAGGCATTACATTCTTAATCAAGAAACATGAGTGATTGTTAAATTAGAACAATTTAAAAAATTTCTTAACCCAAGCTACCTTATCCAAAAAGGTGGGTCGTTTCATTACATTTGATGGGTGAGTTCAAACTCACCTTTGTTAACCAAAAGTCCGTGAAGGGAAAAATTATTGTTGATTGTTAGCTGAGATAAACCCTATAGACTATGAGGATCTAGTAGACCTATATTTTCTTGATGAATGCGTGTTCTATGTAGAGACAAAGCCCCTATAGCATCATGTCTATGGTACACTGACATTGTTAATCATATTATGGACCGGTTGTATCTCGAGGGAGAAACCTCACAACAAGGATGATGCTACATGTCATAGACACCAAGTATGTAATTGTAGAATAAGTTCTCTATCACATAGCCTTTGAAATAATGATTGTTGAGATGTGTTGATGAAGAAGATTCAAATAAAATCCTCTTCAAATCCCACAATGGATTTTGTGGTGGTCACTTTGGGGGCATGCAAGATGGCTCAAAAGATTCATCGCATGGGATATTTTTGGCCCACTTTGGAGCATGATGCCATAGAGTATGTATGCAGGTGTTAGAAATGTCAAGAATTATCACATGAGATACACATTCCTAACAAGCTCTACAACCCATAGTGACACCTTGTCCTTTCGACTTGGGGTCTCAATTTTATAGGAATTTCTCTCCTCATCCTTGGATGGCCACAATTTCATTATCACGGCCACTAAGTATTTTACCAAGTGGGTTGAG
The DNA here is from genome assembly GCA_018340775.1 of Taxus wallichiana var. yunnanensis. Taxonomy (NCBI): domain Eukaryota; kingdom Viridiplantae; phylum Streptophyta; class Pinopsida; order Cupressales; family Taxaceae; genus Taxus; species Taxus wallichiana. The sequence continues at coordinate 134,012,042 of CM031238.1, read as the reverse complement.
GCCATGCCTCTTACTATTGTGCCTAGATCTATGATCACCAAGTTTATTCTAAACCAGATCATCTTGTAGGTATGGAGTCCCACAAGTCATTATATCAGATAATGGCACATCATTCAAAAATGAAGAGGTGTAAGAATTATGTGTGTAATTCAAGATATCTCACCACACAACCTCTTTATACTACCCTTAAGCTAATGGATAAGCTAAGGCTATAAATAACACATTAAATTCCATCCTCCTTAAGATGGTTAAGGAGAAAAAAAGAGACTGGCATCTAAAGTTATTTCCATCCTTGTGGGCCTATAGGACATCGGTAAGAACACCCATAGGAGAAACCCCTTATTATTTGGTCTTGGATCGAAGTGGTCTACCATTAGAAGTGGAATTACCTAGTCTTCACATATCATTACAAGGAATCTTGGGAAAATATGAGTATATAGAAGCATTTAGTATAATTGGAAACCCTTGATGAATCTCATCTTGAGAGCTGAGCAACATCACCACATTTATGCTGATAGGATGTGTGTGTTAGTATAATAATAAAGTTCATATGAGTGAGAGATACACGTAGGAGATCTAGTCTTAAGACTTGACAGATAGATCAACAAAAAGACTAGTGAAGGAAGAAAGTTTAGGCCCAAATGGTTAGGCCCATATCAAGTGATAGAAGACTTTAATAATGGTGTGTATCGCTTATGTGTACTTTATAAGGTGAGGAATTCAGCAAATCGGTCAATTCACTTCACCTTAAATTCTTTTACACTTAGTTCATTTGCATTTCCACTTGTACATTATTGCATCCATATTGCATACCATTTACATTATCATATTGTGAAATTGTAAATCAAGAAACTTACTTTTCAAAAACTTCTAAAAACTTCTAAAGTGTTGGAAAAAAATTTTAATCATATCTCTTCAAGTATCCACCATATTATCATCAAACAATTCTAATCTCTTCATCATCTCAACAATTAAGACAAAATTTTGACATTGGTCCTACCAAGGATTACATACTTAGTTCTATTCATAGTTTCTTCTATCTTAGGTGTCTTTTCCCAGTTCTATTCTAGAAGCTTCTTGATGTCACATCTTTCCTTAAAAAATTATCTCTGATAACAAAAGCAATCTAAACATTTCATCTGGAGCTCTTATCCACCTATCTCGACCTTTGGTGATGAGCCCTCGCATCCCCTAGGCTAGGGGAAATTTTACCCTCCTTGCATTGGGGTTGAGGCTAGGGGAAATTTTCCCTCCCAAAATCACATTCAAGATATAAAAATATAATATATAATATATATATATATATATATATATAAACAAAAATAAAAAACTCTTTCTTTTGAAAATAACACTACACTTCCTTTCCCTACCAATCTTTGGTGATGAGCCCATGCTTCCTACTAGTAACGTGAGATTGGGAAAGGAGGAAGTGACCTTACTCACCTATGTCTTGTCCTTAGTGATGAGCCCATGCTTCTTACTAGTAACATGGGGCAAGATGTAGGGGTCTCTGTCAAACAAGTCAATAAATTGTAAGTTAGCAAATAAAAAGTGCTTTGAAACCTTAAAATTCCCAAGAAAATGAATTAGATGTGTATGTTGTAAGAGATTCAAATCCTTAAAACCATATTTTTCAATCAAAAGGCCATCTATGGATCTAAGTCTAGATAAACTTGCAAGCAAATCACATTCTAGACTGGGTAGTTAGTTGTGCTTAGGGTTGAGTTGTAGGTTCCTAATTGGGTCTTTGTCAAAGTCTTGTCTTCTTGTCACCATCTTCATTCATCAAAACCATATAACTTCATCCCTTCTAGATCTTGGTGTTGAGCCCTCACATCTTACTAGTTGTGTGGAGTTAGGAGTGGAGAGAGTTCATTTTCTTATTATATCACATTCATCACATTTTGCCAATGAAACAAAAGTGCTAAATATTGTTTGAAAACCAAAGTATCTGATTACAATTTTTTCTCATGTGCATCATAAAAAAAAAAAATCATTATGTTAACACATTTTACATCATCATCATCCATAACATACATTCATAAAAGCATATAAAAGCATCGAGATTCTAAGCATCTAAGAGTACATAAGAAAACAAACCATGAATAAGTCAACTCTTACACAAAATAGCCGAACCAAAAAGAAATGTATATATGTATATATCAAATAAAGTCAAGTTTGTATATAATTCCATCACACTCTTAAGTGTGGTCAAAATGCTCATCTATGAGCCAAAAATAAAAAAAAAAATGATATATGTATCAAAAATGACCCAAAGTAATAAAGGCCTATGGCCTATCCCTCTCTAATGGGATCCCTAGGAAGGTGCACATGACTAGGACTCTCTATGGCTCCTGTGATGGGAGTGAGAGCCTCCATGCCCAGACCTATGGGAGTGACCATGAGATGAAGAACTAGGTGATTTTCCCGGTGGTAGTGTGTCATTGTGAGAATGATCTCATCATTGTCCCCTCTCAACCACCTAAAACGTAGAAATTTCATTCCTCATCTTGGTCATGGCTCCACGATAGCATTCCATGCTTGGTGTGAACATGTCTATGTGTGTCACCCCATCATGATGATTATTGATTCCATGAGAAGCTCATCTCACATCATCCCCATAGGATGTGAAAAAGTATCCATGAGAATCCTACAAATAAGATCTCTCAACCCTCGACATTAGATGAAAAACATGAGTAAAAACAATGTGAGTTAGAAATATTTCAAAAAAAAAAAAAAGAGTAGTATGTGTAGTCTACTAACAATCTAGTCTAAGAAGTAGAGTCGAGAGAAGAGTATTCTACTTACTCAAATCTCCTAGCATCTAATTTGGATCAATTGGTGTTGGTGGTGGTGTGGTGAGATATCTGAAATCAGGTTCTCTCACTCTAACCTCCCCTATTGTCTCTCCTCCACCCCTCTCCCATCGTCCATACACTACTCCTCATCTCTCCTCCTATAGGTGGAAGAGTCTCCTCCATGTACAAAGTCTCAGCCTAGCCTCAGCCTCGGCCTGAAGCCTGGCCCTCACGAAGATGGAAGCCTCCCAAGTGTGGTCCACTTTCAATCTCCTCTCCTTCCTCCCTCCTGGCCTCCTCCTCCATCTCTATCTCCTCCTCCTCCTCCTCCATCCTCATGGGTGTGACCTCTATGCCTATTCAATATCAGCATCAAGAATCTATCTTAGTCTAGGTCTCATGTAACTCATGGAGTACCAATCGAATCCAAGAACAACGATAGTCCACTAGAGCTTTCCTTTATGGGCCATCTCTCACCTCTTGAATCCCATATATATATGGGTGGGTACCATTGGGAGGGCATCAATGTAGGTAACCAAAAAAATTGGGGCACCCTTTGAACTAGATGGACCTCCACCCTACTGGTCTTATCCACTAAGTATGTAGTAGTGAGGCTATAAGTAGTCAAAATAACATCTCCCTCACCCCATAAGATGACCATATCCTGATAAGGCCATAATCATCATCATGTCATTGGTAGTAAGTGTGGAAAATGATCTATGTGGCCCCTTGAGGGGAGCCATGCCAACCCACCTCGTTCTCGATACCCTGGGATCTACTATCCCAATTACCCTCTAGTAGGGATCATCCTCTCATAGACCCAACTCATAAAAAGTGTAGGATGACTGAGGGACTTCCCTCCCTAGTCTAACAACCCTTTAAAGATCATGGTAAGTAGTGCCCAAAATATCCACACCCCATGCATATGTGTGTCCATGATTGCTCTTAATGCTTTGAATAATGAGGGCCCAATAATAGAGTAACTTGTCTCCACCCTTATCCCCAACCAAGCGTGAAGCCAAAATACCAATGATGGCCTTACACAAGGTAGGGATAGGGTAGAGGAAAATGACAACAATCTCATGCCCTATTTGGCACTAGTATATGGTGCCAATGCATCTCCCATGTATGCAACCCAACATTTGCATGAGATTACATACCGACACACTCAACTCATCGAGTCAACTTTTCATGTGATAGAACTCCCAAAATGTGATAGACATCCTCAAGGGTAATCATCCACTCCCCCTCGACTCAGGACAAGCCGAAAGTGTTTTCCATTCACATCCCAATAGCTCAATAGGTCACATAACAAATAATTAGCTGGTGTAAGTAACTATATCTGGGATATCCTCCATATCCCGACCCTGTGTAGTGTGTCCCTCTCATCCTGAGTAAGAGCATCCAAAATGGGGGCAACCAATCACACTCCCGAGCTCTACTCCATCTGATATATGGGCCCTACATTCATAAACATAAAAAAGAGAAAGTTAGGACCATAACAATGCATAATAAGCTCACCAAAAACATCATAAAAATAATCAAAACTAAAAAAAAATTATACTTAGTCAAATCTAGGTTCTTCCTGGCAATTGTGTAACCGCCACTCTATGTAGAGAGGTGGTTACATAACCACCCCTTTATGTAGAAAATGGCTATATAACCACCATGGCAATCCCACATTTTCCTCGACCTTCGACATGATTACATAACCATGTGGTGGTTGTGTAACTATTGCTTCTGCAGAGCAGTGTGTTTGTGCAATCCATGGAGGTTCTATCCATGAAAAGTGGGTCATACCCTAAGGCCCCAAAAATGCAAAAAAAAAAAACAAAATTTAACCTTTTAAATAAAACAAAATCCACATCCCATGTGGCACCCCCTAATGAACATTTTAACTATAAAATTATTGAAAAATCTCCCCCTAGGTTAAGTTTTTCACATTTTTCACATTTTAGGGTAGAAATAAACAAGTACAAATAACTCACTGTTCGTGACCCACTTCTCCTCCCACTAGTTGGGATTGCCATCACATCAACACACTCTTCATTTTGACTATATTCTCACTCAAACCATCACAAGTGATCCAGAGCTCAAATTTCACCAAGTGGGTAAGTGCAAATGATTTCTAAAAAAATATATAATATATATATATATATATATAGTATGTTTTAACTCTATTTTGAGTATGTGTGTTTTATAGGGAAGGAGCGTTAGCATTGGCACATGTATATTTCTATCCCCGTAGATATGGTAAGTCCTCTTGTCATTTTATTTTAGTATGTTTTGTTGATTATGTCTTTATCTGCACTTGATTCCCATTTTCTTCTTCTGTAGGTAGGGAAGCTTGGATTGGCGTACTACCAAACACACGGTCATTTCGTCAGGTATAATTCTAACCTTCCCATTTGGGAGCCATACTCGGACTCTACATTTTATGCCTCTTCATGGCTAAAACACTTCTCGAGGGGGAAAATATGTACGCACCAATTTTTTACACAATTGCAACATTATCGGAATAGTTAAATCCCCAATGATGAAAAACTATCTTTCCAATGATGTTCAAGTCCAAATTCTCACTTGCAACATGTTGTTTTACCTTGCTTTGTCCTTTTCTATATTTTTCTAGCTTTCCTTAAATCATTTTTCATCTTTTCCTTAGCTTTTTGGCCTTTAGTTTGAAACAACATCGGTGGTTTAACTAACTAGACATAACTCCCTAGGTGGTGGTTTTGTAACCACCTATTCCATAAAACCGGTGGTTCCATGTGGTTCCATGTGCATTTGACCAAGCCTTTTTCAACGTGTTTAAACATGTGTGTCACCCTCTTCAAACTCATTTTTAGCACATGTTTCTTAACCAAATTGGTTTTTCTTGAGCTTGTTAGATGTGTACAAACTTCTCCTTTCCTACTTACTATTATTAGTAAGTTAATTGCCCCTTCTTTGAGTGATGTGGCATTTCTTGGCTTCCAAGTGTGTTGGACCACTTCCCAGCCAAATTTCTATAAGAACCAAGATTCTTCCAAAGCATTGGTTGGAGTTTCTCGATTTGGATTGCATTATTATGCTTATAGAATCCCACCAAGAAGTATAAATAAACCATTTTTTTCCTTGTGCTCTCTTTCTCGCATTGTTACCAGACTACTTACAAACCATCCAACTCCAACATTCTCCCATTCTTTTTCACACTTTCCAGACACACTCTCTAGACACGTTGGACACTCATTGGAAAATAAGTTGAGGGGATATCAAAAAGCACTGCCAACATTGGATTTGTCTCTGTACAACATTTCCTAGGTTGGAGGTGTCATTAAATTCCTACAAGTTTCTTTTGTTTATTTTAAATAGATTTAAATCTTTAGTCTATTAATTACATTTTTTAGAAATATTCAATTGCAATAATAGTAGTTATAGTAGATTTCATTTGCAAAGCTTCCATTGAGGATTTCCTTCTAGCTTATCCCTATGGATTTTCTTGGGAAGAATTCAGAGGAAGTTCTTACCATAGAGTGTTATTAGTTTCTTCACAGTTTATTTACCTATAGCTTCATATTTCTTCATTAGAAAGCTTTTGTTTTACTAGGAAGCTTTAGGGGAAGAATTTTTTGAGAAGCTTTTAATTCTTCCCATGATTCTGAGGTAGAGCCAAAAGAAGTAGAATCCACAATTACAAATTAGGAAAAACATTTATTTTATTATATTAGATTAAATCCTCTGCAACAAGGAAATAGCCACATCCGACTATTTCACTATTTAGTTTAATTTATTAGAATAGAAGCAATTTCATTTAATTAGAAGAAGTTAGTTTTTTTGTGCACATTTTATTTATTTTCATAAACACAAAACTCTAAAAATATTAGATTAGATTACTTAGTTCTTTTATTTGTTTTATTCCCTTCTGTTTAAAAATCATTGAAAAGCACAAAAACAAATAGATTATTTTTTTTTCTTTGTTTAATTAATTAGATTTCATTTGTTTAATTAGCTAGTTGTAGGTTTAATTAGGTTCAAGGAGAGTAATCAACTTGATTTAATTTAAATTTTCTTTCTTTCATTTGTTAATTAGGCACATAGAGTTAATTAGAAATGAATTAACACAACTCCTTACGTATCCTTAGTTGGCTTAGGTTTCCTAAACATTGACCTTTCCCTCTTACGGATTCTTTGTGTGTTTGTTTGTTTCTTTGTTTTAGTAGTTTACACATCCACATGACCATTCAAGGCCCTAGAAACACAAATATTTAGTGTGTGATCCACGAGTGCATCAACCAAACTAGCTCTAAACTGAACAGATGTGGATCAAGGCCTCAGAAACCTCATTTTCCAAACCACCCCACTTTTGCATGTTATTATCTCACATTTGAAGGATTTGAACATCAAAGTGGAAAATGCTTACGTGTTCGGCATGGTTAGCCTGGTTGAGACTAGCTTCCACAATTCAACCATCACGTCCTACTCACATTTCCTCTCACACCTCCATGACCTTGTCTAGAGACTTTATGAGGTGAACACAAGACAATTCCCACACATCCCATAGCTATTTTAGTGGGTGTTTTTGACACGATATTGATAGAATCCTTCACATGTCCATTCTCCTTGACTATTCCATTTCACCCACCCAATTTAGATAGGAATTCATTTCTTTAGAAAAAAAAATTTCCATTGTTCCCGTAGAAAACATTTGATTTCCTTGATTACTTGTTTTCCATTTTCACTTGTTTTCACATATTTCACCGTTGTTCACCGATTATCCATTTCATACCCATATCATATCAAATTTCTGACATAGCCTTGAGAGGGTGATTGCATCCTAAGGTCATGTGTGTATTCTTATACATATAATGTCTCTTGTAGTTTAGTGTCTATGAATGTATTTTGAGATGTTTTGGGATGGATGTGGACAATAGATCCAAGCAAGTATTTTCTCTTTTGTTTTCTACTAAAAGGTTTCCCAAATAAATCTTGTTTTGTCTAATTATTATACTTTGTGTGATTTTTGATGTTATGGATGTTGATGATTGAAATAGGTAAAGATTTATATAATATTGATTCACCCACCTCTTAGTATTAGTCCGTACTCTTTAATTAGTATTAGAGAAGGTTCATTTTTAGAGTTTGACCATTGGAAGGTATATTTCTATATCACACATGGAAGGTCAAGAAGAATTATTTCTCATGACAATAGAAAGTCAATAATATGAATAATATGTTGAAGTGGATATTGAAGGAGAGATCATTTGTGCCCTACATAATATCAAGATATTAAAGAAGAAGAATTATAAGTAAAGACATCAGTTTTAGAAATTTGAGGAAGAGTATGTTGTCTTAAAGACAAATTTATGACAAGACCTTGAAGATTTAAAAATATTATCATCAGCATATAGATTCAATTAAAATAGGTGAAAAATATGGAAGAGAAGGTGAGAACCCAACTGAAGTAAAAATAAGATAGCTATATTGATCTAGAATCGAGGTTGTGATCCTAAAGGAGGAATTGGAGAAGACAAATACTAAATTAAAAAGAACATAAATTTTTAAAAGAGAACCAAAGTGCTAGATGAAATTATAAATTTTAAAAGATTCCATGCATCAAGATAGGTCTTGGCTATGAGGAAAAGAAATAGGTTAATAATACGGATTTTAAATCAAAATCTTTTGAACCTTTGAAGAAAGAAGATAATGTTGCTCAAAATTAAAATGCTCTACAATAAAAATAAAAGCAAGAACAAGTGGCATAGTGTTCCCAGAAGAAACCATAGAAGATTAAAATTTCCAAAGTATTCTATCAAGTACTAGAAATAATTTTATGGATATCATTTTTCTTTCAACCATTTTCGTCACAAAGTACTAGATTGTAATGTACATGCAAAGAATGAGTATGGATGGAACTGAAACAGAATTACAGATGGTTTCTCAAGTAGAAAGTTTAATTATTTTTCTTCTTTATAAGATGATATTATATGTTATAAGTGTAACAAGTATGGACATAGGGAAAGATGGTGTAGAAGTAATTTTGTTCATCAAAATAATAAAATGGATACTGTGTTATACATAAAGGAGAATACATCAAATTTTGGAGGTAGAAGAAAAATTAGGGGAGTTCCGATGATGAAATCAAAGGTGAAGAATGGATTGGCCAAGGGATGGTAGTAGATGTTAATAATGTTAAGGAAGAACAAAATGAAATCAAAAAATTGGAGTCCTTGTATGGTTTGCAAATGAAGGGTTCTCATGAGAATGAAAAGAGGAAGTTGAGAAATCTAATGATAAACATGATGAGCATATCTATGAATCTAAAGCATATTTCACATGTAGTGATGATGGAGGGATGATGATGGAGGGATTATTTTGTATAAGGAATAAAATTTTCTTACACAAGAGGCACATGATGTATTAGACTACAGTGTCATGGATGAAAGTGAATTTAAAAGATTGAATTGTTTTGACAATGGAATAGGTATGTATGTATGTATGTGTATATATATATATATATATATATATATATATATATATATATATATATATATATATATGTATATACATACATACATATGTATATACATACATACATATGTATATACATACATATGTATATATATATATATATATATATATATATATATAGTAGATTGTGATGCATTTCAATTTGTAGAAGAAAGTAAGAGATCTAAGTTGAAGAAAAAAAAATCATTAAAAATACTTAGATGAAAAATATTCATATGGAAAGGACAAATAGATGTCAAATATTGAATTGAAATCTTATAAAGATACCAATATTTAATGAGAAGAAGAAGAAGTGTTTGTAGCAACATATGTCTAATATATTTTTATGGTAATTGTAATGAACCTTTTGATACTTTCAATAAGTTACAAGCATGAGCTATAAGAAAAATAACAACATTGTCAAGCTATGAATCAACCATGAAAGAGTGTAATGAGGATTTCATGAAAATAATGTACAACCAAGAGAAGTTTTGAGAAAGAATCGGTATCTTGAGAAAAACTTAAAGATTCATGGTATGTGGATAATGGTAAATAGTTAATGATTTGTTTTGGAATCACAAAATGAGAAGAAGAGGCACATGAAAATATGATTGATGAGTGTTGAAAGAGGTTACTTGGAGAACTCACGAAGTCGATTCATTTTAAGGTATGTAAGTCATAGATTGAATTGACTATGAAAAATACTCTTTGGAAATAATTTAATATATTGGATACTTAAGAATCAAGTATTCTTTAGTATATTCAAATATAATTACAAAAAGATCATGGTGCTCAAACTTGAATTTAAGATAGAAGCATAAATTCAGGGGGATAAAATCATATCCTTATCATACCAAAAAAATCAGTAGATGCACACTCCAAAGGGCAGTGTTTTGAGGGTTTTAATTATTTTCCATTGGTGTCAAATGAGGAGAGTTAAAGTAAGGGGATAATCTCAGTAGTCTAAAAAAAGTATAGTATTACAGAAAGGAGGAACAAGCTACATGCATGAGATAATTCATATACAAGGTGGTTGGTTTCCATCTATGAAAAAGGGAGAGATAGATGGAATAATTATCATTGATGCCAAAGGAAGTTGAAGGTGCTAGAAAACATAACAAAGTTATTGGATTCATTGATATCAATGCTATTATAACACCCTGCTTCATTGCATCTAACCATTTTGGTATGGATATTACCTCCACACTTTCCCCGTTGATGTATACAAGAGCGTGTTTCACATTTTTCATGAACAAGTTCAAAGGTATCAAATCCCACATGTATTTTGAGTAAGTCAAGTGAGAAGATTCAAACTCCTATCGGGCTTAACTTAGCTTCTCGGATATTGGCACAACCTACATAGGGTTGCTTTATTACCTCTCTGGTTATGGAATGTCATCCTTGACATAGGGTTATCTAATTCTCTTATTCATTTTGTTTAGATAGTAATATCATATTTAAAATCCTTATATATATATATATATATATGTATAATAAAAATTTTATAAAATAAGGTATTGTATAAAACTAACATAATAATAATAGTAGTAGTAATAATAATAGTAAAAATAATAACTAGATATATAAAAACGTTTTAGTATATTTTATAGTGAACCAAACGAGATAAGAAAGTTTTTTAAAAATGTTGATAATAATAATAATTAAATACATTATATTATTTAAATAAATAAAAGAACATAAAATTAATCACAAACCTAGGATGCGCACCAAGGGGAGCATGTGCAAATTAAAATAGGCTGGTGGGGATGGTGGTTTGTGGTAGGTGATGGCGTGTAGAAGGAGCTCTAACAAGGCATGTGCATCCTTACAATCTGCACATCTACCATTTTCCTTGCATAATAATAAAAAACATCTTGTTTGTGACTAGAGGCGTAAACCATCGTGAATCCCAAGTGAATGTTAAAAATTTAGCAATAATTGGATATTTACAACGATTTGAGAGTTATAAACTCTTATAATTAAATAAACAGAACTATGGGAAACTATGCGAAACAAATCTCTCACTAGTAGCCATAGCAAATCAATCCATTTAAGGGTAAAAATGATCCGGTATGGGATAAAATAATGACCTTAATATCAGCTAATTCTACTATCTAAAAAGTGATTGATTTGGATCGATTTATGAATCTGAAGTAGGTTCAAATGTCTCAAAAAGGGGGAATATTGTCAAACACTAGCTTGTTTGTTATATACAAAAGAAGAAAGAGATTGGGGATTAGGAGGAGTTTTATTCCATCATATTGTCTAGCTATATTGACTTTTCTTATTTTTCTTTTGAACCTATGTTACATGGACAATAACCTTTACAATGATAACCTTGGGAAAACATGACTACCACTTCACTTCTCCTACTCTTTATCTGTTAATTCAAGTAGTCATTGTTTTGTTTAAGACGTTGAAAGTCCCTTTCTACTACCCCACTTATTCCTCTATAATAGTTTTCTCTTGGTTGTTAACATGGGAAGCAAGGACTGCAGGATGTTTTTGAAATGGCCTTGTTAAAAAGGCTTTAGAAACTTCATCATAATGAGTTGGCTAGGGAAAATAAAAAGTTCCACTGTCTTTGCTTTATTTTCCTCATGTTCATGAAATATAAGATTTGGATCGAGTATGTAAATCCTCCCAAAATAGTGCCACCTTCCTTTGAAAATAGCCCAAACATTTCACTCTTGCTATCATTAGCTTAGTCATTGTCAAAATGGGAAGGTTGGGAACAAATAGTAGAAATCCATGATAAAACAATGGTAATTGGTGTATGGTCATAGGTCACTACTAAAATGCCTTTGGAACCTTATGTAAATGATTTTATCAGCTAGTTGTAATGAATCAAGGAAAGAAAATCATGTGGGGGTAGGAGATTTAAGGTTTTGTGAGTGGTCAATCGGAAGGGTGAGGACATCTAAGACTAAATCGTCGCTTCCAAGCATGGTATCCCTTACATTCCTATTTCATAATTTTTGTATAATTTAGTTCTTCATTTACAAAAAATAGGAATATTAAACCATTAGATACTTAAACAATTGTTTTTTTTAACCAAACTATTAGTATGAAATAATAAAACTCCACCTTTTGATTTACACAAGCCCTGATTTACACTTTGACCATCAATGGTGGTTTCTACCACAAACTTATAAATTTCTAACCAAGGTATCAGAATTAGGTGCTCATGCTACTAGTACGTAAATAGTTTAGATGAGTCATCAACTAAAATAACCATTTTTTCTACTTATAAAGTTTTTAAAAATGTAATATTCGGATCACTGAAAAACAAACTTCGAAACCGAGAAAAAGGGATGTTAAGTTTGTACGTGTCCCTTGTTATGTGGGGAGTTAGGTCAATTTTAGATTGACCCAATTTTGACCATGCGGTGGATTGACTTGAGACATAGAGGAAGTGAAGTGTCACTAAAATTATTATTTTTCATGCTATTTGACAATCAAACTATATAAACTCAACCAAAATTATGTGATGTATTGAAATATTTTTATTAAAATTTTGTAATGTACATGAGATCCTAGTGGTTAGGGGTTTTCGGAAATGTACATCTAACCTTGGGTGCCATTCGATGCAGAATTATTTATTGTGAAATTTGGATTATAGGTTAAATGAAGTTGAATTTGAAATCTTATAGTGCATTTTCAATACGAATTTGATAATTAAATCTCTCGGTGTGTTGTGTTAGTTACTTGAAAATGTAGAAAAGAAATCAATAAAATAGTCAACTCTAGTATAAGGCCCTTGCATGACTACACTTCTCATGTGATCCTTCTTAACATAAAAACTAAAACCATAGGGTAAACCTAAATCTTTATACACGATGGCACCCTTGACTTAAGTAATTAAGAGAAAAGTTTGAGATCATCATCATAGCATGTATGATAAGGACATTGTCATACGATAATTAGGGATGGTAATGGTTAAACTTTGTCTAGAGTATGTGATGTCCTCCTAAGAATTGTAGTCACATGTGAATTAAGGAGAATGTGTTTTCTTAAGATAGTACTCCATGAGAAATAAGCTTTAAATCTATTATAAACCCTCTAGGACTCACACATGAGTAAAATAAAAGGCTTTAGGTGGTAAATACCATCAACCACCCTTTGTAAGTCATATTTAGGAGTTGGGGTTATAAATGAATTTCATACCCAATATCTAATTATTATTTTAATTCAATAATAAAATGTTACGTGTTAATTTTTTAATGCAACAAAATTTAAATTATGACTAGTTTATGAAAGGTTAACCATAAGTTGATGTGCCAGGAGAAAAGTGAAATTTATACCTTTCATGTAGAATGTTTATTCCATCCTAAGGTGAGAAACGAAATCCATGATGTGTAAACCTTAGTGTGATCCTTAATATTTTAAACGAAGTAATATTCCTTCTTTTTCTCCCACTTTTCATATTACATAATGAATTTACAATGTGAAACAAAGTTATCATGTTCTTGAGGAAATTACCTAGAACAAAAGTGGGTTACACAACTAATTGCATGCAAATTTCCTTATTAACAAATGGGTTACACAACTAATTGCAAAAAGATATCTAAAAAAATTTAGGTGAAATCATTTTAAGAGGAAAGTAAATTATTGGAGTGGATCCTATGTTTTACTTATCTACACATGAGAATATTGAGTGTGAACCCCTTTAACCCCTCTCAAACAAGAGTGTCATCTTGGCAAGAAGTATCGAATTTACCTTGAGTTACATGATGATTGTTGGAGATAAGAGTGTTCAATTACTCTAGTTGTGACCTTAGTAGGGTGTGTAAAATTATAATTGAATGTATCCTTGTAACATACATATAATACTTAATTTCCTAGGAATCCAAACCTAGTTGAGTGTGAAATCATACCCTTAGGATCTTGATGACTAAGTATATAAGTGAAGTAGTTAGAATATATTGGTAGTTATAATAACTTAAAAACAAAATAGGTAACCCAGTAATTAAATGATAATATGAAAAGAACACATAATCTATTTACTCTTAAACTAATAAACTTCCTTTGTTTCAAGTGAATATTCCTTGTTGCAGCTGAGATAAATTACAAAACCAAACAACCATACAACTTAGAAAATAAATCCTTAGAAAAAACACTAGTAGCCTCATGTGTGTACATATGTTCATATCAACAATTAGGCTACATCATTTTATTGCAATAAGAGCCAAGCAAAAGCAAATCGAGATGGAACCATTACAAGTAAAATGTTAAGTAATACAAAGATAATGTAGTATAGTTTAAAGAAGAATGAAGGATTTGCATGATAAGCGATTTTAAAATAATTAAGGTTAATAACAAAATATGACTATAATAAGTATGTAAACCGGGGAAAGTGTTGTGTTATGGATGGTTCCTATACGAGAGTTTATATTGTAGTTGAATTGTTATGTTGTGCCTTTCCATTTGTGAAAAAGCGGCTTTGATGTTCATCACATTTTTTCATGTTATCTATGTGATTTAATGTTGTGAAAACATATCACATGTTGTGTGTCGCCCTAAGTGATCTCGTGTAGTGTCATTTATACTAAAATTTAAGTCAAAAAAATTAGTCCAATGTTTTTACTATTGTATTATATTACAAATATGTGGGAGTTATATTTGGTATCGTAGAGGAATTCCATGCTCTCGAACCTCTAGGAAATATCGAGTTGTGATGATTTTGTATGGTGGTGGTGGAGATGAGAAAAGTAATGTGATATATGGTGTGATGTGACCAACATTGTATTTGTGATATTATGAACACACATGTTGTGCATGCCACTTAGTGCATATTTGTTATTTTTTGATGTGCTTATGATGACAGTAGTATTCACTCTCTTTTTCATGAATTCAATGATAATTTCACATGTGATGTGCTGCCTTGTGTGGAAATAATATTATTGGGATTTTGAAGTGTTGAAGTGTCTTTTCATTTTTTGATATGTATGTGGGATGATGTGTTGTATGAAAAAATTGTTACATAGTGAATTAGATCATATCATGATGTCACCACCATGTTGTTTTATGTCACCATGTTGTATCACATTTGTTTGTATGTTGTGATGTAAGTCATTGTGTTCATCATATATATAATTCATGTGTCATGTGATGGTTCATGTCGTGAATTAGGGGCATATGGTGATTTTATGACCCCTATTGTATTATAAACCACCATGGGTGCATTATGTGGAAACGTGATGTATTGAAAACCATGAAAGTAATGATTATGTTACACCCTATATATATACCATGCGTAACATGCAATGGTTCATGTGCCATAATCATCATTGTATTAGTAAGGTATTTATCTATATGTTTTAAAACTTCTACTAACTGCCCTAAGGGAAATAATCTATAAAAAAGTGTATGTTTAGAGAGAGGGAATGAGTAATTTTTACCAGTCACTCAAGCCAACTATGAGATAGGGAGTGGAGTCTTATATCGATTGAAAATCCACTTGTTCATTTGGTATGTATGGCACGTTTCTGATGGGTGTCATATATATTTTGTTTTCGTAAACATCTTATGCTTAGTAGATGGATTGTAAGTTGTACCTTTCTCTCTCCCTATATGGTTTTCATATAGATGACCTATGTTTACCTTTGCATTGGTGTACCATTAACTAGACACTCGAGCTGAGTACGGGATAGGGAGTGGAGTCTTACATAGACTAAAAACCCACCTATGTTCATTTGGTATGCATGGCACTTGCCCAATGGGTACCATGTATATTGTGTATCATGAACACCTTAGGCTCAGTATATGGTGACCCTTACCCTTCCCTCTCGAGAATATGTTGATCCTTGTAGGAGTATGGATGATGATTCATATATATATTATGGTAGTTATATTTATATTCCGATATGTACACTCGATGCCGAATGACATCTAAGGTATTTGTGATGTTTTTTAATATATATTATGAGTTGAGACTCGATATCGAGTGCCATCAACTCGATGAGTACCCTATTGATGGCGAATCACAGCACCCTAGATGTCTACAACTCGATGGGTTGAGACTCTCAGTGTGATTGCATAACATGGAGCTTTTCCCAAGTGTGGGACCTTGCGAAATCGGAAAATCTCTCCGGATGAAGGCCGGTTCCTATTCCTCTATTCAGATGCACACATAAAAATACAGAGGGTTTACTCAAAAACCTAATCTAGATTTCCAAGGATACAAGGTAGAAGATGCATACAAATAAACCTAAACTAACAAAGGTGATGTACCAGGAATGAAGAACATATATCTTGTCAATAAACACAAACCATTAAAATGTAATGCAAGATCATGCACATATAACCAAAGTTGTAGTGAAAGATCGGGAGGATGCAAATGAATACAAAGAGGGTTGAGAATCATCCACGGACATGCATTATTTGCTCCAGAGATTGATACAATACACTACAAAATGCTAAGAGGCAAAGTTGCATTGCAGTTTTAGATGGGAGGTTTGAAGTCCACAATCTCACTTGCCAAAGAGAATAAGGGAGGGGCAAAACAAGATTTTCCAACCTTTAGAAAGAAACCCCTCCTTATAATTTATAGGAATAATGAGAGAGGGAAGAGAGAGGAAATCCAAATATACCCCAACCACCTCCAGATTGCATTTAATTCATCTCATTATGGTGGTAGGTGAGAACCCTAGCAAACCCAAAAAGTGGCAAAGTGTCTTTTGCATTTTTGAAGAAATTTTCTCACCCAATTAAATATATCCAGTTGTAGTTGGATAGAGGACCTTGTAAGCTTTCCAAAAAGTCCAACCTTGCGTGAATCCGAGCTCCCTGTGAAAAGTTATGGCCATTTGAATATCTGTATCAGGGTTTGCTTCCTGTTGGGGTGTCAACGCTCAAAATGTTGCACCTCCTGAAGATGCACCATAGGCGCATCCATTTTCATGTCGAAATCTTCTTACCTGTGCCATAGGTGCATCCATTTTTGTGTCGACATCTTCTTACCTACGCCATAGGCGCATCCATTTTTGTGTCGACATCTTCTTACCTACACCATAGGCACATCCATTTTCATGTCGACATATTCTTACCTGCGCCATAGGCACATCCATTTTGTGTCGACATCTTCTTACCTATGCCATAGTTGCATCTATTTTTGTGTCGAAATATTCTTACCTGCGCCATAGTTGCATCCATTTTCGTGTCGACATATTCCCGCTTGTCTATATTACCCGGGGAGATATATACAACAATTTGGTGACTCAACGGGATCACCTACCGCTAGGTAGAAGATCGGTGGCCATTTAGCAATCCATCGAGCATGGAGTCATAAGAAATAACTTGAAACCAGCTTGATCTATGATCCCGAGCACGATCTGCAACTCCTTCTTGAGAGCATGCTAAAGCGTAGAAATTCAACCCGAGACCAACAAAACACGTGTCGAAGCATTTAGGGAAATTAAAACTTAACTATAACAAGACAATGTGCATACGCACTTAGAGGAATTGAAATCTAGGATAATATTTACAAGGATAAACCTTTTCCTTTTAGTAGCAATGTTTAATATATATTTCGTTAACCGAATCGGGAGTTCTTCTCCATCCAATGTAGACAATTGGAAGGAATTACTACTTTTACATCTCGTGACCATGTAGGGGCCACTCTAAATGGCATCAAACTTGGAATGCCTTCCTAGTTTTGTCCGATCTGCATCCCATTTCAGAACTAGGTCCCCTTCCTAGAAGGTCCTTGCTCTTGCTTTCTTATCAAACCATCTTTTTACTAAGGCATGATCCTTTTCAATCGTCTTAAATGCATGCTCTCTGATTTCCTCCAATTCCATCAACTCTGCATATCTGGCCTCCATTGGTTCGAACTCAGACAACTCCAACTGCTTCATGAGCTCCAATGCTTTGGGAATTCTAATGATATAGAAATCGCCTCTTTCTCATAGACCAACTTGTAAGGAGAACTACTGTGAGACCTCTTTGTTGTTATCTTGTCAGCCCATAACAATGATTTTAGCTTGGTATGCCATGTCCTTTGGTTTTCATCCGAGTCTTACCGATGATTCTTAGCAAATTCTTGTTCGTGGACTCTACTTGTCCATTACCCTGCAGGTAATAGTTTGAAGAGGTGCTCAAATAGATTCCATTCTTGATGTGACCCATTATGTAATCTTGGAACTGTGAATGCCAATGCATTTTACGATATGATAGTGGCGGCACACCGAACCTAGTCACTATTCCTTCATAAAAGTCTAGTATGTTAGACTCATTTGCTTCTTTGAGTGCTACTGCTTGATCCACTTGGTGAAATAGTCATTCTTTATGAGAATCCACTTGTGGCCTTGGATTGAGTTTTGGTTTATGACCCCGATGAAGTCCAATCCCCATTGCATAAATAGTTGGTCAACCAAAATCGGGTGCAATGGAAGCACTGTTAGTCTTTCTTTTCCCGTGAAGAGTGCACATTTCTTGCACTTTCTTATCCATGTATAGCAGTCACTGAACACTATCGGCCAATAATACCCTACCTTCATTATCTTGAGAGTTGTTACTCGTGGGGTGAGATGTTATCCAGAATCTCCATCGTGAAAATCTCGTAACACCCTCTCAATTTGACCTGTCCCAATGCACCTCAATAGAACTCCATTGATGTCTTTTTAAACAAAACACCATCAACAAGCACATATGGAATGGCTTGTAATCTGAAGTATCTCCTCTTTGCTTTGCTCATTTCTGGAGGGCATAGGCCTGTCTATAGGAAGTGTATCATATTCTGAGTCCAACAAGGAGCAGCACATCATCATCTTCTTGTTCTTGACCATCCTGTAGTACCAAGACAGTCTCTTTTTCATCACCTGCTTCAACTTGCTGACTCAAAGCTAGTTGTTCACATAGTCCTTTTCCACGTACTAGTTTTGTGACCTTGATCTCGATGTCATATTCCATGACACGGGTTATCCATCCTGCATGTTTCTCGTTCAAATCCTTGTTTAGAAGGAATTCCTTGACTCCCACATGAGATACCAACAATTGGATCTTGTTCTTTGAGACTAGGTGCTTAAATTTCTTTAAGCTCCTAATCATTGCAAGGACATGCTTTTCAATGAAAGAGTACCTATTTTCGTATTCCTCCAAGCCTTAATTGAAGAAAGCAACTGGTTTTTCTAATCCTTCCTTGTTTTGTTGTACTAGGATTGCAGAAACGGTGTCTCCACCACCGAAGGCATATAGCACGAAGTCCTGGAGAAGTCCTGGATTTGACGAGTCGGAGCTTGAGATATAGCATCTTTTATTGCCTCAAAACTTTCCTTGCCTTTAGATGTCCACTTAAATTCCATGCTCTTCTTCAACATCAGCGTTATTGGCTTTAAGAGAGAGCTGCAAAGTTTGGAACAAACCTACGAACAAAATTGATCCTTCCCAAGAAAATTTGAAGAGCCTTCTTGTGACTTGGCAATGGCAACGCTCGAATTTCTTCAACCATTTCTGGGTCAATCGTCAACCCCTCCTTTAAAACAATATGGCCTAGAAGCTTTCCCTCGTGAGCCAAGAATATGCATTTTTTGGGATTCAATGATACCTCAAATCTTCTAAACCTCTGAAATACCTACCTCAAATGAAAGAGGTGATCCGCTGCATTTTTGAGAATACAGTGATGTCGTCAAGATATATCAGAACTATTTTATTGATCAATCCCTTGAATGCCATATCCATTGCCCTTTGGAAAGTGGCTCCAGCATTTGATATCCCAAATGGCATCTTCTTGTAGGCATAGGTGCCCCATTTGGTGGTGAAAGTTGTTTTAAACTAGTCATCTTCTTTCACCATTATCTGATTATACCCTGAGTAGCCATCTAGGAGAGAGAATCTCTCCGAACCAGACACCACTTGCAATATTTGTTCCATTGAATAAAGTGGGTAATGATCTCTAAGAGATGCCCTGTTGAGGTCTCGGAAGTCCACACACAACCTGATTTCTCTGCTCTTCTTCTGAATGGAACCAAGTTTGCGACCCAACTTGAATGCTTGATCGGAAATATAATGCTTGACTCTATTAGCTTATTTAGCTCTTTCTTCATTAGAGGCTCAATGTGTGGGTTGACTGGTCTCTACTTCTGCCTGATGGGCTTAGCATCTAGATCCAATTCTATGGTATGTTGTGCCAACTTCAGATTGAATCCTCTCAAGTCTTCATAGCTCCAAGAGAAGACATCTAGAAATTATTGGCAAAGCTGTATGAAATCTGATTTCTCCTGTTCAGTGGCCACTTTACCAATTTGAAGTGTTTTGCCTTCCCTAACCAGAATTGGCTCTGAATCTTCTCTCTTGACCTGTATGTTAGCCTTTTCCTTACAGAACTAGTTGTCAGGGTTGAAGATAGACTCCAATGTTACTAAACCCCTAGGAAACTTGTTTGTCCGCAACCACACTACTTGATCCCCATACTGCTGCTCTAGTCCTGTCCGATTCCTAGGCGAGAATTCAGCCTCTTCTTATAAAAATTGACAATCTTGATCGTTCTCAAACACACGCCACAACTTGTGTCATTATACGGAACTACTGGCCTCACAAGCACATGGATATGTGGTTGTGTTTTTTCCCTTCTGATGTTGTCAACCACATCAAACATTGCTCCAACTGCTGCGAGCCTATTTGCAGCTTCATTTTTCTTCCTAGGTATGGACACAATGTTGAAAGCTTCAAAATCCTCAACGAGGTCCCATACCCTGTTCTTGTAGTTCTTCAGTAGGTCATTCTTTGTAGCATGTTGTCCCCTAACTTGGTTGACAATTAGCTCGCTATCCCCGAACACCTGCAAGTTCTTTATGCCCTTTTTCTTGGCCCAATGAAGTCCATGAATCAAGGCCTCATATTCAAGCTGTGTTGTTTGAACAGGAAAACTGGAAATGGAAAGCTGAATAATATTTGATTCCTTGAGGTGAAATAAGCATAAATCCTCCTCCTGCACCCTGCCTACTCCTTGATCCATCAAAAAATAACTGCCATACCTCATTGTCATCCTTATGGTCTGGTTTGGTGATGCTAGGAATAGACTGGTTTTCTTCATGTATGCAATAGACTCCTAGATCAGATTCTTCTACTTCTTGGTAGGGATCAAAAGCATGTACCTTGCTTTCCCATTCGTCAAGAGTCAAATATGGGATGCTTCCAACTTTAGTATCAGCTTCATCTGTGCTTGGATAATCTTCTTGATCAAATGCTGAACAATTGGCATTGATTTGGCTTGGAGTATGAGGCTCAATATGAAAGTTTGCACTTGGTTCGGATTTGATTGTGACCTTAGCACCATATCTTATTCTAAACAACATGTGTGACCAGTCAGCAGATAAGTAGCCTCCAATTTTGGCTGTGAAATCCCTTGATAAACATAGGGAAAAGAGTGGTGGAAAATCTATCACTGACACATCTTGCAAAATGGTAACGTTGGGTCATGTATGCAAGGTAAGATTCAAACCTTTAATCACTCCCACCATTGCTACTGCTATCCCATCCAATTGCACTACCCCCTTTGATATGACTTCATATTGGAGACCCAGTTGATCACTAATTGCTTGGGCATGACTGGAACTACTTGCCCCGAGAATCAATCATGCAATTGTGTACTAGTTTATCCCTAATGATTAATGAAACATAGAATGGAGGGGGTTTCAAAACTTTACCTTGTTGTCCTCCATGATTCCCTTCAGGCTGAGAAGCATTTGTGAGGACATTCTCTTGCATAGTGGACCTGTTGGTTTGAAGTTGACCAATCCTTCATGGCAGCTTGTAGAAGATCTCTTTGGCTTAGGATGGATAAAGATTCCCACATTGATATATTCACATTTGTCTTCTTCATTTGATCAATGATGCTAAATGGGGATGAAAGATCTCTTTGCTATCCTTTAGGCTGCACATTCCTTTCTTGTGCATGGGTAGCAACAACTGGCATTTGAGTTGGCTTAGAAGGTGGTTTGGGCTATCCTTGCATGTTTGGGAACTCGTGATTTGCTTACCAACACCTTATGGAGTGATGAAAGGTTGTAGATCACTTGGACCTAATGACTTCCTTCACCAATATTCCTTTTCTTTGATCTTGTGTTAGCTGCTACACTCGAGAAATTGTTTGATTCATGCCACAAAAATCCTCACCTTGCCAATTCACAAGTGTAGTATCATTTGGAGTATGTTTTTTGAGATGTCTCTTGTTGCTGATTTGTTTCTAGACTCACTTCACCTCTACGCCAATAGTTGTCACCATCAAGGATTGGTTCAAAGCACCATTTAAGCACATAGATTGGTTGTGAGGTTCATTACATGGGAAACACCAATCATACTCTTGAGCTATGTTGTTTTGCACTAGCGCTAATGCTTTAGAAGTAGATGCAACATTGGGGTTATAGGGATGAAATGCTCTATTGGCGGGAGGCCTTACTTGGCTTTGATTTGCAGTTGGATTGGGTGGCCTATTGGGCTGATATGATTTGCCTATTAGGTTGAGCTTGAGGCTGATAAGAAGGTCTAAAGCCTTGGGCTCGATACCTCTTGAGTGTAACCAGCTCATTTCCCAAATTTTGTAATTGTTTCATGACCTATTGGAGTTCATTTGAAGCACTAAAGGATGAAGTAGAAGTTTCATTTGAACTTTGATTTCTAGGAGTGGGAATAGGAGCAAAGTGGGTGCTGACTAGTACTTGGATTTTCTAAGTCCTGGATACAAGGGCATGGGAGGCCTAGTAAATAATTAAAAATTAGAAAATTTTGAAAAGTATTACTTTGCGTGGTTCATTGGACTCCTTGCGATCGTCTTATTTTTGTGATCGTTTCGGTCTTCGTTTCGTGATTTTCGGGCAAGAACTCTTCCCGCCAGGCTATAAAACGCATTAAAATACATTAAAATAATTAATTAATATTTAATTAATTAATTGCTCCTTGTTTGATTAAATTAATTTTTAAAAATCACTTAAGGAGTATTTAATTAAATAAATATAAATTAAAGTTCATTCGACAAGTTTTAGTGCCGGGGAAGTAAGCTTTTGTTTCCAACTGCCGGGTTGGCTTCCCGAACCCAGATTTCCACTTTCCTGGCAATTTCCTTCAAATTTCCCGCACGTGGGTTTTCCTCTGCCAATTGCCAAATCATGGATTGGCAAACGGGCATAAAATTCCCCAATTTCCCATGGGGAAATTGGACGAGATGCTGACCCATTTTGCCATTCCGTTGGCAATTGCCCGTTACTTTTCCCATTTCCCCCTGGCACTTAAGCCACTACCCGGGATGAGAGGAAGTTGAATTAATCCTCGTAACTTCCTCCATCAAACCCGGTGGAAAAAGTCAGAAGCTTCTTTTTCTTCAGGAAGACATAATACTTTGTTAACATTATGCAAGAGAAATACATGCGCATTGGTTGAAGGAAAAACAAGAAGGAGGTCCAAGAAAAAAAGCCACGCATTGGCATGGAAGAGATAAAAGAAGAAATTTTCACATGATGGAAAAAAGCAAAAAAGCCACGCACCAAAAAAAAGAAAAAAAAAAAAAAAAAACAACCAGGTTTGGAGGAATAGAAAGGTTTTCAATATAGAGCAGTTTTTAAAATAAAACAAGGATTTAAATTTTTAGTTCCACGAGCAAAGGGAAAAAACTTTTCCAGGAAAGAGAAAAGAAAGATCAAAGGAATGAATCCATGATCGAAACAGAAAGGAAAGAAAGCTTTCCATGCATGCATTAAAGGAGGAGAATGAAGAAAGTAATTTTAAATCCCAAGGCAGAGCACTTTCCAAATAATGAGGTGCAGCCTCCAGCAATGCCTGAATGTTTCACACCAAATTTTATCGACCAGCTTCATAGGAGTTTCAATGGTCCACAGCAGCTGGTACAAATGGAGTTGGGTCTGCATAAGCAGGCAAATGGAGTTGGAACCACGGCCCTTCACTTTGGTGCGCAAGGTCCCCGCAGGGGACAGGGAAGGACACACACGGTCACTGGGAATGTTGAATGTTATTCATCTTGTTCAATATCAGCACTATTATGGTGCCTTTGCTTAAGAAACTTGCTCTAAAAGCTACAGCAATCCTATAATAATGCAAAAGCAGTATGTGCACGAGGATCAATCGATGATGTTCTTGAAGAGTATGGATCGCACCTATTATTCGTATGCTTCCTAAACTTTTCCCTAAACCACGAATGCTTGTTTGCGCTCCATCAAATGCTGCAACATGAGATGAATTGCTACTGGTGTGTTACGGATCGTGGATTCATTGATGGTGAAATGAAGGTTATCACCACGATGTTGCGAGGGTGGGTGTGGATTCTCAAAATCAATCTTTGCTGCATGGCGATGTATCGGTGGAGTGTAGAACTAAAATTTCTCTAGGAAAGTGCCGTGAGAAAGTAATTTATATGCTATGCAGCAGCTACGGGGGGTGGAGAAGTAAACTTATCTCAGAAAATCGGTGGCCTCAGAGAGAGAGCTAAGTGCGCAGTTTTGCCAGAGGTGATCAAGAAAGGAACCGTTGGTGTTGATCTTGATGTTTGGTTGCACGTGACCACGATCGTCATCGATTGCAAAATCTTAGTAAGAATTTGTAGTAGAAGAAACGAGATAAAGTTTTAGTTGAGTTGACTCAGCCTTTTCATTTTGGAAAGTCACTTCCAACAAAGTGGTAGGTGTTAACCAACTATGTTGTTATCCTGCTCGATATCGAATACATCCTCAAATTCGGGTTTTCCTTCAAACATTTTTATCAAAAATGATTAAGTGATGGTGAGATTGTACTTAGGAGACTTGATGAAATTTATTACAAAGATTCTCTATTGAGACCTTACTTGTTTCTGATGTAACTCATGGAAGGAATCTCATAGAGGTGGATCTATTTCATATCAGAATATTCATGAAGCACAATTTGCTTTGCAATTATATGAGCATCTTCAACGGGTCATAATCATGGCAGCATTAGGTCTTTATCGGTAAAGGTATTTTCTCATCGTTTGGAAGGTACAATTGTGCTTATTATGGCAAAGCCAAAACATTCTTACTACAAGTGTTATATAATAAGGAAGAACCGTGAGCATTGTGGTAAAACCATTCTTTTCAAAAATGTTGGGTTAAGCTCGGTATTCAAGTGAGTTGAGCCAGAGAAGAACTCAGGGAGTTTGGTTCTGGAAAGAAGGTAAGACGACACGAAGGGCATGGATCGCCATGGGAGTCTGAATTCAAGTTGAAAATGCATGAGCTCACAATCAAGCTAGGAGCGATACGATTGAGGGCTCATTCGTGAGTTGAGTCGTCTAAACACCTAAGTGAAGAAGGAGCACATCTCGAGAATTTCTCATTCCAGTCATCATTCGTCTTTGCATGATTGCCCTAATTCTTCAGGCCTAATCAACAACTCAACACTATAATTCAGAGCATTGGTTCATGCGCAAGCACCTATAATCTATATCACACAATTTCTAGAGGTGGAACTCGTTGATGAAGTACCTCAAAATATACCAGCCCAACTTGTGGAAGTAGTCACAACTTCTCAACCAAAAGTTGATGATCGGTTCTTTCCCCGCCTACATTTGAAGAATCACCACAAATGGAGAAAATGGCGACAACATCTTTCTCACAACAAGAAGATCCAATTTCAGCAACACCCGAAGGTGATCCCCTTCAGCGTGATGAAGATCAATTCCCAACGAACACGAGAACCATGTACAATGAGGTACTTGGAGAGGTTCTCACCTGGCTACATGATATCCTGAAGAATTGAAAGAGGGTAATCAAGCCAATAGTGATAAACTTGGAAGCGATTGCGTAAATGTTAGAATCCATCACTCCAAAAAAGACCAAATACTACGCTAAGGTGTGTGTCAACAAATTCATAAATCACTTCGATGATTTTTCAACACCACTTGTTCACAATGGGGCAAAGGAGATGGATTTCCAAGACTCTGAAGTCTCACAAATTCTTCTCGGGAGATCAACACTTTGGGATGGTGACAAAGACAAAGGACATAACTCCAGGCAGTGAATTGCAATTTTGGCTCTTGGAGATCTTCTCAATGGCGAAAGACCAGAAGTTGGATTCTGATAAACCAAGGTGGCGTAATGACTACGGTCTCGTGACAAATGAATAATTCACCATGGAAAGGTACTCGGAGCATGTGGAGAATTGTGAATATGAATACGAATGAAGACAAATCTTCTCACACCAGGATATTGCTCAGATAGAGGGGTGGATGAATTGCTCAAGTTTCAAGCTCAGCACTCTTGTCATTTGGAGGATTGCAGAGCACAGTCAATGAGTTCATTCCCGTACGATCGGGATAGGTGGACTCTTGGCCCAATGGATAAGGCACTGATCCTAGGTGTCTTGATCTAGGTGGCACATTGCTGACTAGGATGTCTACGTGTGCATACAAGTCATTTAAGTGGGGTCCACATGTACCCATTTCTTTTATTTATGTATTTTTCCTTAAATGACCTTTTAACTTAAGTGGTTTCTATTTTTAGTCACTTTTTAAAAGTTGGTTGAAAAAGTCAAAGTCACTTAAGTGCCCTATTTAATGTGCATTTAAAACCCTAACTACTTCGTAACCAACTTTTGGGTTATAAAAGGAAGTGAGGGCTCATTTGTAAGGTGACTTTGAGAGAGAGAAGAAGAAGATACTTTTGTGCAAGCTTTGTTTGAAGAAACTTTGTGTTCTTTGTGAAAAACATTTTGGAGTTAATAGAATAAGAACTTTGTGTCTCATTCATTGTCTCTTGTAACATTTGGTGTTCTTATGTTCATTAGATGTTAGGTGTTTGAATCTTGCATGCAAATATTATCTTTGATCTTATTGTCAACATTAGTAATCAGTTGTTCTAGTTCACAGTGATCAAGCTCTGACTATCTACTTGCTCATGTGTGTTCCCTTTTGCATGTTCTTGTTTGGCTAACTCAAACTCCGTTTTATTTGTGTTGGTTATTCATCTTTTCTCTTCATGCAATATTAGGCTCTGTTTTTACCTAACTCTTGCATGTTCTTTCAGTCCATTCCATTCCACTCCTTTCTTTCATTTCATTCTATCTCCTTCATTCACTTTTCTTCCATTGATGTTCCAAAACACCCCCCACATACAATTTTGAATGTACAGATGTAAATACAGTTTTGGTTTTCAATAAAGGCAGCCTCACCTTCATTGAGGAGGGACTTCGTTCCCACACTGTTGCATGTCATTTGCATGCGTGCAAATCCATATGCTAACAGTTTTTGGTGACTCCGTTGGGGATTCAGAAATCGTTAACCAGTGCTTGGTTAAATCTTTATGACTATCCCCTCTGCACAAGCTCTAGTTCTTCAACCGAACCTTGTGCCCGATGAAGATTTCAAGGAGACATTGCTGCCAACCTTCGAATAGTAGCTTGGGAAAACCGTGAAAGCTTGCAGCAATTTGTGGCTGTTGATAGAGCCATTGACAGAGAAATCTACATCGAAGACCTTAGAAGAAGAGCACCCGCACTTGTGGCCAGAAGACCTCTTGGGCACGTGTTGATAGTTGTTCACCGACGCGGTCCTCTTCCACCCAGGTAATAAGTTGTATGACTATTACAGGTAACCCACCTATCTTGCAACCAAATCTTGTTTTTGCAGATACTCAAGAAGACATATCATCAGATTTGAGGCAAGCTATTTGGGAAAAGCGCACAAGTAACCATCATTTTCATCTCGCCGCATCAGTACTAGATAATGAAGAAGAGAAAGCTGCGAGAGTTGTTAGAGTTATTCAGGCGCAAATAGCTCAAGAAAGAGAGCAAAGAGAAAAGGCTAGAGCTGGTCGGAACACGCCAGTGATCTCTTCACCATAAATATTCCAAACTGGAAGGAAAGAGGTTTACGCGAGGAGAAAAAGCTAAAGGTCGATCTGACCCCACTTTTGACTTTCAAGGAAAATTTGGTTTCAAGTTATCTCCTCCCAAGAAGAACACACCTCGTAGATCTGCAAGCCTTGCATCAAGTCCTGAAAGAGCAAGCAAGGAAGGAATCACTACCAGTCAAGCACTTGTCCTTGCTCACATTGTTTTACCTTCGCATACCACCTTTTCTCCAATGGCAGCCAATGTACCATGGGGAAATGCCATAGGCCCATTGGCCTTACCTGCTCGACATGAACTCCCACGAGGATCAAGAAAGATTCTTCCCAAGTTGACGGAGATGGGAAGACGTCACCAGATGATCATATTTCTGCCTTCTTCGCTGCATGTGTTGTTTTGTCGGTAGAATACGAAGATGTTGCTATTCGTCTCTTCATCGAGACATTGCATGATATTGCTGCAGATTGGTTTCATCATCTACCCAATGGATGTATTACAAGTTGGGATGATATGAAAACTAAGTTTGAAAATCGATTCAAAACAGCGGAAGATGAACATGCTCTTCTTGCCCAACTATCTCAGGCAAAGAAAGAGCCTACAGAACCCATGAGGAATTTCGTGGCCAAATTCAACAAGATGGTAAACAAAGTTCCCACCGGGATTCGTCCCAACCTTGATGGACAAAAATGTTTCTTTATTAACGCACAACAACCAGAAGTGTGCTATCAGCTAAGAAGGGCCAGGGTGGCTACTTTGGAACTTGCTCAATCTTTGGCCATAGAAATTGAAGATGACTTAATCATGGCAGGAAAATTCAAGAAAAATTCCCTCAAAGGAAAGAGTCAAGAAACTCCCAATGTTTCAGAAACTATACTCACTAAGTTGGCTAATGATATGCTAGCTTTGAAGAAGCAAGTTGCTCAAAGTAGTAAACCTGCTCCTTACAAAGACATCCCGTGAAAAGGATACGTTCCCAACAAAGCTAGGATTGCAGGTGCTCCAACGAGGCTTGCTATTGAAGCAGCTCCCGCAACTAATTCCAAATGTGATGTCATTGAAGAAAGTGATGATGAGATTGAGGTCATCGAGGTTGATGAGGAAGAGCCTGATTCTGAGACATCTGAACCTACAGTTGAAGATCCTGAGGAAGAAAGTAATAATCATTTCTTTGAGTACCGTTCCGATGAAGAAGATGAATATGAAGAAATTATAGAAGATATGAATAGTCAATCCTTCGCCGTTTTCACACGCTCTCAGAAAAAGGACCAAGATACCACCAAGGTGGGAGATAAAGAGGTTTCCAAGGAAACTCTCAAAGAATCCAAGATAAAGGAGGCTCCTAAAGAGTCCAGAGATACTGAGGTTTCAAAGGTCAAGACTATCTTAAAGAAAGGAGATCCTTTGTTAGATCAATCAGTTAGTAAACCAATTACGAAGAAAACTTCTTCTTCCACATCCGTATCAACCAAGCCCGAGACCAAGGTCAAAAGTGTGCCATCATCAAGTTTGAAAGAACTCATATCTGAGACTTCAAGTGCAATTACTTTGCCTAAATTTGATATCATTGATCATATCAATAAAACAAAAATTTCCATGTCACAGGCAGAGTACTTGAAGTCCAACAAGGATCAGCTCGAGAAGTTGGTCCAGTTTATCAAAGGTGACTCTACTGTTCATTCCTCTAAAGGAATTCTAAAAACTCCCAAAGATGGGAAAACTCAAAATATTGTGGCGGCCACTACACCTTCAAATGAAAAGATCGAACCTTTCTTTGTGTCTTTTCTGATCAACGGATGCAAGTTAAGTAATTGCATTATAGACTCTGGAGCCTCGGATAATGTGATGCTGGAAAAAGTAGCACATGCTCTTGGTTTGACTTGTACGAGAACATTCGGATCGTGTTACTCTATGGAAACCAAGCAAGTTCCTCTGATCGGGTAGATTAAGGACGCCCAAATGGTTTTAGCCCAATTCCCTCAAAAGTGAGTTAAGGTAACTATTTTAGTTGCTGATATCCCCGCCTCGTATGGAATGTTGTTGAGTAGGAAATTTTGTAGGGATTTGGGTGGTGAGATTCAAATGGACTGGTCTCATGCCATGATTCCTATCAATGGAGAAATGAAGAAACTTATGCCGGAAGCTCAGGAAAAGTTCACGGTAACTAAAACTGAAGATCCTCGCGCACAGATCCTTTTCCAAGGCTCAAGTATGGGTAATTATATGATGACTACAGAAGTTCATACCCCTGAGATCACTTGCCAAGATTCCAATGAGATCTGGACTCTTGAGTTCGATGGAAGTTGTTGCTCAACGGGCTCTGGTGCAGGAGTGGTGCTCATATCTCCAAATGGTAAAATCTTTCCTTTTTCCTATAAACTCGAATTTTCAAATACTAATAACACTGCAGAGTATGAGGCATTAGTCCTTGGCCTCCAAGTTGCAGAAGAGAAAGGGATCAAAAATCTGGAAGTCTTTGGAGATGCGGAATTGATCGTGAAACAAGTAAGAAATCAGTTCCAGGTAAAGAACGATCGTCTGAGACACTACAGAAATAAAGTTTGGGATGCCATAGAAGTTTTTGATGCTTTTTCCATTAAATCTATCCCTCGTGAAAAGAATGACAAAGCGGATTCTCTAGCAGTCTCAGCGTCATTAATGATTCCTCATTCAGAATTTGATCAAGACAAATACACCATTGAAATGGTTTTTAGGCCAAGTGTTCCTGACAATGCAGAAAATTGGCAAGTATTTAATGATGATCAACAAATTATTGCCTTCTTGGAAAAGAGAGAAAATTTTGAACAGTTGTACTTTGAAGGAAGTGATTCGGCATTTCGTGAATCAACTACCTCACCCATTCAGGAAGGAGTTGAGAACGAAGATCCTGGTGATGGCATCATTCAACTCAAAGGAAATAAAATTCCCAAAGGATTGGTTTCACTCGAAGAACTTTTTGACAAACATGACAGGTTTATTAAAGAGAAAGAGCAGGCAGGACCTGCAAATTCTACTGACTATGAGCAAATTAATATCGGCACCAAGGATAAACCTCACCTGATCAATATTGGTAAATGTTGCTCACCTGAGGAGCGCAGGAAATTCATAAATCTCCTTACCAAATACTCTAACGTCTTGGCATATTCATACGAAGACTTGAAGTCTTTCCAACCCAGGGAAATGGAGCATGCCATACCCTTGAAGCCTAGTGTAGTTCCATTCAGGAAAAAGCAAAGACAATATAATCCCAAGATTGTAGGGACAATATTTCATGAAGTTCAAAAGATGCTAGATGCACGAATAGTTTTTCCTATTTGACATTCGACTGGATAGCTAATATTGTACGGTTGCAAGAAAAATGGAGAAATTAGGATTTGCGTGGATTTCCGCAATCTTAATCAGGCGTCCTTGAAGGATAACTACCCACTACCAGTCATGGACCATATTCTGCAGGCAGTAACTGGATCGGAAATGCTATCTATGCTAGATGGTTTCTCTGGCTATAATCAGATTGAAGTGGCTAGAGAAGATCAACATAAAACCGCATTCACTACCCCCTGGGGTACGTTCGCATATAGAAGAATGCCCTTCGGTTTGATCAATGCTGGTGCTAACTTTTCAAAGGGCCATGGATATGGCGTTTGCAGATTATAAAGACAAGATCATTGTGATATACCTAGATGACTTGACAGTGTTCTCAAAGAAGCGAGAAGATCACTTAAGAGATTTAGAGAAAATTTTGCAAAGGTGTAAACTTCATAAGATTTCTCTGAATCCAAAAAAATCTGTGTTTGGAGTTACAGAAGGTAAACTCCTAGGTCATATTGTTTCTAAGGAAGGAACTAAGATCGATCTGACACGTTCAAGCTATAAAGAATCTTTCCTTGCCTACAAGTAAACCTGGAGTCCACTCCTTCTTTGGAAAGGTGAACTTTTTGAGAAGGTTCGTGCCAGATTTCGCCGAGCTTACTAAAGAAATCGCTGATATGATGAAAGGAAAAGAATCTTTCAAATGGTCAAAGGAAGGTAGAGAGGCATTTGAGCAAATCAAGGGTGCTATTGCAAAAGCTCCTACATTGGTGTGTCCCGATTTTAAGAAGGATTTTATAATTTATTGTTATGCTTCGCCACACACAATCTCTGCCATTTTGACTCAGCACAATCAAGAGGGGATTGAATCTCCTATCGCATTCATGAGTTTGGGATTCAAGAAACATGAACTTAATTACACTCCTCTTGAGAGACATGCGTACGCGGTGGTAAGAGCCCTGAAACACTTTAGGTATTACGTGTTGAATTCTCACACCAAAGTCTTAGTTCCGGACACCGCGGTGAAATCAATGTTGACACAACAAGAACCAGGATCTAAAAGAGGTAATTGGGTCTCAAGATCCAAGAATATGATCTGGACATCAAGCCTACCAAGTTGGTTCGAGGGAGAGGACTCTGCCAACTCATTGCAGAGAATGAACCACGAGATAACTTTGAAGAAGAACTAGTTGAAGGAAATTTACCATTGGTAGTTTTGTCAGTACCACGGATGAATGGTATTCTGATATTGCCTACTTCCTCACATACGGTGAGTGTCCAGAAAATCTTAACAGCTAAAGAGAAACAAGCAATCAAACTAAGAGCTGCTAGATACGTCATTTGGGATAACACGTTGTTCAAGAAAGGAATTGACGGCATGTTCCTCAGATGTGTTGATAAAGAACAATAGCCTAGGTTGTTGGAAGCCTTCCACAATCATGCTTGTGGCGGTCATTTTTCTGGCCCAGTAACAACCCATAAAATTCTGAGAGCACATTATTACTGGCCCACTATGTTTTTTGATGCTCAGAAATGGGTGACCAAATGTGAGGCCTGTCAACAATTTGTTGGAAGACCAAAGTTAGCAGCACTGCCTTTGAAGCCAGTTGTCATTGAAGAACCCTTTCAACAATGGGGTTTAGATTTCATCGGGGTCTTGAATCCTAATTCTAGCGCTGGTCATACCCACGTGCTCACCACCACCGATTACTTTTAAAGTGGGTAGAAGCTATATACCGGTGAAACAAACATCTCTGTGATAATATGTGATTTCATCAAAGAAAACATATTGGTTCGTTATGGAATTCCTCACAAGATCGTGAGTGACAATGCCTCAAATTTTTCTTCTGCAGAGATGATAGGTTTTTGTTATGGATATGGGATATCTTTGTCTCATTCATCAGATTACTACCCGCAGGGAAACGGTCAGGCTGAATCCAGCAACAAAAACCTCATTACCATTGTGCGCAAGTTAGTCGAAGAAAATCAAAGAACTTGGCACAAAAAGTTATACGATGCATTGTGGGCTGACCGCATAACTCCCAAAAGGGCAATTGGGATGTCTCCATTTCAACTTCTGTATGGAACTGATGCTCAAATTCCCGTCACATTGGAGCTACCAGCGTTAAAATTAGCTCAGGCAGTTGATGATGAATGCTTCACCAATGCATTAGATAAAAGGGTCATGTTTCTAACCAAGCTTGAGGAACAAAGAAGTCAAGTGGCCAACAGGATCGAGGAACATCAATCCAAGGTAAAGAAGTTGTTTGACAGGAAAACTAGAGAGAGACAGTTTCAAATCAATGACTTAGTTCTTCTCTGGGATAAAAGACGTGAGCCGAAGGGAAAGCATGGGAAGTTTGACTCGCTGTGGCTGGGACCTTTCAAAATAAGACACTTCTGTGGAGATAGTACCTACTACTTGGCATATCCTGATGGAACTCATTTGCCTTTGCCCTACAGTGGGCAAGTATCTCAAATATTACCAGAATTGAAAACGGGTTGTTCCCCGTATGTACATAGGTAATTAGGATTTTGGTTTGTTTGTTTCCCTGTTTTTCGGTCTCCTCTCTTGTGTCGCCCCATTTTTGTGCCCCATCTTTCTGTGATCATGTTCATGACTATTTTGGTCTGGGTCCGTTGCTGCGTCCATGAAGTCCTTGTCCCCAATCAGAGCCAGCTGTTATCAGCCAATTTTGACTGCGCAAAATTGTTAAAAAACAATTAAATAATTAAAAATTAGAAAATTTTGAAAAGTATTACTTTGCGTGGTTCATTGGACTCCTTGCGATCGTCTTATTTTTGTGATCGTTTCGGTCTTCGTTTCGTGATTTTCGGGCAAGAACTCTTCCCGCTAGGCTATAAAACGCATTAAAATACATTAAAATAATTAATTAATATTTAATTAATTAATTGCTCCTTGTTTGATTAAATTAATTTTTTTAAAAAATCACTTAAGGAGTATTTAATTAAATAAATATAAATTAAAGTTCATTCGACAAGTTTTAGTGCCGGGGAAGTAAGCTTTTGTTTCCAACTGCCGGGTTGGCTTCCCGAACCCGGATTTCCACTTTCCTGGCAATTTCCTTCAAATTTCCCACACGTGGGTTTTCCTCTGCCAATTGCCAAATCATGGATTGGAAAACGGGCATAAAATTCCCCAATTTCCCACATGGGGAAATTGGATGGGGATTGCCAACCCATTTTGCCATTCCCGTTGGCAATTGCCCGTTACTTTTCCCATTTCCCCCTGGCACTTAAGCCACTTTACCCGGGATGAGAGGAAGTTGAATTAATCCTCGTAACTTCCTCCATCAAACCCGGTGGAAAAAGTCAGAAGCTTTTTTTCTTTCAGGAAGACATAATATTTTGTTAACATTATGCAAGAGAAATACATGCGCATTGGTTGAAGGAAAAGAAACGAAGAAAGGTTTTTGGTTATGTTTTTCTCAGACAACGCATTCCATACCAAAAAGAAAATGCATTGAGAATTTCAAGAAACGTGGAAGAGAGAACAATTTTAAAAAGACACACACAGGAAGGAGAAAAAAGCACAAAAAGAAAACTCAGTGCAAAGAAACAGAAAAAAAAAAAAAAAAAAAGAAATCTCACGCCCATTTGGAGTAGAAGGAGAAAGGTTTTCAATATCCAAACAATTTTTAAAATAAAACAAGGATTTAAATTTTCAGTTCCACGAGCAAAGGGAAAAGATTAAACACAGAGAAAAGATCAAAATCCACGAATGTGGATATACAAGACAGCAAGGAAAGAACAGTTTTCCATGCATGCAAAGGAGGAGAATGCAGAAAGCAATTTTAAATCCCAGGCCAGAGCACTTTCCAAATAATGAGGAGCAGCCTCCAACAATGATCCTGAATGTTTCACACCAAATTTTATCGACCCGACTTCATAGGAGTTTCAATGGTCCACAATTGGTCAAGAAAGGCTGAGTACAAATGGAGTTGGAGTCTGCTAAGCGGCGAGGAACCCTAGCCCTTCACTTTGGCAAGGTCCACCAGGACAGGGAAGGACACACACGATGTCTGGGAATGTTGAATGTTATTCATCTTGTTCAATATCAGCACTATTATGGTGCACTGCTTAAGAAACTTGCTCCTGAAAGCTACAGGCAATCCTATAATAATGCAAACAGTATTGGCACAGGATCAATCGATGATGTTCTTCAGAGTATGGATCGCACTGTTCCGTATGCTTCCTAAACTTTTCCCTAAACCACGAATGCTTGTTTGCACTCCATCAAATGTTGCAACAGATGAATTGATACAGTGTGTTCTGGATCATGGATTCATTGATGGTGAAATGAAGGTCTATCGCCCTGATGTTGCGAGGGTGGGTGTGGATTCTCAAAATCATCTTTGCTGGAAGTATCGGTGAAGTGTAGAACTAAAATTCTCTAGGAAAGTGCCGTGAGAAAGTAATTGGCTATATGCATGTAGCTACGGGGTGGAGAAGTAAACTTATCTCGAGAAAATCGGTGGCCTCAGAGAGAGAGCTAAGTGCTTGGAGATCATGCATGGGTGATCCCAAGAACTTTGGTGTTGTGTTGATCTTGATTTTCAGTTGCACGCAAACATGATCATTCATCGATTGATTGTGCAAAAATGAATTGCGGAGATAGTAGAAGAAGAACGAGAAGATTTTTTTGAGTTGACTCACCTTTTCATTTTGGAAATGCTTCCAACAAGTGAAGGTCGTCCAACTATGTTGTTATCTCGCTTCGATATCGAATACATCCTCAAATTCATAAAGGTTTTTCCTTGAGACATTTTTATCAAAATGAATTAAGTGAGTGAGAGTGTTCAGGAGACTGATGAAGTTTATTACAAAGATTCTCTATTGAGACCTTACTTGTTTTATGATGTAACTCATGGAAGGGAATCTCATAGAGGTGGATCTATTTCATATCAGAATATTCATGAAGCACAATTTGCTTTGCAATTATATGAGCATCTTCAACGGGTCATAATCATGGCAGCATTAGGTCTTTATCGGTAAAGGTATTTTCTCATCGTTTGGAAGGTACAATTGTGCTTATTATGGCAAAGCCAAAACATTCTTACTACAAGTGTTATATAATAAGGAAGAACCGTGAGCATTGTGGTAAAACCATTCTTTTCAAAAATGTTGGGTTAAGCTCGGTATTCAAGTGAGTTGAGCCAGAGAAGAACTCAGGGAGTTCGGTTCTGGAAAGAAGGTAAGACGACACGAAGGGCATGGATCGCCATGGGAGTCCGAATTCAAGTTGAAAATGCATGAGCTCACAATCAAGCTAGGAGCGATACGATTGAGGGCTCATTCGTGAGTTGAGTCGTCTAAACACCTAAGTGAAGAAGGAGCACATCTCGAGAATTTCTCATTCAGTCATCATTCGTCTTTGCATGATTGCCCTAATTCTTCAGACCTAATCAACAACTCAACACTATAATTCAGAGCATTGGTTCATGCAAGCACCTGTAATCTATATCACACAATTTCTAGAGGTGGAACTCGTTGATGAAGTACCTCAAAATATACCAGCCCAACTTGTGGAAGTAGTCACAACTTCTCAATCAAAAGTTGATGATCCGGTTTTTCCCCACCTACATTTGAAGAATCACCACAAATGGAGAAAATGGCAACATCTTTCTCACAACAAGAAGATCCAATTTCAGCAACACCCGAAGGTGATCCCCTTCAGCGTGATGAAGATCAATTCCCAACGAACACGAGAACCATGTACAATGAGGTACTTGGAGAGGTTCTCACCTTGCTACATGATATATTGAAGAATTGAAAGAGGGTAATCAAGCCAATAGTGATAAACTTGGAAGCGATTGCGTAAATGTTAGAATCCATCACTCCAAAAAAGACCAAATACTACGCTAAGGTGTGTGTCAATGAATTCATAAATCACTTCGATGATTTTTCAACACCACTTGTTCACAATGGGGCAAAGGAGATGGATTTCCAAGACTCTGAAGTCTCACAAATTTTGCTCGGGAGATCACACTTTGGGATGGTGACAAAGACAAAGGACATAACTCAGGCGGTGAATTGCAATTTTGGCTCTTGGAGATCTTCTCAATGGCGAAAGACCAGAAGCTGGATTCTGATAAACCAAGGTGGCGTAACGACTACGGTCTCGTGACAAATGAATAATTCACCATGGAAAGGTACTCGGAGCATGTGGAGAATTGTGAATATGAATACGAATGAAGACAAATCTTCTCACACCGGGATATTGCTCAGATAGAGGGTGGATGAATTGCTCAAGTTTCAAGCTCAGCACTCTTGTCATTTGGAGGATTGCAGAGCACGGTCAATGAGTTCATTCCCGTACGATCGGGATAGGCGGACTCTTGGCCCAATGGATAAGGCACTGATCCTAGGTGTCTTGATCTAGGTGGCACATTGCTGACTAGGATGTCTACGTGTGCATACAAGTCATTTAAGTGGGGTCCACATGTACCCATTTCTTTTATTTATGTATTTTTCCTTAAATGACCTTTTAACTTAAGTGGTTTCTATTTTTAGTCACTTTTTAAAAGTTGGTTGAAAAAGTCAAAGTCACTTAAGTGCCCTATTTAATGTGCATTTAAAACCCTAACTACTTTGTAACCAACTTTTGGGTTATAAAAGGAAGTGAGGGGCTCATTTGTAAGGGTGACTTTGAGAGAGGAGAAGAAGATACTTTTGTGCAAGCTTTGTTTCAAGAAGAAACTTTGTGTTCTTTGTGAAAAACATTTTGGAGTTAATAGAATAAGAACTTTGTGTCTCATTCATTGTCTCTTGTAACATTTGGTGTTCTTATGTTCATTAGATGTTAGGTGTTTGAATCTTGCATGCAAATATTATCTTTGATCTTATTGTCAACATTAGTAATCAGTTGTTCTAGTTCACAGTGATCAAGCTCTGACTATCTACTTGCTCATGTGTGTTCCCTTTTGCATGTTCTTGTTTGGCTAACTCAAACTCCGTTTTATTTGTGTTGGTTATTCATCTTTTCTCTCTTCATGCAATATTAGGCTCTGTTTTTACCTAACTCTTGCATGTTCTTTGAGTCCATTCCATTCCACTCCTTTCTTTCATTTCATTCTATCTCCTTCATTCACTTTTCTTCCATTGATGTTCCAAAACACCCCCACATACAATTTTGAATGTACAATAAAGGATGTGAGGAGGGAATCCCACACTTTGTTGCATGTCATTTTTGGCTTTTCATGGGCTCTTATCGGTGAAGTTGACAAAAAGGGTTTTGTTGCGCCATTTCGATTGGCCCGATAATCCTTGTTGATTGGATGAAAGGTCTACCAGGTGGAGGGGTTGATAAAGTCCTGTTAGGTGGAGATGGTGATCTTTGTGGTCTTCTTCCTCTCCTTCCTCTACCTGGTGATAGCTGTAAGTGGACAAATAGCCCCTCTTCTTGAGTATCAGACCTAGTTCAAATTCTTCTCATGTACCTGGGAAACTGTGTTGCTACACCACTAAATTCTATCCCTTCGGAGTCACAGATGTGTTAGATAATGAGCCTCAAAAGGCTAGATTCTGCCAAGTTACACACCAAACTTGACAATATTAAAAATAGAATTTAAAACTTTGAAGGACCCGAAAGATACAGCTCTTCAATTCGGTTATCGGTTCTTGTTGTGCAGCTACTAATCCCCGAAAGGTATAGGCAAAACTCAGGTTATGCAAGGCAACTTACAAAACACAAAATATACCGTGTCGGAACTTGGGACGTGCTCGACACCTGAGAAAACCTGAAATACCAAAAACTATGAAATTTTGAAAGTTAAAATCTCAAAATTCTAAGAATAACCTTTTGAAGACTATCCCCCAATCTATCAACTGGTGAAATTTTGACTTGTTCTGAGTAATTTAAGTCCTTGAAAAAGTGATTTTGGAATTCAGCCTGGAAGGTAAAAAAAAGAAATGAAATTGTAAAACCTGCAATTTCTAAGTCCAAATTTCTTGAAAATTCCTTCAAATCTTGTGGAATGACCTCTTGGTCCCACCGGGCATGCCAAAACTATTGATGACGAATCACAGCACCCCTGGATGTCTGCAACTCGATGGGTTGAGACTCTCAGTGTGATTGCATAACATGGAGCTTTTCCCAAGTGTGGGACCTTGCAAAATTGGAAAAGCTCTCCGGATGAAGGCCGGTTCCTATTCCTCTATTTAGATGCACACATAAAAATACAGAGGGTTTACTCAAAAACCTAATCTAACTTTCCAAGGAGACAAGGTAAGAAGATGCATACAAATAAACCTAAACTAACAAAGGTGATGCACCGAGGAATGAAGAACATCTGTCTTGCCAATAAACACAAACCATTAAAATGTAATGCAAGATCATGCACAAATAACCAGATTTGCAGTGAAATATTAGGAGGATGCAAATGAACACAAAGAGGGTTGAGAATCATCCACAGACATGCATTATTTTCTCCAAATATTGATACAATACACTACAAAATGCTAAGAGGCAAAGTTGCATTACAGTTTTAGATGGGAGGTTTGAACTCCACAAATTCACCTGCTAAAGAGAAGAAGGGAGGGGAAAAACAAGAATGTCCAACCTTTAGAAAGAAACCCCTCCTTACAATTTATAGGAAGAATGAGAGAGGGAAGAGAGAGGAAATCCAAATCTACCCCAACCACCTCCAGATTGCATTTAATTCATCTCATTATGGCGGTAGGTGAGAACCCTAGCAAACCTAAAAAGTGGCGAAGTGTATTTTACATTTTTGAAGAAATTGTTCTCACCCAATTAAATATATCTAGTCTTAGTTGGACAGAGGACCTTGTAAGATTTCCAAAAAGTCCAACCTTGCGTGAATCCGAGCTCCCTGTGAAAAGTTATGGCCATTTGAATATCTGCATTAGGGTTTGCTTCCTATCGGGGTGTCAATGCTCAAAATGTTGCGCCTCCTGAAGATGCGCCATAGGCACATCCATTTTCATGTTGACATCTTCTTACCTGCGCCATAGGCGCATCCATTTTGTGTCGACATCTTCTTACCTGCGCCATAGGCACATCCATTTTCATGTCGACATCTTCTTACCTGTGCCATAGGCGCATCCATTTTCGTGTCGACATCTTCTTACCTGTGCCATAGGCGCATCCATTTTCGTGTCGACATCTTCTTACCTATGCCATAGGTGCATCCATTTTCATGTCGACATCTTCTGCTTGTCTATATTTACCTGGGGGGAGATATATACAACATACCCTTTTGGTGTCTCTGTATAAGCCCACATAGTGATTGTGATGTGAAATTTCCCTATATGTAGTTTATTCATAAATTTGAATTTTCTTTTCTCTTCCTTTTCTGTAACCAACAAATGATTCTATTTAACTTTGCTTGAGTTATGGTTTGCAATTTTGGCATTTTATTTGATTTTTGCACTAAGTGTGGAAAATTATCCATTTATTTTACTTGATTGAAAGTTAAATTTAAGTTAAAATTATTCCTTGAGTTTCAATATATTTTCTCTCTTGGCCCAAAGTGATTGAATTTGATGCCACTTGGAAATTTTTCTTATTTTTCTAGCATGATGGTTATAATTTTGTTATGTGTTGTTATAGGGACATGGGTTCACCAAGGGTTAGTGGTACCTATGGTCCCACTTCATTATATGGGAGTACGCCCCAAGGAGTTATAGATAACTAGTGGGTTGTTGAACCACACATTATTATGTCACTTGGGTTAGTGGTGTTTGGACTCTATTTTCCTAGGGACATAGGGTGATCAACCTCTTTGATGGAGCTAAAAGGAAATTTTGGCTTTATTTTATTGCTTTGGGAGGTATATGGAGTTGTTTTTGATGCGTTGGGAGGTGTATGGAATTGTTTTGTGATGGTTTGGGAGGTGTATGGAGTTTATTTTTAATGCTTTAGGAGGTATATGGAGTAGTTTTGTGATGCTTTACGATTTGTATGGAGATTTTTTTATGATTTGGGAGGTATATGAAGTTGTGTTTATGATTCATGAGTACTCATGTGAGTCTTGTTATGTTTTTTGTTGTTGAGGATTGATGCTCCCTATTTTTGGTTTGATGTTAATCCCATTTTGACTTGATGTAGTTTCAGTTATTGTTTTGAGTTGTGTAAAACCTTTGTGTGAGTATTGTTGGCAATTCTTTATGGTTATAGTATGCTTATGTTATAAGTACTTTTATTGGGACCAAGTGTGTGTTGAATAATATATTGTGCAAACTTTGTATTTCCTCCCCATAGTTGGGTTGGTTGTCTTATACTCAACTATAGTCATGAAAATACATAGCATGATGTCTTATGGACCATCAGCTTTTGTTGGGCCTTGTGTGGCATCTAGATGTTAGTTGTTATTGGGAACCCATGTAAATAAATAAATTTAAATCCAAGAAAATGAATATTAAGAGCTTGAAAATAAGAAGTACTATAAAGGAAACTAACTAAATAATAAAGTAAAAGAGAACTACCAATCTTCGCATGTTTTAGTGAAATAGTTCATTTCCTACGAAATACTTTTCGTTGTTTAATTCTTTGTGTAAGCACCCATGTATCCTCACCTTCCACCACATCAAGGACGATGCTTTTATAAGGGAGGGTAATGTAATGCCCCACTTCATTACTTCTAAGCATTTAGGTATGGGTACCACCTCCACACCTGGCCCATCGGTGTATACAAGAGTGTATTTCACCTTTTTCTCAAATAATTTTTGAGCTATCAAATCCCATTCGTATTTTTGTAAGCCAAGTGAGAAGATTCAAACTTCTATCACCGCTTAGCTTAGCTTCTTGGTTGTTGGCACAACCTACACAGGCCATTATTACCTCTCCGATTATTGAGTGTCATCCTTGACTTAGGGTTATCTAATTCTCTTATTCATTTTGGTTGGATAGTAATATCATATTTAAAATCCTTATAGTTCTATATATATAATACGTAAATTGTATAAAATAAGGTATTGTATAAAACTAACATAATAATATTAGTAAAAATAATAGCTGGATATACAAAAATGTTTTTGTATATTTTTAAAGTAAACCAAATGAGATAAGAAAGTTTTGAAACAATGGTAATAATAATAATTGTATACATTAAATTATTTTAATAAATAAAAAAGAACATAAAATTAATCGAAAACTTTGGATACGTACAAGGGGGAGTAGGTGAAAATTAAAAGAGGTTGGTGTGGAAGGTGGTTTGTGGTAGGAGGTGGTGTGTGGAAGGATCTCTGACAAGGCATGGGCATCCTTACGGCTTGCACATCTACCATTTTCCTTACATAATAATACAAACACCTTATTTGTGACCAGAGGCATTAACCACCGTGAAACCCAAGTTAATGTTGCAAATTTAGTAGTTATTCGATATTTGTGGTGATTTGAGAGTTATATACTCTTATAATTAAATAAATAGAACTATGGGGAACTATGATAAATGGATCTCTCACTAATAGTCATCCTAAATCAGTCGATTTATGGGTCAAAACAACCTAACACGAAGATAAAATAATGACCTGAATATATCTTCATTCTATTATATACAAATTTATTGATCTGGGTCAATTTCTAAATCTGAAGCTGGTTCAAATGTCTTGGAAAGGGGAAACATTGCTAGCCACTCACTTATTTGTTGTATAGAAAAGGAGAAAGAGATGCGGGGTTAGATTTATTCTGGCATATTTTCTAGTTATATTGAATTTTATTATTCTACTAATGAACATGTGCTACATGCACAATAACCTTTGTAGTGACAACCTTGGGAAGAAACGAATACCACTTCGCTTCTCCTACTCTTTATCTGTTAACTTGAGTACTAGTTGTTTTGTTTAAGACATTGGAAGTCCCTTTCTTCTACCCCACTTATGGATCTGTAATATTTGTCTCTTGGTTGCCAATGTTGACAACAAACACTATATGATATGTTTAAAATGGCCTTGTTAAAAAGGCTTTAGAAACTTCCTCATAATGAAATGGTTGGGGCAAAGCCAAAGTTCCATTTTCTTTGTTTTGTTTCCCTCATGTTTAGGCAATGGAATATTTGGATAAAGTATGTAAATACC
The DNA here is from genome assembly GCA_018340775.1 of Taxus wallichiana var. yunnanensis. Lineage (NCBI taxonomy): Eukaryota > Viridiplantae > Streptophyta > Pinopsida > Cupressales > Taxaceae > Taxus > Taxus wallichiana. Next base: position 133,968,588 of record CM031238.1, on the reverse strand, counting down.
CCCCAAAATAGTGCCACCTTCCTTTGAAAATATCCCAAATAGTTCACTCTTGTGATCATTATCTTAGTCCTTGTGAAAATGGGGAGCTTGAAACAAGGAGTAGAAATCCATAATAAAAGAATGGTAATTGGTGTATGGTCAGAGGTCACTGCTGAAATGCCTTTGGGAACCTTATGTAAATGATTTTATTAGTTCGTTGTAATGACTCAAAGAATGAAAATCACGTGGGGGTAGGAGATTAAAGGATTTCGTGAGTAGTCAATCGGAAAGACGAGGACATCTAAAACCAACTCATCTCGCTCCTCAGGCATGGTCTCCCTTACCTTCATATTTTATATTTTTTTATAATTTGGTTCTTCATTTGCAATAAAATAGAAATATTAAACCATTATATACTTAAACAATTGGATATTTTAACCAGAATATTAGTGCAAAACAATAAAACTCCACCTTGTGATTTACGCAACCAATTTACACTTTGACCATCAATCGTGGTTTCTACCACAACCTTATACCCTGCTAACCGGGTATCGAATTGGGTGCTCATGCCACTGGTACTAGAAATAGTTTATATGAGTCATCAACTAAAATAACCATTTTTTCTAATGTGTAAAGTTTTCAAAAATGCAATTTTAGATACCAACAAAATAAACTTATGAAACCTGAAAAAGGGATGTTAATTTTTGTATGTGTCCCTTGTTATGTGGGGAGTCGCGTGAATTTTAAAATTTACCTTAATTTACCATTTATTCTCTCATCTCCGCCCCTCTAGGATCCCTTTTAACCCATTTTGAAATTTTAGGGAGCTGTTATAGGTGAAAAGTTGGTTTTTGTTTTCGGCTCACCATTTGGATGCTGAGCGAAGGAACACTTTTCTATCTTTGTTAACCTCTAGTATTTCTACACGAAAATTTCTTGTAACCATCATTTTGGGGAAAAACACTTGTCTAGATGGTTTAGAAGCAAAGGGGTTTTTGAGACTCAAGTCACTATTTTTCTAGGTCAAGCTGGACCGATTACATGACCGGTGGCTCTAGAAAACTAGTCCTTGTTTGTAACCCTGATTTTAGTTCTCGGTCCCATCAACTCGGTGAATTCTCTATATATATTAGAGCATGTATAAATTTTATTGTTGAGAGTTCATCCATCGAAAGTCATTTTTTAGACCTTATTTCTTAGCCCTTGAGATAAAATTGGTTGCTTTTGTAACTATCCCAATTACGACCAATGGCCTCAGAAAACTAGCCGGCATTTGTAAATTGTTACATCAGTTCTGAATTATTTAATTTCCTGTGAATTCTTGGTATATAGGAGGACACGTAGGAACTTACTTGTTGTGCATTTTCCCATCAGGAGACAACTTTTGAACGTGGTTTCTTAGCCTCGAGCTAAAATTAGACATTTATTGCAACTAGTAGAAAAATGTAAAATAAGGTCGCAGGACCCTAGTCAAGACAATAAACCGTCATGAAAACTTATTGAAAATTATAAATAATTGTATAAAACTCTATATTGTAGCCTTTTGTGTGAAATTTAACTTTTGAAAAATAGTCTTTCTCTCTCCTCCTCAGTAGAAAAAAAAAAAGTGTAATGAAATGATTATAAATATCTCTAACCCTCTCTGGTTGTATGTGAAATATTATGTTTATGCAAATGAAAAATAATAATGTTGATTATGATAGATTTAGGTGGATTTCATGCCATGATTTTGCTTTGACCATGTGGTAGTTGCAAGTTCTGAAACTTGGAGGAAGTGAAGTGTCACTAAAAATATCATTTTTGCATGTTTTATTAGAAACAATGAAAGCTGCGGAGGCTAAACCAACATTGTGTGATGTATTGAAATTTTTATTGAAATTTTGTAATATTCATGAGATGTTAGTGGTTATGGGTGTTTTGGGAAATGTGCATCTAACCTTGGGTTTCATTCTAATTTAGAATTATGATTTGGATATATATGTTAAATGAAATTGAATTCGACATCTTATAGTGCATTTTGGTATGAAATTGATAATTAAATCTCAAGTGTGTTGTGTTGGCTACCTTTAAAATGTATAAGATTAATCTAAATAAAATAGTCAACTCTAGTATAAAGCCCTTACATGACTACCCTTCTCGTGTGATCCTTCTTAACGTCAAAAACTAAAACCATAGGGAAAACCTAAAATCTTTATACTCAATGCAACCCTTTAGCTTGAGGAATTAAGACAAAATTTTGAGATCGTCATCATAGCCTTTATGCTTTAGCGAAATTGTCATGAACGACAATTAGGGACGGTAATGGTTAAACTTTGTCTAGAGTATGTGGTGTCCTCCTAAGAATGGTAGTCTTGTGTGAAGTAAGGAGACTTTGTTTTCTTAAGATATTACTCCATGAGAAAAAAATATAAATCTATTAAAACCCTCTTGGGTTTTTATATGAGTCAAAAAAATGCTCTAGGTGGAAAATATCATTAATTACCCTTTGAAAGTCATCTTTAAGAGTTACATTTATAAATGAATTCCATGCCAAATCTCAAATTATCATTTTGGTTCTATAATACAATGTTATGTGTTAATTGTGGAATACAACAAATTTACAATTATGACTAGTTTGTGAAAGGGTAACCATAAGATGATGTGCCAAGAGAAAATCAAAATTTACACCTTTCATGTAGCATGTTTATTTCATCCTATGTGAGAAACAAAATACATGATGTGCAAACCTTAGTGTGATCCTTAATATTTTAAATGAAGGAAAATTCTTTCTTGTTTTACCACTTTTCCTATTGTGTAATGAATGTACGATGTGAAACAAGGTAATCATGTTCTTGAGGAATTTCCTATGATGAAAGTAGGTAGTCTCACGAGCATGAAAATGTCCTTATTAACAAATGGGTTACACAACTAATTGTAAAAAGGTATTTAAATCAAATTAAGTGAAACCATTTTAAGATGAATGTAAATGATTTGAGTGGATCCTATGTTTTAGTTACCTACACATGAGAATATTGAGTTTGAACCCCTTAAACCCCTCTCAAACAAGAGTGTTAGCTTGGAAAGAAGTATCGAAGTTACCTTGAGTTACACGATGATTGTTGGAGATAAGGGTGTTTAATTACTCTAGTTGTGACCTTAGTAGGGTGTATAAAATTATAATTGAATGTCTCCTTGTATCATGCATCTATACTTAATTTATTAGTAATCCAAACCTGGTTGAGTATGAAATCATACCCCTTAGGATCTTGATGACTAAGTATTTAAGTGAAGTAGTTAGAATATACGTTTAGTTGTAATAACTTAAAAACAAAATAGATTAACCCTAGTAATTAAATGCTAATATGAAAAGAACACGTAATCTATTTAATATTGAACAAATAAATTTCCTTTGTTTCAAGTAAACCTCCCTTGTTTAAAGTGAGATAAATTGCAAAAAGAAACAACCATACAACTTAGAAAATAAATCCTTAGAACAAACAATAGTAGCCTCATGTATGTACATATGTTCCTATCAACAATCAGGATACATCATTCTATTGTGATAAGAGAAAAGAGAAAATTCAGATGGAACCATTACAAGTAAAATGTTAAAAAAGATAAAGATAATGTAATCTAGTTTAAAGAAGAATGAAGAAAAACATGATAAGTTATTTTAAAGTAAATAAGGTTAATAATGACATATGATTGTAATAAATATGTAAACTAGGAAAGTGTTGTGTTATGGATGGTTCCTATATGAGAGTTTATATTGTAGTTGAATTGTTATCTCATGCCTTGTCATTTGGGAAAAAGTGGCCTTGATGTGCATCACGTGTTTTCATGTTATCTATTTAGGTTAATGTTTGTGCAAACATATCATGCATGTAGGGTGTTGCCTAAGTGATCTCATGTAGTGTCATGTTTACTACAATGTAAGTAAAAAAATCATTTTGGTGTTTTTATTATTGTATTTCTATGAAAAATATGTGGGCATTGCATCTATGTTGAGAAGACAATGAAAATAAATTGTTAAATATCATTGTTTGATTAAATAATATGAAATAATTGAAATACATAAAGACGCAACTTGTACATAGCTAGTATGCAACAAGTACATACAAAATACACAACATATGTGCATAAAATTTAGGTGGGATGCCAAATCACACTAATCATTGAAATATCTTACTCATGTTTTAACTCCCAAGAAGTGAAGAGTCGCATAATTAGTTATTGTTATCGAACACAGCACCCCTATGCATATACTTGAACTCACAGTGTGATTGGATAACATGGGTACTATCTCCAAGTTGTGGGACTTGCTACTTGAGATTGACCTCCAGAGAAAGCTGGTTCTTGCTCCTAAACTACCTGCCACAATCTACTCTAATGCAGGATAAGCTAACTATTCTAATCTAAATTTCCAAGGGACCAGGGAGAGAGAATGCATAAAATGAAAGCCTACACTAAAGTGGTGATACACCAGAAAAAGGAGGATGTGAGAGTAGTCTCCAAATGTGTGAAATACAGAGGCAAAGTGCACACTAGAAGAGGTGATAACAGTTCTCCATAATCTAGCAAAATGCATTCACAGTAATATTCCAAGCACACACAATGATAATGAATTCCTGCAAGAACATAATAATAGACACAATATTCTTGTGGAAAGATAAAAGGGGCAAGAAGAATGCAAGAAAACACAGCAGGGGAAGATACATCCACAAACTTGTATTTTATTGCTTCCTGGTATGCACAATTCAGTCTATTACAAGATAAGGGCCTGGATCACCATGCAAGGAGTCCACTACAAGGGCCTGCAACACATTGGCTTCACAAAGAAATTTTGCAGAGCTTTGCTACCCAAAAACTCTCCCCCTTACAATGAGCCCAACACTCCAATTTATAGAAAAATGAGAAGGAAAAGAGAAGGGAAAATAGAAATCCCGAAATCTGTCCTTCAACCACCTATAAGAGGCATTAAATTGAGTGAAATGGTTATCCATTACTTGCAAAAGGCTCCCCATACTGTCCCATGTGCTGCAGCAGAGAAAGAATGATGACCATGCCTCTTAATTGCACTCCCAGCTACCAAATAAAACACTGTTCTGAACCTGGCCACGTTTTCTTAAAAATATCAATCAATTTCTGATCAAATCTAGAATTTCTTGATTGCTGTGCATCGGGCTTGGAACCACGATTCCAATGGTACCAATTTTGTGCGATTTCGTTGAGAAATGCAAAAGTTATGGCCTTCTGAGTGCGGGCAGCTATTTTGGGTCTGGCAGGCGTTTTCTGTCATTTGACGGGAATGAGCATCAACTGACTGGAGCCGAATATGTTTCTCTTATTTAAATATATCTACCCTCATTAAAAATAATAAATCCTGAAAGTTCAATTTTGTGGCGAATATGTTTTTGTGGCGTAGAGTATGTCGTGCTCGCTCTAAAAGTCTAATTTTGTGAAAATCGAAGCTCGGAGTCAAAAGTTATGGCCGTTTGAAGTTCCATGGGTCAAATGTTGACTTTTCTCTCGCCTTTGGCTGCTTCAGCTTTTGCATCCCACGCGTCCCTTTGTCCCATTTGTCCCATCTTTGAAGTTCCTGTTTGCTTGGCCGAACCGCCGTTTGCGGCCCAGATGTCCCATTTGCTTTGGACAAATCTGGGGACAAATTTTCCCGATTCACCGGTTCGCCGGTTTGCGTACTTTTGTCCCGCGTGTTCGGACTGAAAGTTCTCATTTCAGCCAATCTGGCGGTTCGCGTCACGTATTGCCGGAGATGTCCAAAGGCATCGCTGTTTCAACAGTTAGTCAATTTTTTCAACTTTTCGGCCAGTTCGGATTTCCGCGTCCCGCGCGTCCCTTTGTCCCAGATGTCCCAAATGCTGTGCAGACCACTGGTGGCCTTTCGGCCGGTTCGCGCCCAGATGTCCCAACTGTCCCAAGGACCGCCTGGACTAGGACTTAGCCATTTTTCGTGATTTTTCCTGGCCCGAGCTTGTTTTTGCAATTTTTACATTTTCTCAGAACTTGCTCTCTTCTACTTGGACAGGGGAGTTAGAAAAAATCTGAGGGGACCCTAGAAACATGACTTTTTTCGGACTCAATATAATTGCTTGGGACTAAAGAATTTGATGCATGTTATCAAAATTACCTTGAGGGGTGAATTTTGGATAACATTTATAAAGGTAGATGAAGCTAAAAAGTTAGAGGAAGTGGGATAGTAAAATAAATGAGAAAGTGAAGTATAAAAGAAGTGGAAAAAAACTATGAGGATGATTCATAAAATATAAGAGAAAATGGAGAAAATGTGTGATTTGAGGATAAACTCTAAAAGGCTTAGATATGCGAGTTATAGAGTATTAGAAAATTGTTGAAACGAGAAGAAAGAGATAATCTGTTGAGAAGTTGATGAGGTTATAAGATGTGATAGAAAGGAAAAAACAAACTCAAGATGAATGTAATGGTAGAATATTTAAGAGGAAGGAAGAGAGTAGTGAATCTCTATGGAAGCTAACAAGATAATTAAAGCATATGTACGAGCGGAGCAAGTGTATGTAGGTATGAATGGTAGAGAAGAGAATAAATATGTAGTGCCCACATTTTACACACCAAATACAATAGTAAAATACTAGGATAATTTTTTTTTGACTTACATTGCTCACTACACACAACACAATAAGGGCTCCAAGTAGGAAAACTCGACAACATATACGATACTTACATCAGTCATCAATCACATAGACACGTGACAACACCATATACATTATTACACCACACTTTTCCACATGAATGAATACTAGCAATGACCCAACCACAAGAAACATGACTTCAGGAACGGTGAACCCACAACACATCATTACTTTAAATGCATTTTAGTTACGGCTAACTTTCCAAGATCCTTATTAGGTAAGCATGATTTTCTCCCTTTTTCCACCTACATGTTCTAAAAATTCATTTCACAGTTCACTTATTGTTCAACCATTTAATTTTCTCTTTACCCTTATGACAAATCTTCATAACTTACATAAGTATTTTCCATATTTCAAATTTTATACAAAATTCTAACTCTCTCATTCTTATGTTAAGATTAGGCTTCCCAAAACACTTATTCAAAGTTTAGAATTTAACCTTGTTACACAAGTGAACCTAACATGATGTCAGGATGAAATCTTGGGATTAAGGAAGACATAGATTGAAATAGATTTTTCCCCAAGAACATCCATCGATCACGGAATAGTTATTTCGCTACCATTATTATTATAGTTCAATAATTTGTTGAATTCCAAATTTGTTTTTTTATATGTATATCTTTTGTTTTCTCGACGTTTGGACACACCAAGGAAATTTATATTCTTTGCAACACATAAAAAGTTTAATTAAGTTATAAGGACTCCAAGATTGACCTTAGTCCTAATCTCCAATCTCGTGTGCAACATTATATGATATGCTCTTATATCACACTAAGGTCTCGTTCTTAGCATCGTCTCAAAACAAAAGAGATAATACGGAACTTGTCGACATCTTAAAGAAGTACATGGCTAGGAGCATAATAAACTACACATGAACACAAGTGATCTATGTACACGAAGATCCCATGTCTCTGCATTTCATGATTCCACATAAGGAATATTCTTTATTCCTTAATGCTATAAATGACATAACAAGGGATTTTGGGACAAGATTTCATTTTCTAAGGTTCTCTAAAACCAACATCTTTCAAAACAATTTCGTATGCAAGGAGTTAAGTTATAGTTTTCTACCCACAAGTTAACATCCTACTCAACTAGGGTTTTAGTTTAATTCCAATTTCCATGTAGGGCTTTACGCTCTATTATATATATGAATAAGATTCAAAACATATTCACCCTATAAACCCTCCGTAAAAGATCAAGGCACTACATTTTCACAAGCCAAAGACAAGACATTTATCTACGAAGGACAAAAGAGTTCACTAACGAGAATGCAAGACATAGAACAACTATATCATGATCTTCATTTAAGTCATTTGGATCCAACAGGGATTTTGTTCACTGATGAAGTTAATTTCTAGATCTAATTTCGTAAGACCCGGAAATCCAATATGATACTAAGGAAGTAATATCTTTACCTACTCCAAAGATGGGAAGATTACACCACTTAGTCATTCCTTCTAACAAGGAATCATAAGGTGAATTCCAAGGCGGTCTTCACCACTCACTCTGGTGTCGACCTGAAGAGAGGACATTCTTCTCGCGATTACAAAAACTAGAAGAAACCGCATACTACGGATAAAGTTGGACCATGTCATTCCTAAGATATGGGTTCACAAGAATGTCACTAAACCTAATGTCTATGATGGTAACTACAATTAGAGGTTTTATTTACCTAACTATGAGGTCTCATCAAGTGCAAAGTTTAAGGTTGTTCTACTGATTTTTTAATTTCTTATATGGTAGAAAGGGATCACGCATACAGGCAAGTTATGCACAAATATTTTATTAAGGTTGAGTGTTTCCATTAAAATTGTTTATTATGTTTGCAAGGTAAGAAGATAACCCAGTGATTAATTTATTCGTTTATGGAATACTGAGAAAGTACTACAATATATTAGCTTCAATTTAAATTTTCTAGGTTTTAATCAAACCCTTTTTGCCATACACAACTAAGAAACAAATTGAACCGGTGATTAGATGTACATTCCCTAAGTATCCCTAAAACTAACATATCATGCATATTAACAAATCTCAATTATAACTTTTCGGTAACAAGAGACTACATTACACCGTTATTCATTTTACAATGACCTATAAAAATTACAATTGCAATAATTAAAATTACACATTGCCCTTTTTTTTGTCATCATTCTTCCATCCTGCAAAACCCACGTGAGCATGATATCAGTGATAAATCGCTGGCATGGCATCCACCCTAAGCAATCATAAGTATCATATTTCAGATTCCCATTTACATCTAACAATAATTACAATTTGCAATTGAAATAAAAAGGTCTAGGAACATGTATCCATTGCATTTCATTTTTCTTCATTTTGTAACCCAAGAGAGAGAAAGAGAAGGGAAGAGAGAGAAAACATCATTTTGCCAAAAGTTCTAATACACACAACAAGTTTCATTATAGTGTTTTAAATAGTTATTTAAGTGTGTTTAAACATTTTTTCAGGTGATTTGGCAACCTTAAGAGGTCCCATGACTTTCTATTCTTACATTCTCTCACTAGCTACAAAATGCTCAAAACGGGCTCAGAGGCTAAGAAACTACTTCCAAAGGTTATCTTCCAATGAGAAAAAAAAACCACAATTAACTTTGTACATGTCCCTATTTATATCAAGAATTCATAAAGAACTAACAAAATTGAAAAAGAGCGAATGATTTGCGTTTGGCGGTTAGTTCTCCAGGGCCACTAGTCGTAGTTCATCCAAAGTTGTAAAATGAAAAAGTTAGCTCGAGGGCTCAAAAATTACGTCCAAAATGAACGTTCGATGGAGGAGAATGCAATGAGACATCTCCTACTAGTTCCCCTCTATAAGGAGAATTCATCATAGTCGACGGGACTGAGAACTAGTAAACCATTTTCAAACGGTGTCAAGTTTTTTGGAGCGACAAAACAAAATTGGTCCAATTTGACCTCGTCAAACTGCGACTAGAGGCCTACAAAATGGCTTCGCCAAACTATCCGAAAAGTTATCTTTCCTACACTAAATGTTCCATGCATTTTTCTAGTATAAATGCTAGAGGTTTGCGAAGACGGGACGTGATTTCTCTTTCCAGGTTTCAAATGGTGGTCCAAAATGAAAGCCAACTTTCTAGTTTTAACAACTCTCTACTGTTGTAAACCGGTGTAACAAGGCTCCTATAAGAGCGTCAAAAGGATGTCATGTGATCATTTTGGGTCAAACCAAAAATCAAGGTGACTCCTCGTATACCAAGGTACACGAATGAAACTTCACATCTCGTTTCCAGAGTTGCGAAGGGTACTTGGTGAGTCTCCGAAAATTACAAAATTTAACTATTTAAAACCAAGAGAAGGTCAACTTTATCAATGGGGAGTCAAATTCATCTGGTCGATAGAATGATATTGGAGTGGTCAAGAAGGGTAAGAGTTTTCTAAATCATCTCGAAGTGCGAGGGTGATAGTTCATGGTTTAAAGTAGACGAGTTATAACGACTTCGAGAGTTGCGACACGACACTTTATTGTTTTGCAATGAGTTGAAGGAACATTTAACTGTATTAAAATTCCCATAATTTTAAAATTCTATTCAGTTTTAAAAAAAAAGAACTAAAACAAGAGAATTATAAGAGGTAAGGGAAGAACCACCATGCCAGAGCACGAAGTCGGTTGAAGCCGCAGGCTTTGGTTCAAAGATCTTGCTTGTGCACTTTGCCAACGGGTTCACATGTCTAGATCTAATCTCCACCACGTCACACCAACTTCCCAATCACTTGAATTTTTCCAATAGAATAGTTACTTGTTTGAAAGTTTCTGAGCTTTTTAACATACCCACTTTGTACAAATCCTGTTAATCGATGATGCAGTGTACAAGGTGCCCCAAGCTAGTTAGAACGCATACAAGCAACAAGTCCACCACACGAAAATCTTGCTCCAAGATTTACATTTCGGCACAAGGAGTTAGGATGCTTGCAAAGGTTATGAACTCACATATCTCCATGAATGAATTCCAAGCTCAACCGATCTTTATGAGCACCAACTTGTTTGTAAATCAACAACTTGCATACAGATCTAACAAACCATGGTTGAGCATACTCTACAAATCATGTTGTCCATGATAAAACATCTATCTGGGGTATTTTGCAAATAGTTAACGTGCTCTGTCAAAGCTTTCACATCTTGCATCCATGTCTAACATACCCATTTTGTGCAGATCCTGCAAATCATGGCGCTCCATGAGACTGCATTTCTTTGAGGCATTCTGTCAAATAGTTAATGTGTCTTTTCTATTCATCCATTTTGTGCATATGCTGCCATCATGGCATTCCATGAGACAACATTTATTTGAGGCATTTTATCAAACAGTTCAGCGCCTTTTTAACATACCAATTTTTGCATACCTGCTATCATTGCAGTCCAGGAGACCGCACATCTTTCAGGTATTTTGTCAAACAATTCACATGCGTTGTGTATGCCTTCACATTTTGCATACCTGTTGATCTAGGTACCTGACAAGACATTTAGAGATAACATCTTCCCATGATGCTTTGATGGATGTCCATGCGCTGTTCTAAAGCTCCCATTTTGACAATAGCTGGGAGGTTGCTGGAAAGAAAGAAAAAAGCTGTGGATTCTGGCTTTATACGTGCCATACGCATTTGTTGGGTTTACTCGTACCAAATGCATTTGCTTGGAAGTTTCAAAGGCCCTTTCAACAAACACATTTGTGCATATCCTCGAAATCATTGCAGTCCATGGAACTGCATTTTTTTCTTGCATTTAGTCGAACAGTTCGCCTGCTCCCATGTTTTACCCATGTATCTACTAGGGCACTTACGACTACAACCTATGCTAAAGTTCCTCAGCCATTTTTTCTTGGTTGGGAGCCCACATACGTTTGGGCATGGCTGGGAGAATGTTGGCCATGTGACTAGCTAAAACAGACAAATAAAACTCCTCCATTTGCTTTGAAGAACATCTATACGCTATCCCTAAGCATATGCGACTGCACAACTGTCAAAAACTCTCTAAATCATTTACACTTTTCAAGATGTTGTGTAGGTAGGAGGGGGCTCATTTTTCTTGGATGCAAAGCTAGGGATTTGTTGGTGAATGAAAGCTCGCTCAGGTTGGAGCTTTCTCTCCTCCCTCTAAGGTGGCGGCACTCACTCCCCCGATCGGGGATAATTTTAAAAAGTTCCCTAAACATCCCTAAATGGTTTCATTGTATAAAATCATCTTGAGAGCTTTCTAACGACTATGAGAACGCAAAAATGGACATCGAGAGCTCTAGATATGTTCGGTCAAAGTTCAAACAATGGAAAGTCAACTCTGGTCAATCTGGTCAATATCGGACCAATCGCCAGACCGTGACACGTGGCTGGCCACCACTCATTGAATTCACTCAATTTGCCTATCGAGAGACAACAAGTGGACTACATGATGACCGAGTTAATTAATTTTGATACCCCATGGTATGGGTTGAAATTTTATTTATTTGGTAAGTCCACTTACACACCATTCCAAATGCCATACGTGGAAGCTTCGACATGGAGAAGGAGGTGAAGCGGTGATAGGGGGAAGATAAGCTCTCATGGTCCTTTGACCACTATCCTTACATGGAGAAAGGCTTAATAAAGCCTAAACATTATCCCCACCGCCAAAATATGGGACCTTATCCAAATGTGGCGCCATTTGGGATTTAATCCCATTAAAAATGCAAATCCGCCAACGTGGGGATTAATCCCGTTAAAACAAGCAAATCCACAAATATGGTTATTTGATCCCATTAATTTTGCTACGGGTGAGGCTAAAATAGCCTAAGGATAATATGCAATGCATATTTTTTGGGCCCTAAAAATGTATAAATAGGGAACCCATTTGTATTGTAGACACACACCCGTGTAATGGACACAACCTAAGCTTATTATTTGTTAAGCTTATTGTGGGAACACACACACAAAATACGAAGACAAGCTCAGAGCTTGGAAGGCGAATGAGAAATTGTTGTTATGTGAAGACCTAAATTATTTAGGCATTATTATTTTGATTATTATTGACCTATTATTTGTTAGGCAATAATAAATTAAATATTTGTGGCTAGGAGTTATTCAAACTACCTAGTCGGCCCATAGCGCCACAGTAAATTATTGTGAAGCCTGGTATATCGACCAGAGAGCCATAGGGCATTGTATTAGTGTCTGGAAGGCCGATCGAGAACCAGAGGTTTCCGAGTGGAGCTGGAGCCATCAAGCTTGTTAAATACGCTAGGAAGGTGGAAGCCGGGTGCTATTTTTCACCCTTGTCGTCGAAGGTCTGGTTATTCTTCTAAGCAAGTTTAAATAGTTTCCATTAGGTTTTCTTGTGAAAGTACTATTGTAACTTACAAGTTTTGACTAGTGGAACGGTTCGATAAGAACCCAGAGACGTAGGTAATTGCGAACTCCGTAATCAATCTGTGTGCAATTGTCATTATTGTCTTGCATTATTTTAAATTGATTACTTAAAAGGAGCAAATTGTCGGCAAATAATTAAAGCCTATAAGGGTCCGAGATCAAGTAGTAATAATCGATTCTTTTGGATCACCCCCACAGAAAAAGACAACAAAAAAACACAGGCATCCTTTGCCCTAAAACCGCCCCCAGCAAGAATCACGGGCTTTTTAAAATTTTACTTCTTTTATTTTATTTTATTTTATTATTATTATTTTTATTTTATTTTTAAAATAAAGGAGGCATTACATTCTCCTCCCCTTAAGAAAGCATCGTCCTCGATGTGACATACAATGAAGAAGGAGAAATGGTAAACAACAAGGAATGAATAAGGCGAAGGCACGCGCTAAGGTTAAGATTTCAGACACAAAAGCATGGTCACGGGGTGGCCCTAGGAACAATTGGTAGAAATTTTAACTTTCAAGGTTTTGTGAAGATTGGCAGTTCTCTCTTATTTTTATTTCATTAATCTCTTTCCATTAACATTATTCTTAATTCCAAGTCCTTTAAAATTTCATTTTTATCGAATTTTAGTTTATTCATTCCTGTGGGTTCCCATCATGAACTACAATCACAACACCCTACCAGGGTTATACACAACACCACATTTTCACAAGTATACCTTTACATACTTTCACGACCATACCACATCACAAGGGTTTCACCAAACCATAAAATGACAACAAGTAGACCACATCACAATTAATTTCCAACAATTATGCCCTAGACATAGATCTAGTACACACATATGACTGACAAACAGAATCAACACGTTGATACATATACAATGGGTATCACAAGCCCCAAAAATCCATGACTATAACAACATAGTTCCAATCCAATATCCAATAGTCCATACCAACCAAGGGAAGAGTCACGCCACCAATCATAACAAGTCTAACCAGAACTCACAAGAGGACACATACTCACTATACCAACTCCACACATAATAAGACATCATGAAACAAACCCCAGATATCTCCAAAAGTACCAGGTAAAACTCCATATACTCCCTGAAGTTTCACCAGATAATCTCCATATACCTCCCAAGAGGAAGAAACATAGTGCTAGAACCAAGTCAGGTCACTCAACTATAGAACCCCATCAAAAATATCAGGTCACTCAACCATAGAGCCCCATCTCCTTTCTCCTTTAAATGATGTCGGTCAACCTATGGCCCTAGGCACATAGAGCCCCATCACCCCCAACCCAAGTGACATAATAACTCATGGTTCAACAACCCACTAGTTATCTATAACTCCTTGGGGCATACCCCCATACAACGAAGCGGGTCCATAGGTTCAACCACTCCATGGTTAATCCCATGACCCTAATCCAACACATTACGACATTAGAACCAGCATAACAATCCAATCAAATGCCAAGTGGCAAAATCAAAAGCCTTGGGCTAGGCTACAAATCTTTTAAATATGAAAAGAAAGTTTTAAAACTAAGAAAACAAATGGCTAATTAGCCATGGTTAGTGCAAAATCCAAATGTTAATGCAACAATCAAATAAATGCCCAAAATATAAGAACATGTCAATCAAGAAAATGGTTGGTTCTAGCTAAAAGAGAAAGATTAATTTATGAATAAAATACATAATGAGAAAATAACACATCACAATCACTATGTGGCCTCATACCGCCACCAAAGGGGTTCTCATCGAGTTCTTTGGTACTTGAACATCGAGCCTCATTTGGTGAAAATATACATGTAACCAGAAATGAGTATACCAAATAATGTATCTGTCATCATCTCTGCCTGAATCATAACTCCAAACTCCCACAAGGATCAACATAGTCAAAATCACATAGGATTATTCAATGAACAATCCAATAGGAAAGATTAGGGAACTCTGGTCACATAAGTTGAGCCTAAGGTGGTGTGCACCCACAATATACTGAGCAAGCTCGAAGTATACTAAACAAATAGAAGTGGATTTTCAGTCTATATAAGACTCCACTTCCTCACTCGTACTCAGCTCAAGATTATGAAAACCTGGTCCACGCCTCCTCTCTCCACACATAAACTTGACATTTCATCCCCTTAGGTTATTCTAGTGTAGGGTCCATGAGATACACATAACTACATCACAAACACAATGGTAATTCACACACAACAACCATAACATCTTGCGCATGGTATAAATATACAGGGTACAACACAATCATTACCTTCATGGGTTACGATACATCACATTACCACATCCTACATCCAAGGTGCAATCACTGTACGCTAGGGATCATACTCCCATATGCCCCTAAATCACGACATGAACTATCACATATTACATGAATTACACATATGAGGAACACAATGTCTAACATTACGACATATAGTCAATTGTAATACAACACGACGATGCACACAACAAATCACAATACGGTGTCGACATCACGATAAACTTCCATTCACTTTACATAAATTTTGTCATGCAATACATCACTACATCTTCACATCACATAAGGTCAAAATGTTCCAACACTCTGCAATTCACAATATTATCCCATTCACACAAAACAAGGTGGTACATCACACACGGATTCCTCATTGGATCCACGAAAAGGAGAGTCAATACTCTCATCACAAGCAGTAATTCACTCGTGAATTATTCATAGAATCCACACGAAGGAGAGAGAATACTCCCATCCCCAAAGCACATCAACATGATAACAAATGTGCACTAAGTGACATACACATCATGTGCATTCACACTATCACAATTACGACATAGATCACATCACTCTTAAAACACATTACTCTTCTAATGTTTATCATCATCATGAAACACCATCACCATCATGCAACCCATCATGTAACACCATCTCTATCATGCAAAATCATCACAACTCCAATCCATCCCAGAGGTTCGAGAGCATGAACCTCGCTTTGATACCATATGTAGTGCCCACATTTTACACACCAAATACAACAGTAAAATACCAGATAATTTTTTTGAATTACATTGCTCACTACACACAACATAGTAAGGGCTCCAAGTAGGAAAACTCGACAACATATACGATACTTACATCAGTCATCAATCACATAGACACATGACAACACCATATACATGATTACACCACACTTTTCCACATGAACGAATACTAGCAATGACCCAACCACAAGAAACATGACTTCAGGAACGGTGAACCCACAACACATCATTACTTTAAATGTATTTTAGTTACGGCTAACTTTCCAAGATCCTTATTAGGTAAGCATGATTTTCTCCCTTTTTCCACCTACATGTTCTGAAAATTCGTTTCACAGTTCACTTATTGTTCAACCATTTAATTTGCTCTTTACCCTTATGAAAAATCTTCATAACTTACATAAGTATTTTCCATATTTCAAATTTTATACAAAATTCTAACTCTCTCATTCTTATGTTAAGATTAGGCTTCCCAAAACACTTATTCAAAGTTTAGAATTTAACCTTGTTACACAAGTGAACCTAATGTGATGTCAGGATGAAATCTTGGGATTAAGGAAGACATAGATTGAAATAGATTTTTCCCCAAGAACATCCATCGATCACAGAATAGTTATTTCGCTACCATTATTATTATAGTTCAATAGCTTGTTAAATTCCAAATTTGTTTTTTTATATGTATATCTTTTGTTTTCTCGACGTTTGGTCACACCAAGGTAATTTATATTCTTTGTAACACATGAAGAAGTTTATTTAAGTTATAAGGTCTCCAAAATTGACCTTAGTCCTAATCTCCAATCTCGTGTGCAAAGCATTATATGATATGCTCTTATATCGCACTAAGGTCTCGTTCTTAGCATCATCTCAAAACAAAAGAGATACGAAAGCACTTGTCTGACATCTTAAAGAAGTACATGGCTAGGAGCATAATAAACTACACATGAACACAAGTGATCTATGTACACGAAGATCCCATGTCTCTGCATTTCATGATTCCGCATAAGGAATATTCTTTATTCCTTAATGCTCTAAATGACATAACAAGGGATTTTGGGACAAGATTTCATTTTCTAAGGTTCTCTATAACCAACATCTTTCAAAACAATTTTGTATGCAAGGAGTTAAGTTATAGTTTTCTACCCACAAGTTAACATCCTACTCAACTAGGGTTTTAGTTTAATTCCAATTTCCATGTAGGGCTTTACACTCTATTACAAATCCGAATAAGATTCAAAACATATTCACCCTATAAACCCTCCGTAAAAGATCAAGGCACTAAATTTTCACAAGCCAAACACAAGACATTTATCTACGAAGGAAAAAAGAGGTCACTAACAAGAATGCAAGACATAGAACAACTATATCATGATCTTCATTTAGGTCATTTGGATCCAACAGGGATTTCGTTCACTGATGAAGTTAATTTCTAGATCTAATTTCGTAAGACTCGGAAATCCAATAGGATACTAAGGGAGTAATATCTTTACCTACTCCACAGATGGGAAGATTACACCACTTAGTCATTCCTTCTAACAAGGACTCATAAGGTGACTTCCAAGGCGGTCTTCACCACTCAGCCTGGTGTCGACTGAAGAGAGGACATTCTTCTCGCAATTACCAAAACTAGAAGGAAACCACATACTCTAGATAAAGTTGGACCATGTCATTCCTAAGATATGGGTTCACAAAATGTCACTAAACCTAATGTCTATGACGGTAACTCCAACTAGAGGTTTTATTTACCTAACCTATGAGGTATCATCAAGTGCAAAGTTTAAGGTCGTTCTACGGTTTTAAATTTCTTATATGGTAGAAAGGGATCACGCATACAGGCAAGTTATGCACAAATATTTTATTAAGGTTGAGTGTTTCCATTAAAATTATTTATTATGTTTGCAAGGTAAGAAGATAACCCAATGATTAATTTATTTGTTTATGGAATCTTGAGAAAGTACTACAATATATTAGCTTCAATTTCAATTTACTACGTATAAATCAAACCCTTTTTCCATACACAACTAAGAAACAAATTGAATGGGTGATTAGATGCACATTCCCTAAGTATCCCTAAAACTAGTATATCATGAATGTTAACAAATCTCAATTATAAATTTTCGGTAACAAGAGACTACATTAGACTCGTTATTCATTTTACAATGACCTATAAAAATTACAATTGCAATAATTAAAATTACACATCGCCCTTTTTTTTGTCGTCATTCTTCAATCCTGCAAAACCCACGTGAGCATGATATCAGCGATAAATTGGTGGCATGGCATCCACCCTAAGCAATCATAAGTATCATATTTTAGTTTCCCATTTACATCTAACAATAATTACAATTTGCAATTGAAATAAAAAGGTCTAGGAACATGTATCCATTGCATTTCATTTTTCTTCATTTTGTAACCTAGGAGAGAGAAAGAGAAGGGAAGAGAGAGAAAACATCGTTTTGCCAAAAGTTCTAATACACACATCAAGTTTCATTATAGTGTTTTAAACAGTTATTTAAGTGTGTTTAAACATTTTCAGGGTGATTTGGCAACCTTACGAGGTCCCGCAACTTTCTATTCTTACATTTTCTCACTAGCTACAAAACGTTCAAAATGGGCTCGGAGGCTAAGAAACTGCTTCCAAAGGTTATCTTCCGATGAGCACACACACCACAATTAACTTTCTACGTGTCCCAGATATACCAAGAATTCATAGCAATTGACGGAATTGAAAAAGAGTGAACGGTTTGTGTTTGGCGGTTAGTTCTCTCGAGGCCACTGGTCGTAGTTCACCCAGTTGTAAAATGAAAAAAGTTAGCTCGAGGGTGCAAAAACGCATCCAAAAAGAACATTCGATAGAGGAGAAGAAAAAGAGACATCTCTTACTAGTTCTCTTGTATAAGGAGAATTCATTAGATTCGACGGGATTGAGAACTAGTAAACCATTTTCAAAAAAGTGTCAAGTTTTTGGAGTGACAAAATGAAATTGGTCAAGTTTGACCTCACAAACCGTGACCGAGCCTCAAAATGGCTTCGCCAAACTATCCCGAAAAGTTCTCTTTCCTACAATAAATGTTCCATGCATTTTTCTAGTATAAATGCTAGAGGTTTGCGAAGACGGGACGTGATTTGTCTTTCCAAGTTTCAAAAGGTGGTCCAAAACGAAAGCCAACTTTCTAGTTTTAACAACTCTCACTGTAGTAAACCGGTGTAACAGGCTCCTATAAGAGCGTCAAAAGGATGTCATGTGATCATTTCGGGTCACACTAAAAATCAAGGTGACTCCTTGTATACCAAGATACACAAATGAAACTTCACATCTCCTTTCTAGAGTTACAAAGGGTACTTGGTGAGTCTCCGAAAATTGCAAAATCTAACTATTTAAAACCAAGAGAAGGTCAACTTTATCAATGGGGAGTCAAATTTTCCTAGTCGATAGAATGATATTGGAGTGGTTAAGAAGCGTAAGATTTTTCTAAATCATCTCGAAGCGAGGGTGATAGTTCATGGTTTAAAGTAGACAAGTTATAATGACTTCAAGAGTTGCGACTCTACACTTTACTGTTTTGCAATGAGTTGAAGGAACATTTAACTATATTAAAATTCCCATAATTGTAAAATTCTATTCAGTTGTAAAAAAGAAAAAAAAAGAGAATTAAGAGAGGTAAGCGAAGAAGCACCATGCTTGGAGAATGAAGTCGGTTGAAAGCCCGTGAGGCTTTGGTTCAACATCTTGCTCGGGCACTTCGCCAACAGTTCACAAGTCCGGATCTAATCTCCACCATGTCACACCAACTTCCCGATCACTTGAATTTTTCCAATAGAATAAGTAGTTGCTTGAAAGTTTCGAGCTTTTAACATACCCAATTCGGAAAAATCCTAGTAATCGATGATGCAATGTACGAGGTGCCCCAAGCTAGTTAGAACACATACAAGCAACAAGTCCACCACACAACAATCTTGCTCCAAGATTTAAATTTTGGCACAAGGAGTTAGGATGCTTGCAAAGGTTATGAACTCACATATCTCCTTGAATGAATTCCAAGCTCAACCGATCTTTATGAGCACCAGCTTGTTTGTAAATCAACAACTTGCATATAGATCTAACAAACCATGGTTGAGCATACTCTACAAATCATGTTGTCCATTATAAAACATCTATCTGGGGTATTTTGCAAACAATTAATGTGCTCTGTCAAAGCTTTAACATCTTGCATCCATGTCTAACATACCCATTTTTTGCAGATCCTACAAATCATGGCGCTCCATGAGATTGCATTTCTTTGAGGAATTTCACAAACAGTTAATGGTACTTTTCTATTCATCCATTTTGTGCATATGCTGCCATCATGGCATTCCATGAGACAAAATTTGTTTGAGGCATTTTAACAAACAATTTAGCGCCTTTTAACATACCAATTTTTGCATACCCCGCTATCATTGTAGTCCAGGAGACCACACATCTTTTAGGTATTTTGTCAAACAGTTCACATGCGTTGTGTATGCCTTCACATTTTGCATACCTGTTGATCTGGGTACCTGACAAGACATTTAGAGATAACATCTTCCCATGATGCTTTGATGGATGTCCATGTGTTGTTCTAAAGCTCCCATTTTGACAACAGCTGGGAGGTTGCTGGAAAAAAAAAAAAGCTGTGGATTCTGGCTTTATACGCGCCATATGCATTTGCTGGCTTTACTCGTACCAAATGCATTTTCTTGGAAGTTTCAAAGGCCCTTTCAACAAACACATTTGTGCATATCCCGAAATCATTGCAGTCCATGGAACTACATTTTTATTTCTTGCATTTAGTCGAACAATTTTCCCGCTCCCATGTTTTACCCATGTATCTACTAGGGAACGTGCGACTGCAACCTCTGCTAAAGATCCTCAGCCATTTTTTCTTGGATGGGAGCCCACGCAGGTTTGGGCACAACTGGGAGAATGTTGGCCACGTGACCAGCTAAAACAAACAAAAAAACCTCCTCCATTTGCTTTGAAGAACGTCCATATGCTGTCCCTAAGCATATGCGACTGCACAACTGTCAAAAACCTCTCTAAATCATTTACACTTTTCAAGATGTTGTGCAGGTAAGAGGGGGCTTGTTTTTCTTGGATGCACGCTGGGATTCACTGGCAAATCAAAACTACTCAGGTTGGAGCTTTCTCTCCTCCCTCCAAGGTGGCGGTGCTCACTCCGCCATAACAAAAAGACAACCAAAAAAAACACAGGCATCCTTTTCCCTAAAACCACCCTCAACAAGAATCATAGGTTTTTTAAAATTTTAGTTCTTTTATTTTATGTTTATTATTATTATTTTATTTTATTTAAAAAAAAAAAAAAACGGAGGCATTACAAAATACAAAGAGATGTGATTTCATTAATTGGACAAACATCCATGTTTAAAGTATGATATGATTTGTGTGCATAAAGAGAAGTTAAATTTCCATGATTATGTTGAAGAAGTAAATACATAAGGTGGATTTATGTATTGTTGAGGTTGGTGCCTCACATTTTTTGGATTGGTGTATCATTTGGGTTTGTGCTCACAAATTCACTGAGTTAAGGATCACCATTAGGGATTGGTGTCTCTAGTAGGTTGGTGCCTACAAATTAGTTAATTTTATGTTCATCATTGACGATTGGTTTCTCCAAAGACGTTGGTTCCTACAAATCTATTTTGAGATATTTTGGGCTGGATTTGGATAGTAGATTCAATAATTTTTTTCTCTATTGTTTTCCCCCAAAAGGGTTCCCACATAAATTGTGTTGTTTAATTATTATATTTTATGTGATTTTTAATTTTATGGATGTTGATGTTTTAAATAGGTAAAATTTTATATAATATAGACTCACCCCCAAGTATTAGTGTTTTCACTTCAATCTTATCCCCAATGTTGATTGAATGTTTTCCATAAATTGATTCTCTATTGTAGTAAAAATTTGCATAGAATGTGTGTGAAGATCAAGAAACATTGTAAATAAAATTCCTTAGGACTCCTAGGGAATACATTAGTAAGAAATATGTCATTAGATTCAAATTCAAAAAAGTAACATTTAATGATCTAATATGTTCTTAGGGATAAACCTTACCATCATGGAGAGGAGGCTTAGGTGAAATAAAGCCAATATGAAAAGGATATGAGACAACTTCAAGTGAAAGTGGATTATGCAATAATTGAGAAGATTCTATAACATTAGAATTATGATATATACCTTGTTATAGTTGTAAAATTTGTTCTTCTAAAGAATTAACAAGGGACTCAAGAGCCTGTGTGCTATATTAAGATGCATTTGAGCCGTTATGATGATAGATAAGAGATGTAGTAGCAATAGTGGCTAATGGAATAGGCATAAACATATTTTTCATAGGATTTTTAGGTGCCCCCAAGGAGGTAGGTAGAATAGAGTTAGGAATAGTAGATTTTTTGATAGAGGTATGCTTGAGTTGATCCATTAAAGTATATACAAGAATATAAATGTTGTAAGAATTTTTGTGTAGGAAATGTTGTAAATTTTGTACCTCATCCTTAGGAAGATATTTTGCATGGTGGTAAGAATTATTATTATAACCATCACCTTGTGCATGATCTACATTAATATTCAAAATAAAACTAGCAAATAGATCATCATGGACTTTAACACAAGGGAGAGAAATAGTTGGAGATGAATAAGAATATTTGGATAAGCTATATATATATTGAAAATGATCCTATATATTTGGCATGATGAAGTAAACTACACGAAAAAATAGAAGAGAAACTCTACGTGAATAAGGAACAATGTTGATAAAAAAATCATACCTGAATTCTAGATGAAACCCTAATGCCACTAGATTTGGAGCTACAATGTTCGATTAGAGAGGGTAAGGTTCACTAGATGATTTCACTTTTTGAGATGTGAATCGTACTCTTTCTAAGTTTTGAAATGTTATAACTAAAAATGCATAATAAAGATGAATATTGTCACATGTGTATTTTTGATTTAATTAACTTATAACATTAATTGTATAAATTGAATTCCAATGTGATGCTTGATCTTGTAACTATCAAAACGAAAGGAAAAGAGTGCAATTTGATGATTTTGTGTGAATCGGGAAGAGTTTGAGTGGTCTCGAGTATATGAACAAGTAGATTTGAGATTAAAATGCTTTGTTACTAAGATCTGTAACCTAAAACTAAGCTTGGTAAAAATGTAGAACTTAGTCCAAGGCATCCGTATGGTGTTGACCTTTTTGTATGGTCTTAGACCTACTTGTAATTGGTCTGCAAATTCTCTATTGCTTCACGTATATGAAAATGTGTGTAGGTATTTTTATCTTACCTTCAAAGTGGCTATATAAATTCTTATCAATCCTTATAAACGTTTTAGTGTAAGAGGGAGTTCCCATAAAAAAACTAAGTTTCATTTTGGGCACCCCTATGCACAATCGACATAGAAACTACTCTAAATATGGATGGAACCACACATCATTCTCCTAGCATGGAATATCTATGATAGTGTAATGATAATCGACATAGAAACTACTCTTAAGAAGGATTAAACCACACATCATTCTCCTAGCATGGAATATCTACCATAGTGCAATCACAATTGACAATCATTCTTTAAAAATGCTTCACCTAAGTTTTACACTTGCTAACATACTAGGGAAGGGTCACTTTTCTTTCTTATAGGATGAATATGGGGACTCAAAAACCTATAAAGAGACATTAGAATTGTAGAAGAAGCTTCCTAATATATTTTCTTGAGTTATTTCATAGTTTAGGTATCTTATAATTCCTTTTTTCTTTTTATTACATTAGGAGTTCTTGAAGTTCCATGTTTCCAAATGAGGTATCATTTTCTTGATTATATATTCTTTTGAAGCTTTTTATGTGTTTGTGAAATAATTTTTCATGTTACAAATTATTGGTTACCACGAATGGTCATGTTATGGAAAAATCATAACAGCCTTGATTTCTCGCAAGTGAATGGTTAAGGCAGTCATTGTGATTCGTCAAACATGGAGTTATCCCAAAGTTTGGGACTTTGCAAATGGGATAACCCTCCAGGAGAAGGCCAGCTTCCTATCCTAACCTAGTGCCAACTAATCCAAAGTACAAAGAGTTGCAAATCTAACCCTAATCTAATATTTACAAGGAGACAAGGATAGAGAAAATGCATGAAAATAAAACCTACTCTAAGGGAAGGTGATGCACCAAGAAGGATGTTGAAAAACCTATAAAATAGAAATAGCATTACCGTAACCCCGCAATGAAATCAACAACACTACACAATAACCTTGCATTCAATGAAAGATCGGGAAGATGTCATAGAACACAAAAGAGGTTGTGAAACATCCACATATCTAATTTTATTGATGTTAAAGATGATATAATACATCACATTTAGAGATAGAGGTACTGATTTTGCATTACAATATCTACTAGGAGGTTTGAAATCTCCACAAATATCTTAGAGATAAGAAATCAGGGAGGGGCATATACATGTTTTCCAACCTTTTGAAATGAGCCCCTCCTTACAATATATAGGAAGAATGAGAGAAGGAATTATAAATATTGCTTCAAATACCCAAAAATGCATTGAAATCTCTTGCAACAATGATGGGTGCCACTACAAAACCCATATGTCCACATATTTTTCCTTTTTGGGGAAGAAAGAAGCCCATACCTTCATCATTTGCTAGGTGAGAAATCTAGAAAACGAACCTATTTACAAATGTACAAGACATGATTTGTTGGTTAAACTTGGATATTACGAAAGTGTTTTCTATGAAGATCATCAATTACAAAAAGGACTGAGGAAATGAGAGTACGGGAAAGAGCAGAAAGGCAACATGTAGAATTATAGATATCAGAGTAATTCTTTATGTATGCGAAGTCACAGTGAATTGAAACAAGATCATTTGTATCGGATAAATAAGATGGAATTCAAAGACACAAAGTTCTGTAAATAACATCTGCTAGAACACAAAGTTTCTTAACATAACACAGATTCATTAATCAAGGACACAAAGTTCCTTCTTGGTTATACAAGATCACCGTGCTTGTAAAGTCGAAGAGTATGCAATCGGCAAGACTAATAAACTTGAGACAAATGATCTTCACAAAGAAAATAAATGAAAGCTTAGGAATAACAGAGATCAGATAGACAAAGAATGGAAAGTCCTTCTGTATTGATTTCTTTATGATCTATTTACACTTTTCAGAAAATAAGCCAAGTTCTTCCTCCTTAGAATGGCGTAAAGAAGGCCATTATATAGCTTACAATTCAGTTACTCTTCGTAACCGTTTCTTTTAACTAAAGAATAGTTAAGGACCGCCAATCGCAGTACCTCAACCTATTACAAAGAAAACGGAAAAGAAAGGGAAGAAGAGAAAAGAATGGGGAAGAAGACAGGTGGCCAGTCACTGAGAGGGACCCACCGACTTCAGAATCCACTGCCTGAATTTCTTTAACGCCTCAGCTATGTCTCTGCCATGAGGGACTGACGTGTTGGCCGTAGACTGAGTCCAAAATCCAAGACATTTCTCCATCTCTTTATCAAACTCGACATGAGTATGATAATCTTTATTTGCTTCTCCAACGGCAGATTGAAGAGAGCAGATTTCCTTCATTTTCTCTTTGGAGATTGAGTTTTCCTTGAATAGATTATCTTTGACATAAGCTCTGAATTGAGCTTTGATTTCTTGCAAGGAAAGGGAAACACCAGAATTTTCATCCTGAAGATGACAGTGAATATCCTTGAAAGCTGAGACAACCAGTGTCTTGAAAGCTTCGCCCTTCTGCCAACTGTTCTTTAGTTCTCCCAAAGCCTCCTCCAGGACTTCGATCTTCATATTGATAGTATCAGAGCCGCAACCTAAATTCGGGGAGGAATTACAGAGAAAAGGGATACATGCGTAGGGAATTAGGTTGCAAGGGTTCGAGCAAGGGTAGCATGGAAACAATGTAAGAATTGCAAAGGTGGCTTGCTCGTTATATAGCCGTTGAGGAGAGAGAAGGGTGATCAATGCATTACATTCATATCTATCAGTTTGAAAAACAACATATTCGGGTAGAGCGGGAAAAACTAAGTATGAATGGCATTTGGTTCGCTTGGGACATGTGAGACGCGAATGCGTGAAACACGCGGCTCGGCCGATTCGGGTGAAACAGGGAGAAGACGCACAAATGCATTTTGGGACATCTGGGACGAAAACGCGCGAAGGACGCGGTTCGGGTGAATCGGCCGAAAATGGAACAACTTGCACAATCTGACTTGGGACATTTGGGACATGAAAGAGCGAAGTACGCGGTTCGGGTGTTTCGGCCGAAAATGGAAACTTACTTGCACTTTTTGACTGGGACATTTGGGACAAAAAAGTTCGAAGTACGCGACTTGGGCGTTTCGGCCGAAAAGGTGACAATGAGTCCAGAAAATTTTGGGACATTTGGAACGCAACGCGAAGTACGCGGTTCGGGTGTTTCGGCTGAAAATGGAACAACTTGCAGAATTAACTTTGGGACATTTGGAACATGAAAGTGTGAAGTACGCGGTTTGGGTGAAACGGCTGAAAATGGAACAACTTGCACAATTCCATTTGGGACACTTGGGACGAAAAGTTCCGACGGGTCCGAAATCGGGACAACTTCGGGGAAATCGGCCGATCGGGGAACAGAACGCACTTCGGAACTTGGGACACGTGGGACAAAAATGTCCGACAGGCCCGAAAAACACACAAAAAGACCCAAAATGCATACTTTTCTCAATTTCACGACTTCGGTACATTAGAGAAAACACTTAAACTCAAAATTTTGAAATTTTTACTTTCATCAGAGCAGGGAATTTTGAGTGGACAACAGCTGGCTCCTTCTGGGGATGACTTGGCATAAATTCAAGGAATGAGACAAGGCAAGAACTTAGACAAACTCGGGAAGCAGACCAGTACCTTATCCATTGGGCAACGGAGTCAAAAAGTAGATCAATACAGAGGACAACACACCAAAACAAAAAGGAAAGAAAAACAAAAACGCACAGAATATACAAGGGACTCCCTAATCACCTAGGACTTGAACAACTTGAGATACTGCCCACTATAAGGAAGTGGGAGAGAAGAACCATCCATGTAATCAAGATAAAAGGAATTCTCACCAGCAAAGTGTCTGATCTTGAAAGGTCCGAGCCACAGGGAATCAAACTTGCCATGGCTGCCACGAGGTTCATGCCTTTTATCCCATAGCAACACAGTGTCTCCAACTTGGAAATCTCTGAACCTGGCTTTCTTGTCAAACAGGACCTTAACCTTCTGCTGGTGAACAGATATCCTATCAAAGCAAACCAATCTGTCCTCATTCAATTTGTGCAAGTACATAATTCTCTTGTCCAAAGCATCTCTGAAACTAGTATCTTCAATGGCCTTCATTAGGTGCAAGGCTGGCAGTTCCACTGTTACTGGTAGTTGAGCTTCTACTCCATATACCACTTGAAAAGGAGACATTCCAATAGCTCTCTTTGGTGTAATCCTGTCTGCCCAAAGAGCATCGTAGAGCTTCTTGTGCCAGTTTCGTTGAGACTCATTTACTAACTTCCTTATAATAGTCACCAGATTTTTGTTAGTGGATTCTGCTTGTCCATTTCCCTGGGGGTAATAATCTGAAGAATGAGCCAGGGAGATGCCATACCCGTAGCAGAAATCCATTATCTCAGTTGAAGAGAAATTCGAAGCATTATCTGTTACAATCTTATTAGGTACACCATACCTTACCAAGATGTTCTCTTTAATGAAGCTGCACACCACTTCAGAAGTAGTACTCTTGACTGGAATAGCTTCTACCCATTTGGTGAAATAGTCAGTGGCAGTTAGCACATGAGTGTGACCAGCACTAGAAGCAGGATTAAGTGTTCCAATGAAGTCCAAACCCCACTGTTGAAATGGTTCCTCAATCACAACTGGCTTGAGAGGCAAAGAAGCCAATTTAGGTCTTCCCACAAAGGTCTGACAAGCCTCACATTTATCCACCCATCTGGACGCATCTCTGAACAGGGAAGGCTAGTAATATCCTCCACGAAGTATCTTGTGAGCAGTGACCATTGATGAATAGTGCCCTCCACATGCCTGATCATGAAAAGCTGAGAGCAACTTTCTCTGTTGTTCCTTGTCCACACATTTCAAAAATCTCCCATCTAAGCCACGCTTGAACAAAGCATTTTCCCACAATACATATTGCACTGACCTCAATTTAACAGTCCTCTTTTCTTTGGTAGTTAAATGAGAGGGGCATTCCCCATAGGTGAGAAAATGGGTGATGTCAGCATACCATTCATCAACTGAGCTAAGGAACAGAATGGTAGGAAGGTCAACTTTCTCCTCCAGCAACTCATGTTTGGCTCCTTCAGCAATGAGCTCACAAAGGCCTTTTCCATGAACCAGCTTGGTCGGTTTGATGTCAATGTCATACTCTTGGACCTTAGCAACCCAGTTCCCTCTCTTGGATCCAAATTCTTGCTGTGTGAGAATCGACTTGACAGTTGTATCTGGGACCAATACCATGGAATGAGAGTTGAGGATGTAAAAGTGAAACTGCTTGACAACTTTAACCACTGCAAAAGCATGTTTCTCCATCATGGTGTATTTCAACTCATGATCCTTCAGAATATAGCTCATGAACGCAATTGGGATTTCATGCTCATTAGAGTCTTCTTGAGTTAACACAGCAGCCAAGGTATTATCGGTGGCATAGCAATAGATGATGAAATCTTTACTAAAATCAGGACAGGCTAAAACTGGAGTTTTAGCGATAGCTCTCTTGATACCTTCAAAGGATTCCTTTCCTTCAGAAGACCAACCGAATGTTTGCTTCCCTTTCATCATCTGAGAAATATTCAAAGTTAACTCTGCAAAATCAGGGATGAACCTTCTTAAAAAATTGATCTTACCAAAGAAAGAGTGCACGCCCTTTTTACTTGTTGGGAGAGGAATTTGCTGGATAGCTTGTACTCATTCAGGATCAATCTTAATACCATCTTTGGAAACGATGTGCCCTAATAACTTTCCCTCTGTGACACAAAAGACAGATTTTTTAGGATTCAAAGAAATCCCATGCTCTCTGCATCTTAGCAGAACTGTTTCCAGGTGATCAAAATGATCCGCTCTTGTCTTGGAAAATACAGTCAGGTCATCAAGATATATGACAATACACTTCCCTTTCAAACTTCCAAAAGCCAGATCCATAGCTCTCTGGAAAGTGGCACCAGCATTAATAAGCCCAAAAGGCATTCTCTTGTAGGCAAAGGTACCCCAAGGAGTAGTGAAAGTTGTTTTGTGTTGATCTACAGTATCAACCTCTACCTGATTATATCCCGAGAATCCATCAAGCATGGATAACATTTCAGATCCTGTTACTGCTTGCAATACTTGATCCATCATAGGCAAAGGATAATTATCTTTCAGAGAAGCCTGATTCAGATTCCTGAAATCAACACAGATGCGGATCTCACCATTTTTCTTCCTAACAGGCACAATATTTGCAATCCATGTTGAATGGTGAATGGGAAAAATGATTTTAGCCTTCAACAACTTCTGAATTTCCTGAAAGATGGTGTCAGCTATTTTGGGATTATACTGCCTCTGTTTCTGCTTAAAAGGTTTAATTCCTGGTTTGAGAGGAATAGAATGCTGCATATCTTTTGGCTTGAAGGCTTTTAGATCCTCATAAGAATAAGCAAGAACATCCTTATACCTCCTTAGAAGATCAATTGCTTTTCTTCTTTCATCTGTTGTGCAACATTTTCCAATATTCACTAGCTTAGGGTCAGTAGAACTCCCAATATTAATCTTGTCATGCTCAGCTGATTGTTGAGGTCCAGTAGAAGCCCTAGACTTCACATACCTGTCATGTTTATCAAATAGTTCCTCTAAGCTTACCAATCCTTTAGGAATCTTATTCCCCTTGAGTTTAATGCACCCTTCCTGATCTGTTTCTTCCCTTGGGTGACCGCTTTGTCAAAGGGCACACTCTCACGAGGCAGGTTGTCACTTCCCTCAAAATACAGTTGTTCGAAATTACCCTTGAGTTCCAGGAAGGAAAGCAAATGATGATCATCATTGAAAACTTGCCAGTTATTGGTATTATCAGGTACACTAGGCCGATGGACCATTTCAATAGTGAACTTATCCCGAGAGAAGTCAGGATGAGGAATCAAGAGTGACCCCGAGACGCTAGTGAATCAGCCCTGCTTGTTCTTTTCCCTAGGTACTGCTTCGATAGAGAAAGCATCAAGGAATTCAATGGAATCCCAAACCTGATTCCGGTAATGTTTTAGCCTTCCATTTTTTACTTGAAAAAGGTTTCGACCGCTTTACAATCAACTCGCATCACCACGAGCCAGAAGATTCTTTACACCTTGTTCTTTGGCCACTTGCAATCCGAGAATGAGAGCCTCGTACTCTGCTGTGTTATTAGTATTCTCGAACTGCAACTTAAATGAAAAGGGGTGTAGACTTCCTTCAGGTGACACCAGCAGGACACCGGCTCCAGAACCAGCTGAGGAACAACTTCCATCAAACTCTAAAATCCAAACCCCGTTAGGATCTTTAGGAGACACTTTGGGAGGTCGGATTTCATCAGGGGACATAATCATGTAGTTACCATGCCCCATATCCTCGTAGAGTATTTGTGCTTTAGGATCATCCGTTTTCTGCACAATATACTCAGACTGCTTCTCAGGCAGCAACTTCTTCATTTGTCCATTGACAGGCACGAGTGCATGTGACCAGTCCATTTGGATTTCTCCACCTACATCTTTACAAAAGTTCCTACTTAGCAACATCCCGTATGAAGGGGGAATATCTGCCACTAAGATGGTAGCCAACACTTTCTTCTCGGGTAAAGCAGCAAAAGCTACCTGTGCATCTTTAATCCTTCCAACCAGAGGCACTTCCTTACTCTCCATGGAGTAGCAAGATCCATAAGTGCGTGTGAGAGTTAGGCCTAAAGCATGAGCTACTTTAGCAGGCATCACATTATCTGAGGCTCCGGAATCTATGACACAATTACTGAGCCTATGGCCAGCTATAAGGAGTGTTACATAAAAAGGCTTGATTTTGTCATTAGGCGAGGTGACAGTGGCTACCAGACTAGGCTGTGGCGTAGAAGAAGGAGTAGGTAAAAGGCCTTTAGAGGTGGTTTTGGAATGGGAATTAACAAATTGAATCATTTTGGCAAAAGCTTTGGGATGAGTTTGATAATACTCGGCCTCTGAGATTTGGACCTTGGTCTTTTTCAGGTGATCAACAATATCAAAAGACCCAGAAGTGGACGGGCCATCATCACTTGAAATTCTAGGCTTATCAACTTTAGGAGAGAAAGAAGAAGCAATTTTAGTAGTAGGATTAATAGGACTCACCTTTGGTGTAGATGAGGTAGGGATAGGAGATCCTCTTTTTGCAATCACGGGAATAGTTGTCGACTGCTCCTTAGATTTCTTGATGGGCTGTGTCACTTTCTCCCTCTGACGTGTCTGCTCTCGAGTCATGACAGCGAATGATTCGCTATTCATGTCCACTACTACTTCATCATAATCATCTCCATCATCAATGCCTTCAGTGGTAAAGAAATTAACTCGAGATCCCTCAAGTTCATCTGCTTCATCATCAAATTCTTCCACAAACTCCTCGCAAGCTTCATTATCCTCATCATCATCTGGCTCTTCAACTTCACAGGTTGCATTCACAGGAACCTTAACAGGAGGTCCTTCAAGTGCTAGTCTTGTTTGAGAAGCAGGCAAACGATTTCTGGGCTGAAAATTCCTCCTTGGAACGTCTGCATAAGGAGCGTGCTGAGCTAATTGTTTCTTTATAGCAATGAGATCATTCGCAAGTTTCTGAACTAATGGATCAGTGTTAGGTCCAGGGGTGGAAGAGGAAGAAGCAGCAGACTTAGATTTGGAAGGGTCTCTTCTCAACTTCCCTGACATGATCAAGTCATCCTCGATACTAACAGTGAGGATTTGATCCTCGACCAATGTTGCGAGATTAGCCCTTCTTAGTGCATAACTAACTTTGGGCGATTGAGCATTTAGGAAGAAACATTTTTGAATTTGATCAACAGGTCGGGTAAGCTGTGGAATTTTATTGATCAATTTGTTGAATCGGGCCACAAATTCTCTCATGGGCTCTTGTGAATCTTTCTTTATCTGAGAGATTTGGGCTAGCAAGGCATGTACATCTTCTGCCGGCTTGAAACGGTTTTCGAACTGAGTTCTCATTGTGTCCCAGTCGGTGATAGCGCCAGCCGGAAGGTGGTAGAACCAATCAGCAGCATTATCTTGTAACGTCTCAACGAACAGCCTTACGGAGACGTCTTCATATTCGACTCCCAGAACTCCACATGCAACAATGAAGGCTGCGATGTGTTCATCAGGATGCACTTTGCCATCGCCTTTGAATTTGGGGAAGTTCTTCCGGTTACCTCTGGGTAACTCATGCAAAGGCTGAGTAAGGGCTAGGGGCCCGACACGATGACCCCATGGTAATGGCGCCGCCATTCTTGGAAAAATGGCTTGGAGAGGGACTGTAACACCAGCAAGAATCAAAGCTTGAAGATTAGGGCTAGCTGGCTCTGAAGAAAAACCACCGTGGGAATTCTGTCTTGAACAGGTGGAGTGCTTGTCGAACGAGTCCTTCTATTTGTTGAAGGGAAAGGAAAACCCTGCTGCTCCAAAAGCTGAAACTGAGAATCTTCAACACCAAGGGCCCTCCTCCCTCGAGTAAAACGTGGAGTCGCCAGATCAAAGGATGATCAAAAATTACAGAACTGGAATGTGATTTTCCCCAGCGGAGTCGCCAAAAACTGTTGGTCGTCAAATAGGACTTTTAAGAAGAGCAACAGTCAGGGGACAAGAAGTCCCTCCTCTTTAATGGGAGAGGTTCCCTTATTCAGAAACGAACCTATTTACAAATGTACAAGACATGATTTGTTGGTTAAACTTGGATATTACGAAAGTGTTTTCTATGAAGATCATCAATTACAAAAAGGACTGAGGAAATGAGAGTACGGGAAAGAGCAGAAAGGCAACATGCAGAATTATAGATATCAGAGTAATTCTTTATGTATGCGAAGTCACAGTGAATTGAAACAAGATCATTTGTATCGGATAAATAAGATGGAATTCAAAGACACAAAGTTCTGTAAATAACATCTGCTAGAACACAAAGTTTCTTAACATAACACAGATTCATTAATCAAGGACACAAAGTTCCTTCTTGGTTATACAAGATCACCGTGCTTGCAAAGTCGAAGAGTATGCAATCGGCAAGACTAATAAACTTGAGACAAATGATCTTCACAAAGAAAATAAATGAAAGCTTAGGAATAATAGAGATCAGATAGACAAAGAATGGAAAGTCCTTCTGTATTGATTTCTTTATGATCTATTTACACTTTTCAGAAAATAAGCCAAGTTCTTCCTCCTTAGAATGGCGTAAAGAAGGCCATTATATAGCTTACAATCAGTTACTCTTCGTAACCGTTTCTTTTAACTAAAGAATAGTTAAGGACCGCCAATCGCAGTACCTCAACCTATTACAAAGAAAACGGAAAAGAAAGGGAAGAAGAGAAAAGAATGGGGAAGAAGACAGGTGGCCAGTCACTGAGAGGGACCCACCGACTTCAGAATCCGCTGCTTGAATTTCTTTAACGCCTCGGCTATATCTCTGCCACGAGGGACTGACGTGTTGGCCGTAGACTGAGTCCAAAATCCAAGACATTTCTCCATCTCTTTATCAAACTCGACATGAGTATGATAATCTTTATTTGCTTCTCCAATGGCAGATTGAAGAGAGCAGATTTCCTTCATTTTCTCTTTGGAGATTGAGTTTTCCTTGAATAGATTATCTTTGACAAAAGCTCTGAACTGAGCTTTGATTTCTTGCAAGGAAAGGGAAACACCAGAATTTTCATCCTGAAGATGACAGTGAATATCCTTGAAAGCAGAGACAACCAGTGTCTTGAAAGCTTCGCCCTTCTGCCAACTATTCTTTAGTTCTCCCAAAGCCTCCTCCAGGACTTCGATCTTCATATTGATAGTATCAGAGCCGCAACCTAAATTCGGGGAGGAATTACAGAGAAAAGGGATACACGCACAGGGAATTAGGTTGCAAGGGTTCGAGCAAGGGTAGCATGGAAACAATGTAAGAATTGCAAAGGTGGCTTGCTCGTTATATAGCCGTTGAGGAGAGAGAAGGGTGATCAATGCGCATTACATTCATATCTATCAGTTTGAAAAACAACATATTCGGGTAGAGCGGGAAAAACTAAGTATGAATGGCATTTGGTTCACTTGGGACATGTGAGACGCGAATGCGAAACACGTGGCTCGGCCGATTCGGGCGAAACAGGGAGAAGACGCACAAATGCATTTTGGGACATCTGGGACGAAAACGCGTGAAGGACGCGGTTCGGGTGAATCGGCCGAAAATGGAACAACTTGCACAATTTGACTTGGGACATTTGGGACATGAAAGAGTGAAGTACGCGGTTCGGGTGTTTCGGCCGAAAATGGAACAACTTGCACTTTTTGACTGGGACATTTGGGACAAAAAGTTCTGAAGTACGCGACTTGGGCGTTTCGGCCGAAAAGGTGACAATGAGTCCGGAAAAGTTTGGGACATTTGGAACGCAAGTACGTGAAGTACGCGGTTCGGGCGTTTCGGCCGAAAATGGAACAACTTGCACTTTTTGACTTGGGACATTTGGGACAAAAAGTTCAAGCAACGCGATTTGGGCGTTTCGGCCGAAAAGGTGACAATGAGTCCGGAAAAGTTTGGGACATTTGGAACGCAAGTACGCGAAGTACGTGGTTCGGGCGTTTCGGCCGAAAATGGAACAACTTGCAGAATTAACTTTGGGACATTTGGAACATGAAAGTGCGAAGTACGCGGTTCGGGTGAAACGGCCGAAAATGGAACAACTTGCACAATTCCATTTGGGACACTTGGGACGAAAAGATCCGAAGGGGTCCGAAATCGGGACAACTTTGGGGAAATCGGCCGATCGGGAACAGAACGCACTTGAACTTGGGACACGCGGGACAAAAATGTCCGACAGCAGGCCCGAAAAACACACAAAAAGACCAAAATGCATACTTTTCTCAATTTCACGACTTCGGTACA
Organism: Taxus wallichiana var. yunnanensis; assembly: GCA_018340775.1. Lineage (NCBI taxonomy): Eukaryota > Viridiplantae > Streptophyta > Pinopsida > Cupressales > Taxaceae > Taxus > Taxus wallichiana. Next base: position 133,933,383 of record CM031238.1, on the reverse strand, counting down.
TTAGAGAAAACACTTAAACTCAAAATTTTGAAATTTTTACTTCTAGGGCTTCAATTTTTGAAATTTCGAAACCCCGAAGTATGAATTTTGGACTTCAGGTTTTTGGCCTCTATGTTTTCAGGTATTTAGGTTTGAGGATTTGAGGGTTCATATTTTTGGTTTTGGTGTTTCGGTATTGTTCATCTACCTAACACATGAAACCTTTGAAATCCGAAAGGCTGAATTTTAAAATTTGGGTTTCATACTTCTTTTTCTCCCTACCTGGCACTGTTCACCGCTTGACCCTACCGCTAACTCTGAAATATTGAATTTAATACTTCATACTTTGATGTCCTTTGGTCCTTTTGAGCCCGCCAATTCAGAATTTTTCCCTGCCATATACAAATGCTTTCATGTCACTTCAACTTACTTAGCTCAAGCCCAAAATGTGAGCTCCTATGGCCAATTCGATCCTGCTATTTTATTTGTATGATTCAAATTTTTCCTAAGGGGAAAAATCAGATAACATGTCATAGGGCTAATCCATTCCTTCATGTGTATTGGGAGGCTCCCATTATTTAATGTAAACTAGCTAAATATTTGGGATAACCAATATATCGAGGATCACATAGGAATACTCCAATAAACTTGTGGAATAATGATTGTACAGGTACAAGGGAGGAATTTGATGTGAGGATAGGTAAAGTGGAGTTAGGGAAATAAGGAGAGATATTTAAAGTTGTGAGTAATATTATAGAATTCAATCACATAAACCGGAGTAGGTCTACATTTAGTTAGAATAACACAACAATTCTAACAATGATAAGACTAAAAAAAGACACAAAATTCTATTGATTCATTTATCAAAGGCACAAATACCTCTCTTGGTTTTAAAATATTATCATGCATAAAAATTTGAGAATTAGAGGGAGAGGGGGTAAACGAAACATAGAGAGAGACAAGGAATAAATGTATCTCTTATTTCTTGATGTAGTAGTGGTAAATCTCAACATCATACAATCGGTCAAAAATTATCAACCTTTGGAATGAAGAAGCCATTTTAATTTATAGCATAAAAAATGTCTCTTCTCATTCCCCTTACATGATTTTTCATCTCACCACCATTTGTGAATTTTCACATTCTTTTCGTAATGAAATTAAGTATTTTTCTTATTTTTGAATAGGTACTTCTACAATATAACACTAAGTCACATAAGTGAATAATACAATAGAGTGGAAAAGTACATTAACAAAGAAATAAAATGTTAGAGAGAGGGGAAGGAGAGAGAATAAGAGAGCGAAGTGGAAATACAAGCATGGGAAATATCTTGTTGATGAAGAATCTGGTTTTGATGAATTCTAAATGAATTTCCTTGCCATGTCCCACCTGTTGAACTGAAACATTGTAAAGTCCACCTCCTCTAACTTGCAAGATGTGATCTCATTATCAAGCATGGATCAAGTTCTTAGAAATACATATTGAGGAATTTATTGCTTGATATGAATTTTCTAATCACTCAAAGTTAGATCCTTTCATCATTATCATGATGATCATTCCATTGATGAATTTGAATTCGACGGAGATCTTGATGTTTCAGACCTCGAGATGTTTTTGATTTCACCCGTTGTCTAAGTGACTATCTCTGACTTGTTCCTTGACACAATGTGATCCATGTGATGTACCTTTCATGAATGGATTCAATAAATATGACTCCCTTATAATTTAATTGGAAATGTTTAAATCATCTAGATTCTTTCATCGACATCTTGTCTTTGTATAGATCTCTTGTGAACTAGTGCTTCAAGAGCATGTGGAGTGTTTTTTGGAATTTTATAGGGTTTTAGATACTAAGAATTAACATTTTTCAGAACTTCCTATTATAAGACATGCCCCACCATAAACATATGTTATTTTTAGTAAGTTTACTTACATGTATCATCTTGAAATGAAAATAGTCCGAAAGTTTTAGGTTTAATTCCAAGATTCCCTGTTCTAATTTTTAATTGATTTCACCAGCTATATGAGTGGGAAAATGATATTTTCATCAATGAGGAAAAATAATGAGATAAAATTCATTCCTCCATATCTCAAAAAATATTCCACCTCATCATGTAAAAAATGATCGGATGAAACTAGATTTTTCAAGGAACATTTGCTCCATAATTCAGGGGATTTTGTTTGCCAAATCTCCATAGAAAATACAACAAAATATGTCTATTTATTTTTGTGTCATGGAAGCCATTAATGGAGGTGAGAGAGGTTTCAACATCACTTTTCAAGGAAAACCACTAATTTTTGTGAGGGGAATATTTGGTGAAGTTTTCATGTGTTTTCGTGCAATGTTTGACCTCATTTTGATCCTATCAGCTACATGAAAGACCTGAGTGCATTTTTGTGCACCCCTTGTCTCTTTAATGGAAAAATAAGACAATGGGGAAACTTGGGACCTAAAATTCCACCTCAGATAATTTTGGTGACAAGTGGCATCATGAGGTTTAGTTAGAATGAGATGCATTTAACTCCACTTTAACCTGACAAGTTTAACTTAACTACAAATGGGGTTTTTCTTGAGTTTCACCATGGAAAAGGGAGAAAGGCTATAAAAGGGGAAAATGGGACACCACATTGTGCCTTGTATAAATTTGGTGATATGTGGCATGGTGAAAATTTGGCTAAGTATGGATTTTAATCTTCTCCCTCACTCTCACACACCTTAACTTAGCTTAGACCCAACCCATGTTAACGTGACTCATGTGTAGGTTCGTACTTGATTTGCACCAGTGAAATGGGGACATAAGGTACATGAAATTGAGCTTTGATCCAAGTGGTGGTAAGTGGCAGCATGATGAGGGGGATGTGAAAAGAACTTATGGGCTACAAAATTCACATGCGGAGTTGTCGTGGTCATATGAGGGGCCATGAGCTAAAAAAGGTTGTGGGTGAAATTTCTTGTCCCATTTTTTTCATGGTGATAAATTTTAAAATTAAGACACAAAATTATGACTTGGAGCTATGCGGTGACACGTGGAAAGGTGAAAAATTGAATAAGTATGGGAAACGGGACACTTTGTGAGTGAGTTTTCCACCTCGGGAGCATATAAGAGTATTTTGGTGTCAAAAATAATATTATCTTGACTCATAATTAACTTTTAATATCAATGGAAGCATTCCAAATATACAATTCCTCTAGAAAATCCAAATACATGGCGCTTTTCATATTGAGTCGAGAGGGGCATTTGTAGAAGTTTGAAATTTTTTTAGAAACCTTTGAACGTCATATAAAATTTAATATTTCCAAATTGTATATAATTATAATATATTTCTAATGAATTTTATTTCCTCTTAACTCATTCATGAACTCTCGGAATCATCCAAAGAAGGCAAGTTTCACCAAGGATCCTTCATTTTCCATACCTTGAGAACTAAGTCTTACACAAATTGCTCCTAAATGATCATTTATTTCCTAAACTTTGCTAAATTTCTTAAAACCTATTTAATACTATCTAACACAACCCTTATATATTTTAGATCATACTTATACATTGCCGGAGGATGCATATTGGCTTTAGAATCAAAAAATTGGCCTTTTTAGGCCTCTAGGAAGACTTGTCTTTCATCAAACTTCACTGAATTCAATCATCAACTTGTGTAATCATACCTGCACACTTAAACAAACTAAATGATATTGTTATCACTTTCCTATAAGACTAGATGAGGTTTGATCTAAATATAGGTTGGCCGGAGGAAGGATGCATAGTGATTGGGAATCCTAGTTTTCAATTAGGGGCTTAGTTGTCATGCTTCAAAATTTTCAATTTTCATTATATTTATTTTGCATGATAACATTATGGCATGAAAGGCTGACCAAGGGGGTTATTTTTGTATGTGTTGTAATTTAAAGAATTTATTCAACATATTTTGGTCCAAAGCGTATAATATGCTCAAGAATTACATGTGTAAAAACCAACTAAAACCAACATTTTTAGACATAAGGAAAAAACACATATTTTGACTGTATGGGCATATGCATGGATGTTTTAGATGTATTTTATGTATTTAAACTTCATATAATGATGACATAGAGGTATGAAAAGATAATAAAGTGCATGAAGGTCTACCGAGGTGCACTAAGAAAGAGTGAAGAGAGTGCATTTATCCATGCCATTTTACAATATAAAGATCAATAGTGTAAAAGCATAGATTTCTACATTTTAGTTTGTACAAGTAGGGGAAAGAATATCATTATGGTCTTGACCCTAGTGTACCATTTTAATCTTTCTCACTTTAGTCCCAAACTTTTTCTTACACATTATTCTTTGGGTCACTCACTCCTACTCAATCAACATTTGTAACTTAAATCACCTTCACAAGAATATATTTCTATGTGAAACTCACCTCATATAGTGCCTAGAATTATCTAGCACTCTTAATGATTCTTATTCCAAATTCTAATACAACAAGAACCAAAACATCCCTACACTCTAAAAATAGCTCTACACATTCATTAGAGCAACATTATATATAGCTTTGAAGCTTCGCACTAGGTTTATGGGGCTACTTCCCACACTTGTAAGTTCTCAAAGTAACTCACTCAACTATATTTGCAAGAAAATCAAATAAATTATTTGAAACAATGATGTCAAATCTAATTACACTATAAATAAATATTACATGCCAGGTGGATAATGACATGTGCTTTGATGCCTCTTTGAAGTAGTGTTGATGTCGGTGGTGCATAGGCATGCCCAAAAACCCAAATAATTTTTGTTTTGTAAGATTTCATCCATGGTTAGGGTTTTGAGATATTCAAAAGAGTATTCATTGACCCTCTCGGTGTGGTCAATCTTAACTAACAAAGAGTGACAAAGAGAATCATACAATCTACAAACCTTGAAAGTTGCATACCATAATTATGAGCATGTGCAAAACTGTAAAAAGATGTCAAGACTATATAGATGCTCCTATCCCTAATTTATGGTCCTACCGAGGAAGATTCTCAAGTCATATTTTAAGTGTTGAAGTATTCTCACTTCCAAATGCCATTGTTTCAACATCCATATCATCGTAAATTTCCTAGAAACATCTCTAATTCACTAAGTGTAGTTAATCTCATGTATTTGTAAGTTTTTATTACATAATGTACATTTTTACTAGTATTAATGTGTTATTCTAATATTGAATGGTTAATGTTGGAAGTTAATTAGTCATAATAACCCCTTGTAGCTCTTATTTCATTCCTTGTTTGATTATAGTGTAAAAAACATAATCAAACCTAAAAAGGGTGAAAATATGAAGTAGATTTTTTCACATAAAAGTGAGTCAAGATATAAAATTAGAAAATGAGATGATAAATTAAAATTAAAATTTCAGAAGAATAATTACTTCGATAAGGGTTCTTCATGATGTTATTTAATTGGAGGGTGTTTTAAGAAAATATTTTATTAACATATATGTGGTACTACCATTTTCCGGTTATAATATTTTCGCGAAAAGAACTTCCAAATCGAAAATAATATATAATTAGTGTATACTTTATTAGTATAATTAATTAAATTTTTTTAGTTATTGTTAAATAATATTATATTAGTTACAAGTTTATAGCTATCATATATAGTTAGGAAACAATAACACTTACACATTAATTCAAAGAAAGGTTTTTCTAATATTTATTTTTATATAAGTTATACATTATGATAAAGAACCTAACATTCCCCAACTGACCTCTCATATTGATAGTTTAATGTCCCCAAAAAAAAGAAATTATAAATGTTGAGAAGGTGTTAGAGGCTTCATGGATCTCTCCCCGTACAAACCCACCTATCATGCTTATAAAAACTTTGTTGTATTCTATTTACCAGGTAAATTTTAAAATCTCTACTAAAGAACATAGTTATTACTTGGTGAAATCATATGAATGAATTTTGAAATCTTTTAGAATTCCATGAATTGAAAGGAAATGTGTTCATCTACTAGCATTATGTTCTTGACCGATAGCAAATTTCTCCTTTTCGCACACAGTAAAGTCATTTTGAATTTAAAAAAAATTGTCTATTACTATAAACGGTAGGTGAATCAACCTAAAAATAACTTGTACCAAGAAATTTTAGGCGAAATAGAAAATAACCTAACCCCTCAAAAATAGCCAAATCTAAATTTTAAAAACCCAAATATTCATGAATTAATGAAGATTAACCACTACAATTTACATTGTTATTTACTCATCATCTGGATTACAGTTATTTTCTTTTTTCTATTCATTTTTCCTAAAGATTTCTCTTTGTGGAGTGTTTTTCGGTTGTAATTCACAAAATTCATAAACAATATTTACCTTTTTATCCGATGTTATATGTTTGTGTTTATTTTCTCTTGAATTTTTCAAGACTTTTGGTTTGATTTTTTAGCGTCTAATAATGCTGAAATAAATTGAAAAATGGTGGAATTTTAGGAAGTTGCATGAGGTTGGAGGAGAGGAATGTTGACACAGTACAGAAACTATTGAGTGTCCCTAAAGAAATGGAAAAGTTCCTCAGTGTTCCTTTCCCGATTCATAATCCTTTCTACATACTCTTTATTATGACGGCTGAGAAATAAATTCATACTTAGATTGTATATTTTTAATAAAATTCTAAGATGACAATGGTTTTCATGTAATATATGCAATAATTATTTTCCAATTCTCATTTTGCATGTGTTTCAAGATGGGCTTAAAAAAAATATATGAAATACAAAAAGATATGAATTGTGAAGATTTTGAGCATCATAATGAATAATTATTTGCTAGATACATGGATAGATATATTTCTGAGATAATTATTCTAAATAATGTTTATTAGAAAAATAATTTTTGTTTAAAAAGTCATTTTCCGTTTGAGATATGGAGGATCTTGACTTCAAAATTCTAAAGTTTCTCTTATGGAATTGGGGAAATTATGTACCTAAGTTCCCTATAAGACATGTATTCCTTCTCTCCTTAACAAACAAGATAATTGATAGTGTAATCAATGCTCACAACTCTTCTGTGTGTGTCACATCTCAAATAGAATCATTATATAAATAGTGTGTTTATGACAAAACTTAGATATCATTTTATATTTATAACATTAGTTTCATGATGATATTTTATTTGGAGAGTGTCTTAAGAAAATATATATATGGTACTACTATTTTCCGGTTATAATTTTTCCATGACAACCACAACCACATCCACATTCAAAACAAAATATAATTATTGTAGAATTTTTAATATAATTAATTAAGGTTTGTTATTTATTGTTAATTAATATTAAATATTAGTCACATAGAATAGTTATCACCTATAGTTATGTAACAATAATAGTTATAAATTAATATAAAGAGAAAATGGAAAATGATAGAATTGCACGGAGTTACATGAGGTGTGAGGAGAGGATAAATGGATCCCCTATTGAGCATTCTTCAAAAATTGTTGGGCATCCTTGAGGAGATAGAGAAGCTACTCAATGTTCTTTTCTTGATTCAAAATCATGTCTACATACTCATTATTATCATGGCTAAGAAATATATTCGTGCTTAGATTGTATAATTTGAATAGAATTTTAATATAACAATGGTTTTTTTTTTTTTTTTATTATATACAATACTTATGTGCCAACTCTCCTTTTACATGTGTTTCAAGATGGGAATAAAATAAAATTTATGAAATATAGTAATTGTGAAGATGTTTGAGCATCATAATGAAGAATTATGTATTAGATACACGAATAGCTTTATTTTAGAGACAATTTATTACTATAATGTTTATTACAAAAATAATTTTCATTTGAGAAAAAAACATTTTCCATGTTAGATACAAAGGATTTTGACTAAAAGGTTGCAAAGTTTCTCCCATGTAATTGGGAAATCATGTAACTAAGCTACCTATAACACATGCATTCCTTCTCTCCTTAAAAAATAAAATAATTTATAATACAAGAAGTGCTCACAACTTTATATCGATCATATCTCAAATAGAATCACTAAATAAACAATAGGTTTGTGAAAAAACTTCTATATCATTTTATTTTCATATTTTAAACATAAATATAATAAGAAATAAGTAAAGTTACTCAATTCCATTCATATTATCGGAAGGAAATACAATGAAAATTTTATTGCTCTTTCAAATATATTGGACATATACGATGATTAAAATTTGGAACCATTTGAGTATTTTTAAGTATTGTGAGCTTTAAAACACAAGTAATTTATCATAAAAATAAACCCCAAAAAAGAAAATAATCTCTTAAAAATATAAAACCCACAAAAATGGTGATACAAGACATCTCATCACTCATTTACTAACCCTCACCCACTCACATTTAGTTATATTCATCCCACTACCCATTTTGCATGCCCAATGCACTATGGACCCCTATCATCTCACCCATCTATACGGGGTTCATTTTAGGGGTGAATATTTGTAAAATGATGAATATTAGGATTTTTCAAATTTAGAATTCATGTTGTTTTTCATTACTATATGGTAGTAGGTTCACCAAAATATTATGGTTCATAAATAAATTTGACCCTAGTTTCTCTTGTCTGTTTCACTAAGGGCCGACCAATGTTGGTATATTCTCCATTATGTTATAATATACTATTATACATAGGATTAATTCTCCATAATGTAGTAATAAAATATAATTCCAAAACTTGTTAAGTTTGAGATCTAGAGTCAAAGATGAAGGTAAAATTGAGTAATCCTATGAAAAATTGAAAAGTACAAGCCATACATTAACGTAAAATTGCTAGTGTGTGGAAATGTAAAAATGCTACCTCGCGATAATGCAAAAATGTTACCATGTGACAACATTTATGTGTTATCATGCAGTAATATTTTTTCATTTCCACATGGTAATGAGATATTAGATTGATCCGCTGATAGTGTTAAAAATGCTACCATGTGACGCAAAATGCTTGTGACAATATTTTTACATTACTATGTAGTAGCATTTTTTCATTGACACATGGTAGTAATTTTGTGTTGATGCACGATAGTGGAAAAATTCAACCTTTCAACAACGTGAAAAAATGCTATCGTGGGGTAAAGCAAAAAGATATTGGTTGGTATTGATGTTGTTAGAAAAAAAACTATGAGAATTTTATTTGCTTACACCATATTTTGAGAGGAAAAATTTCTCATTGAGACAATCATTTTAATTGTTAACATAAAAAAAATTCAAAAAAAAATTCTATACAAAATTAACGAAATCTACATTTTTTCAAAAAAATAACTTTGAATTTTTTTCTTTGCACCATATTTTAGGAGAATAGATTTCTCATCAAGATAGTCATTTTAACTATTATTGTCAAAAACTAATTTTTAAAAAAATTACATATGTTTTTGGTCGACATCATATCTTGTCATTTGAATGCATATACTTTTAGTCAAAAATGCTACTAGCCAACACCATTATTAAATTGTTCAAAACTTGTTTTCTTCAAATTCACCATCATTTCAAAAGTCATTTTCACATATTTTCCAAGGAATATATAGGAATGTTTTTAGGGAGGGGTCTCAAAATAAGCCTATGACTTTTCACATTGCACTCATATGTGTCACATTACCTGTGCATTCAAAATATATATAATATCACTCACCCTAATCATTCCAACCCCTAACTCTTTATGCACAAAATATATACTCGGGTTTTATTTCTCTCTTGCTAATATATCTCGAGTTTTATTGGTCTTAAAGAAGTGAAAGAGGATCACAATGGATAGATAAAACTTGAAGCAATGTTTTGGTGACATTCCAACACATGAGGGAATTACAGTCATGATTTTCTTATGATATTCATGTGATTATTGATGAATCGCTATTGTGACTATATCGTGATCTAATTCAGGTATACTTGTCATTCACACACATTGTTTTGTCATTTTAATCAATAAGATTTCTTTTATCTCGTTAAAAGGGTTGAGAATATGACTAAGGTAGGTCCCTAACCACCAAAAATAACTAACATTTTTCAAGTGTGATTGTGTGTACGTTTAGATTCAAATCTGGAAGAGTTTTATCCATTATATTCAATAGAGAATCCATAATCATTTCTCACTTTTCCAGTGACATCATAATCAAACTATTTTTAGTAGCATTGATTTGGAGATTTCATATCAACTAATACATCTTATAGGTGATCTAGATATAGGCGTAAATTTTGGAGGCCATGGTGGTAGATGTTAAGTAAATTCCTACATCTACCGATCCTCCTTCCCGAGAATATTATAACAATCTTCAATATTCCACCTTTCAATCCCAAGTTTGAAGAGGCATTAGATCATAATTCTAAGCCCTTGTAGAATATCTTAAAAGATACTATTACAAACTAGATTCCTAGAATCTAAAGATTTACTCTACAAATCTTGAACCTTCTTAATCTTATTCTAAGCCATCTCATATCACTATTGTGTCCATTGGTCCTATTCCATCTGCTATTATTCACACACATCATATCCCTTCTACAAACATCACACAACCTTTGGAGTCTCATTCGTATTCTCATACAGAATACCTCCCTCACCTAAAAATTCCACCTAATTCCTCATCATTCACTTATACATATCCTTCATTCTCTCATACTTACACCCATATACCACATCATTCTTCTACACATCCATTCACTCAACCACTCCAAGGTCATGTATTTTAATAGACATAAAATATCAATCAAGAACTAATTGATAGAATTCGTAACCTTGAACTTCAAAATAAGGGTATGGGAGTCCCTAAGATCACATATAGTTAGTTATGTAATGAACCTATTAATCCCTTGGTATCTATGAAATCATATCCACTAGGGAATTTTGAGATGCCTAAATTTTATAAATTCAAGGGTAAATAAGACCCTCAAAATCATTTGTGCATGTTCAAGTATGCTTGTTATCTCATTATCCATGATGATGCACTTATGTTGTAAACATTCCCATTATGATTAGGTGGTCAAGATTTGGATTAGTATACGAGTCTTATGCAACATAACATCATTTCATTTGAACAACTAGTCAATTTATTTCTTGGCCATTTTCAATCAATGTTACCAACCATACTACGTTTTCTAATCTTTATAATTTTAAATAGTTTGATCATAAGCCCATTATTAATTATGTATCTATTGGAGATCCTTCATTCATGATATTACTTTCCCCATTCCTCAACTGAAGCTTACTTAATTTTTTTCCAATAGTTATGCCAAACATATATCTCACACTCTACAAATTAAATAGTTTCAGTCATTTGAGGAAGTCATACTAATGGCCAAGAGAATTGAAGATATCCTCGTTAGTACTAGGGAGATCAAGCTTCATTAGAAGAATTATTTCTATAATTTCCCCATGAATACTCCTCAATTAAATCAACTTGTCCTCCAATCTAGCCAAGGTTCAACATCAAATACCACCAAGAATACCTCTGCGACCCCAATAACCCATAGTTGTGTTCCTTACAAATCACATCACAAGATCCATTTCAAACACATAGGCAGAATACATATTTAATAGTCTAATCACTCACTAGCATCTTAAAAATGACTCAATGCTCAAATCATATCACTCCCACCAATATGACAAGAAGATCCCAATGCACCAAAACCACTTTGGCATCAACAATATACCAAAAAATATGTCTATCGTAAGATAATGGATCATGCAACAGATAAGTTTTAACAATTTCATAACGTAATTAAATTTTGCATTGAAAATTTGGCATTAAATTTTTTAATGCCATGGCCCCAAAAAATAAAAATGTAGATGTCTTAAAGAATCCACTCCCACCACACATGGCTTTAACCAATCAAGTTAGTCATGATGCATCATCATCATCTCACCAAGATTTTTTGCATGATTCACATTGTGATAAGACATAAAGCTACCAATATGAATCCTAAATCTTCACCCAAACTGATATCTATGACTTCTCCATCACCTAATGTGACATCACCTTTACAACTATTCATCGCTCTCAAGAATAAATTGATCAATCAATTAAATAGTATGTTGCTAAGATCTCATTTTTCAATCTTCTAATCATCTATAACTACTTATCGAGGCCTTAAAGTCAATTGAATTGTCCACACAACACCTCAATGCCTTTTCACACTTCATGGGAAACCTTCATACTTTACTTTTATCATCAATCCTGTTATACGACTAATGAAATTAATTTTGAATCACCTCTCATCATGTCGGGGATAATTGATCCACATGATCCACCATTGTTAATTATCACTAAAATCAAACACAAAATATTCAATTGAATTGTCCACACAACACCTCAATGCCTTTTCACACTTCATGGGAAACCTTAATACTTTAGTTGTATCATCAATCACATTATACGACTAATGAAATTAATTCGAATCACCTCTTGTTATGCCAAGGAGAATTGATCCACATGATCCACCATTGTTAATTATCACTAAAACCAAACACAAAAGATTCATACACGTACTAATTAACAACAGATCAATCATTAACATAATATCATATACAACCTTGCGTCATCTCAACATTTTTATCTCATATTTCGTCCTCGCCATTATAAATGTGTGCATTTAATGATGTTACTTGTGCTGAATTAGGAACTATCATTTTACCATTAAAGGTCAGATCTAAGACACTCCACACCCTTGTATATGTTATGCAAGGATAATTACAATACAACACCTTTTTGTAGCGTCCTTAAAATCATAAATGAAGTCTATTATATCCACTCTTCATCAATGTATCAAATAAAAACAAGATAGAGTTACACATTATGTCATCATTAATGCTAAACCATTTAATTACTACGGTAATATCACATTCTCATATGGAATAGTGTTTCCTATTACACTAGTCACACCAATTATTTAATCTCCCACAAACGTATATAACACATCCACCCATATACATATTTCATTTGATCCATCACCCTCAACAAAACCTTCGATTTCTAACATTCACATGATCAATCTACTTCTTCATCATCATGTCATGATCAACCATCAATATCACTTCTAGAAGTAATCATACCCCCACCACGACCCACATCATTTTCACCCTTGATAGATTCGAACTCTATTCCTTCTAGTAGCATACTTGTATATAGTGGTATACCTCAATGTCACGATAAAGATCCCATGACAGATGATCTTTGCACAATCTATTGGCATTAGAGAATAAAATATTCCTTATGCCACTGTCTATCTACCTAATATGTCAAATGTCAATGAAATGGGTAGAGCATCTTATACACAACATGTCAAAGGGTCTTTCGTGTCTTTTAGAGTTCATCCAAAAAAAATATTTTTATATGGGGGATATGTAATGGTACTGCAGCTCATCCACCAGTCAAAAATGTATATGTCCCAAAATATCTATTCACATCGACTACTTATATCTTTCAAATCTATATTTTTTATGTATTTCCTACTCGACCAAGGATGGAAAGGTTATGGTTTGGGAAAGTTTGAACATGGAATTTCCACTCCTATTCATCCACATAAAAACAAGATTATGAAAAATCTAGATTAGGATACACTAAGGTTGATGGTGATATAGTAAATATAACATAGTATTTTAATGACATAAGCTACAAATCTAAATGGATAGATCTAGTTATCCATATCCATGTTATTCTTAGTCACTCATTCATACCGATCACTCACACATATTCCTAAATGAAGCCACATGATTCCATTTTGCTAAATTATTTCATGAATTTGGAACAATGTTTGATTTTTACATTCATCATCGCATTCCACATATGCTACCTACACATCAAAATGTCATTTCTCAACATCTAGATTACCCACCTAAATATTTCCTTGTCTTACAAAATAACATTACCATGAATTGAGTTGAGACATTCCCCATTAATTTATATCTTGCAAATAAACTAGTACCTCTATATTTATTCTCTTTAGAACAAGAAATCTTATTTCATTTGGATTGTATGAAAAAATAATTGTACAAATCAATCATGCAAGATACTTAACTCCTTAATGAAGCTTAATTTGTGGAAAGCGATGATATACACCTAGAAAATACGGATGAGATTCCTAATTTTAATCACCTTGAAAAGGCATCACATATACTTATTAAAGAGATTATCAAATTTAAAATCAATAAAATTGAGGATCCCTTCATATCTCTCTCTTAGAAATTTCTTATCAAACAAGGAATATGCGTAGTACACATCACTCTTACAAGATTTTTTCAATGTATTTTCTTGGTCGTATATAAATATTTATATACACAAAATCACACACTTGGGTAAATTTCTAGGTCCTAAAATCATGCTAGTATTCACATGATTCCTAAGTGAGAAAACTAGTAATTGATGACTATATTGGGCCTCTTTGGTTTGTTCCTTGTCTTTATTCTAGTCTTTTACACCATCTGACCCAGTTGAGACTTCACTATTTTATCTTTTATGACTTCATACAACAACACTTAGGTTCTCTTGTCCCCTCTGGGCACCCTTGACCCTTTTCTATCTTACTCGCTTCTTTTGGGTTTCTTTTATCTTTTGGCTATCTTACTTTATTATTCTTTGGCGTTCAATTTTCAATTACGAAATTCAACCAAGGGAATCATATAAATACAAATCTATGTGACCAAAATAATGAACCGACCTCTAAGCATCTATTAACATTACCTAAGCTTACATTAAAAGGCATCCACACAATATAGGAAGGGGAAGCTCATTTTTCCATCCACACATTCTATTTGCATTACTACATCTAGATATCCCGCTATGAAGTGCACTTGCACAAGGGAATCCTAGGAATGATTTTTTTCACACACGTACAAGAACTGCATGGATTCTAAGATGTATTGCATCACTTGGTAATAATTCCACTCTTTAAAGTGACTTCCGAGGTTAGTATGACTCCCATATTGCATCATTCATTTTGGATTTGATGTGGTATTGTGAATTTTGTAGGTGAATATTTGTTTTGCAGGTTATAGGTGCACTCAAAAATCATATTGTGACATAGAGGAAATGAACAAAGACTATCAATGACACTTGTGTGACACAAAAAAATAGATTCCAACCACTTTTTCAATCATGGGCACCCAGAAGAAGACTCTGGCACCTAGGCACTTGACCCATTCTAGGTACCCTAGTCCAGACCATATCGGACGATGATGCAGAATTTAATGTAAGAATTGATGACAAAAACTCCTCCTCTTTAGTAGTGTTCCCTATCTGCACTTTTGAGTCCTAGATTAAGCAAAAATCATTTAAGTAATTTCCTCTCTCTCTTTCACTTAGGTTTTTATATTTTATTAGCTTATTGCTTATGTCATAGTGTATGTGGCGGTTGTACTTTGTGTTTTCCATCAATTACTACGGAATTAGGGTTTTACAAAAGTATATTTTTCTTAAATCAATATGCAAGGAATGGATCTAGATATCATTGTCCAAAATATTGCATTAAAAACCAATGTGAAACTGTCAAGAAAAAATATGCAAGATGCACCTATTTGTTACATTACTAGTCAAAGATGAACTAGAAATACTTCTTGATGTTGGTTTTATATAAACAATCGAATATCTATAATGGGTTTTGAAAATAGTCTCCGTGGGAAAAATGGTGGTATACTAGTCTGACTGATTTGATTGTAGGGGTGTCAAAAAGTATTTTCCTAAGGATGACTTTCCCTTACTGAATATTGATACTAGTGTTGAAAATAGCACCGACTACAAGATGTTCTCTTTCATGGATGGTTGCTCCAGTTATAATCAAGTTGAAATTTCTCTAGAAGACCAACATAAGACTTCCTTTACCACTCATTAGGAAAATTTCTCAATAAGCGTATGCCAATTGGAATAAAAAATTTGTGATACCTATCAATGTGTTATGACCTACATATTTCATGATTACATTCATGATATTGTAGAAGATTATGTTGATGATCTTATCACAAATTATAAACTATGCTCATACCACATAAAATTCCTCCACAAAAATATTTTTGTTTCCCTTAGAATAAAAAATTCAAATGAATCCTAAAAATGTGTTTTCAGAGTCACATCAAGAAAGTTACTTGGATTCATTTGTTTTGATGCATAATTAAGGTATAACCAACTAAGGTTAAGTCCATCGTAGAAATGCCTCCTACAAAAATGAAACAACTACATAGCCTTTGAAGAAATATTCAATTCCATTTGACACTTCATATCACAACTTTCTTATCGTTGTATCCAATTCAATCAACTCCTTAGGAAATGTGTTACTTTTGACTAAAGGGAGGAATGTAGTATTGCATTCAAATGACTAAAAATTACCTCCTCGCACCACAAGTGCTCTTACCACATGCAACCCGATCCGCCATTCTATTTGTATAGTACTACTACTAACTTTTCTATATAAAGTATGTTAGCTCAAAAAAATAATGACAATCATGAATCACCATTTACTACATCATTCATGCACTCATTACTTATGAGATTTATTATGCACACATTAAGAAACTTTATTTGGCCATAGTACTCTCTACATAGATAATGATATATTAGATAATTGTATGACTAATTTTGTTGCTAAAATATATCCCTTGCAATATATGATGACAAATATGTATCATAACAACCATACATCCAAGTGGATCATGTTACTAACTAAATTTGACCGACATTTTGTTTGAAAAAAATTATTAAAGGTCAAGCGATTCATGATTTTTTAGTCATTGTGCCTCTTAATTATTCATGACTATTAAATCTTGATCTAGGAGAAGATTTTATCTTTCTTGGATCTAAAATTTGGAATTATGTTGATGAAAATGATGATTTTGATGTGATATTACATTTTTATAAATCCAAAATTGACTTAGGGTTGCACAGGCATCATCTTTGTCACACCCCAGAAGAAGCCTCTATTCCATTATGATTTAAAGTTAATTTCCCATGGAAAAGAACATGGCTAAGTATGAGGAACTTTTCATTTGACTCCAATTAGCTATTTCTCTTAAGATCAAACGATTGTGAATTTTTGGTGAGTTGCAACTTGTTGTCAATCAAATCCTATGTTGTTATAATTATTTTAATGATACATTACAACAATACAAGACTCTCAATGATTCATTACTCCCTCAACTTAATCATTTTGATATCTGAGACTATTCCACATTATACTAATTGATTTGTAAACACCATGGCTTCTTTAGGATCTTATATACCTTTAGAAAAATAAGCTGACATTATCCATGTTCCCATTCGTGTGCTAGCGCACCCATCCTTTGATCATACCCAAACGCTTGATATTTTCACATTAAAACTACACCACCACTACCCCGGTATGAATAACTTATTACATATTTGAAATTCAACACTCTACCGCTTGGTCCTAATAAAATAGGATGTCGTATGTTTTTTCAACGAGCTACTTATTTTTTCCTCATTGGAGACCTTGTCTCATAAACATGGTTATGACACTATATTATTACAATTTTGATACCTTAAGAGACTATCATTACACTTACTTTGAATCACATGATGGTACATGTGGGATTCATTTTAACGACATGGTTATTGCTTGATGCATTCTTTACACGGGTTATTATTGGCCATCTTTATAAAAATATGCAAATACATATGTGTTGGTGAAATAATTTTTCGTGTTATAAATTATGTTTTTCCACCAATGCTCATGGGGCTACACATTTCCTTGTGTATAGGTAGGATCCCATTATTTAATGTAACTATCCTAATTACATATAAATTTTAAGAGATGTCCAAATAGGTTGGGGATCACACAATAACACTTCACTTAACCTATGTAAAAGTGCATGTATGAGATATAGAGGAGGAATTTTCAAGAATGAGTAGTGAAGGAGACAAATTAGGATAGGGAAGGTTATTGTTTTGAGTAGGTTTTTACCAATTTCACACCTAATAATCAGATTATTTCAACATTCAATTAGATGAAAGAAACAATGAAACATCTAGTGAGACTAAAAACCGAGAGACACACATGATTTTTACATTCATCTAGCAAGGACACCAATTTCCTTCTTGATCACCATACTTGCAAATATGTAATGAAAGAGAGAGAGAGAGAGAGGAGAGTAAAATATGAGAAAAGGAAATGGAAGAATGTAGCTTTTATTTCTTGTGTTGGTGATACAAAGTTTAACATTGAAACCATAATCCACAATTGCTACAAAGTAGAAATTATCAAAATATAGGATCCCTTGGAATGGAGAAGTCATTCAATTTATA
Organism: Taxus wallichiana var. yunnanensis; assembly: GCA_018340775.1. Taxonomy (NCBI): domain Eukaryota; kingdom Viridiplantae; phylum Streptophyta; class Pinopsida; order Cupressales; family Taxaceae; genus Taxus; species Taxus wallichiana. The sequence goes on along the minus strand of CM031238.1, from coordinate 133,915,177 downwards.
GATTTGAATTACCTCTTCATCTACCCCCACATGACTCTTTCATGTCTCCATTTAACTTTTGACTTTACATATTCCTAGGATGTGAGAAACAAGTTCCCTTTTATAAATTAAAGTGACTTTTACAATTAAAATTTAGGAAGTCACTTAAGTGAATGAGACTAATTATTGTGATTACACTCAATGAATAATTAGAAAGGGGGAGATAAGAAAGAGGGAGGAAGAGAGAATAAGGAAGGAGCAGGATTTGACATATTTGATGAGAAGTCCTTTCGATGAAGAACTTACTAATGATGATCATAATATCCTCCTTCTCCATGATGCACAAGCCACCTTGGGATACTCAATGAGTGTTTAGAATTTTTTTTTAGAGATATCCTGATGTGAGATCAAGATTACCACATGCATTTCTCTTGATGCTTCCTTTTTGATGATCATCGTGAAAGTGAAGAGAACTCTTTCACTCCTTAGGTTTTCAAAATTAGCCCTTGATAGCTCATCATGCTCAAGTTTCTTTATGTTCCTCTTGATGATTGATTGGTTTGATCAGCTCTCTTATCTCACTAAGATCATTGAGCTCACTAAGATTACTTAACTGGCTCACTTTTATATGCTCTTTATGGAAAAGGATGAGATCTTCACTAGCTCACCTAACCTACCTCAACTCACCACAACCATCTCAATGAGGAATTCAAATAATCTCAACATAACTCACCCAACCAGCTCACTAAGCTCAACCACTAAATGGCCTATCCTCAACTCATCTCACCCGAGTTATCTCAACTCAAGCTGCTAGAGACATGATGGTGACCTCCTCCGATGAATCATGGTTTTCAACAAGGTTCTTGACTCTTTTAGGAATCTATGAAGTCTAAATAATTCCTCAAACATTCATGATGCACCTTAAAATGTTTTTCCTTGATTTGGGATATCTCAATTAACTCATTGTAACCAAGTCACTTCAATTCAACTAGTTGAACTTTCCCAACACACTCAACTCACTGCAACCATGAGGCTCACCCAACTCGCAAGTAATTCTTGAGATGCTCAACTTAGCAACTCTTTGAGAGATGATGATATGATAAAAATATTGGTGGAAGGATGAGAGACAACTTTACAAAGATGGGAAGATGGAAAAAGTAAACGAGATTAGTGTAATTGGAGCCAACAATAACTTTTCTATATCGAAAAATGAGATTTCTTTTTTAGTAGGTAGTTTACGTGAACTACTATTTTAGGATATTCTTCCTTCTTTACTAGAATTTGATATCATGACACCCATGGAATCTTCAATTAACCTTCAATAACAATGCTTTACCCTTTTTATCAACTTTCTATTTTTAGTAGGTTACTTTTTCTAGACCTGCTCTTTTAGGAAAATTGATAATTTTACCATGTTTGCCATTTTGCATTATTTGGATGATTGTTACGGGTGATGAGATATTAAAAATTGAGGGAGTTGTTATTATTAGAATTTTAATGGGCATGGAATATGTTATTTTTATTAGGTTATAAATTTTGGCCTCATTTTATGATGGAAACATTATTTTTAGATTTGACTCTTCATTCACACAATCATGTGCTCTAATTTTCATCATGTTTTGCACACTAGAAATGCTTGGAAATCAAAAAATAAGATTTCCCAAGTTAGGGTTTCAATTCTAGATCTGTGATGGAATAAATTAATGGAATATGTGATATTTAAACATGGTGACATGAATTCTTCTATGGAAAAAACTTGACAGTTATGCACTCTCATGATTTGATGATCTTCCAACAATCAAATTTGAAGCGAAAAACTACCTAGTTCATGGAGCATGGTTTTAGATGCATGGGGGAAGGGTGAATTTTTGTGTCCCCAATGTCCATACTATCCTAGGTAGAATAGGTTCACAAAAATATGCCTCATTCTAGGCCTATGCCATGTGTCACTACAAGGTTGAATGAGAGGGAGATGGAGGAGGGATATTTTCAAGCATTAGAGAGTTGTTTTGAGTTCATATGAAGAACCATAAAATGGGATGAAGGGTGGGGAAAATTTTATTTTCTCCACCATCCCAATTTTCCCATGGAAAATTTTATTTTCTCCACCATCCCAATTTTCCCATGGACACTTTGAATAGGAAAGTAAAACCCGCCACCCATCTAATGAGGAGAAAAAACATAAGTTAGAGAACACATTTCCCGAAGCTCCAAGAGGTTTTTTCATCCAAATGTTTATATCATTTTGAATCCAAAGATCATTCCAAGATCAATAGGATGATTTCTAAGACCTTATTATTCATCCTTATACAAAATGGAATTTTTTTATTTCAACCATGAGATTGCTATATCTGTGAAAATCAAGCTTCCTTGAAAATTCATTAGGTCTTGTGACAATGACTTCAAAAATATGGTAAATAAGGGGAGGGGTGAATTTTCTTGTTCCCTATGTCCCTTTTGTCCTAGGGAAAAAATGGAAAAATGGGAAAATTAGGAAATTCATGAAATTTGGGATAGTTGGGAAATTCATAACAGTAAAACATGTTACCCATCTAATCGAGAAAATTATTAAGTTCTTGAAACTTGAGAGAACTTTTCTCCGAGCTCCAGAAGGTATTTTCATGAAAAATGTTATATCATATTAACTTATAAGATCATTAAAAGAACAATGGATGGTTTCAAGACCTTATAATTCTTCTAAATCAAAAAATTCCCCTTTTTGTTTAGGATAACAAGATGAGTCTCCACAAAATGGTCTTCTTTGAGAAGAAACCATGTCTTGTAAAGAATTTTGTGATTCCATCATGAAGATGGATCTTCAAGATTTCAATGGTTATTTTTTGTTTCTCGAATCATCAAGGAATTCTCTACAATCTCTATCAAAGCTTAGGTACCGATTTTGATTATAGACTCCTTGTAACTTAGAAAAACATGATTTCACTGCAACTGCTCCAAGACTCTCGAAACTCTCCTAAATATTCTAAAATAAATTACACCACTCTTAAAACTCCTCGACACCACCTATGGATGATTTTTTTCCTTTTTTTCATTCCTTTAGGATGCATTCCTACCCTCGGAAGGCCAGAATTGACCTTTTAGGCTCACCGAGAAACTACCCATTGGAAACATTTTTTTGAAAAATATGAAATGACATTGAAACCACATTTCAAACACTAGTGAAATATTATTCAACACTTGATGAGAAATTACAAGGATCAATATGGACATGATACAAAATAAATTGACCAGGAGAGTGTTCAAGAAGGTTTAAGAGAAAATTTTTTCAATTTTGGCTTAGTTTTCATGCTTGAAAGTTTGAAAATTTTATGCAACACATTTACATGAAATAGATGGATCTAGCTTGGGGACTTGTTTTGGATAGATCACGAAGAAGGATGGGAAAATAAAGAACCCAGAATCTCAAGACACTGTGTGGACTAGTGCCTTGTCCATTGGGCTATATGGAGTCACTATAGAGATACACCACACAACTTCCTTTATTGAACACACACACGGAAAAAAACACGTGAAAGGAAAAGAAACGCAAGATGAGAATATACAACACAAAGTAAACATGAAACAAAAGGTATGGGAAACAAATAAAAAAACCTAAGTCACCTATGTACATGTAGGGGACAAACCCACTTTCATTGAAGCACTAATTTCAATTGAGTGCTTACCCATAAATGGTATCACCGAATTCCTTTCTTCTTCAAACCCATTGATAGGATCGTGGAAATATGAACCTCTTCACATATTCTTGAGATATCTAACATGATTTTAGTGAAATTGATGATCTCTCATTCATTTCATTTCTTCTATTGTTTTGATAACTTTTTTCCATTTTCTCATTGATTCTAAAGTTTTTTCCACTTTATTATTTTCATCATTTTTCCTCTGAAGATGAGCCTTGATCATAATTTCCTTATCATTTACATATTATGTCCTCTACAACTTGAGGGACATTTGTTCTTCACTTTCATCTACTTCATGACCATTGTCTTCATGATTTGATTCTCGAAGATGCTTTGGAAACTTTGACATTATCACCAATCTCTTGATGTCCCCTGTTTCTCAATTATCTAAGAAATCATCTTTCTCTTATACCTTTTCTCTTTTCAACATGTTTCCTTACATGTCATGTGTTGCATGCATACATCATCCTCTTGAAAGAGAATGAGCTCAAGGTTGGGTGTGCAACATGGAAACTATCATTTTCTTCATTTTTCATCTTGAGATTTGACATCAATTTTGGTGTTGATAGCATCCTCTCTTGAGTAAAGTGAGCACTGAAAGGTTGAAGTCCATTAAAAATGTTTCCATTTTGAACAAAACCAGCCATAGGATGAAGCAACACATTTCCTTTCTCCATTTTTCATTGAGAATGTTTCCATCCTCATGAAAAGGGAATGAGAAAAACATTGGAGATGAAAATTTTCATTATCATTTCCCATTCTTGATCACTGAGAACCAAGAAATCCATTTCCATGATGAAATCATCATCTCCTTGAATAGGTTCTCATTCAAGAGGAAGAACATGTTGTCATTCTCATATTTCTTGTCATCTTCTTCTAATGAGAAAGAGAAATATTCATATTCACAAGCATACCCATCACATGGAACCTCATATTGATCATTAGAAACATGATTGGAAACATCTAGGTTACCTATCAAGAAATTTTTGAGCATCCCTCCTTCTTTATCCACATGACTCATCTCTTCAATATTTCCTTTTTTTCAAGTCAAGATCTCATCACCATCATCAACATCTAGTGGAGCAACTTCATTTATGCTCTCATCCCATGGGAAGTACATACTCTCAAACTATGATTTCATCAAATCATCATGATTTTTTGATACTCATGATGCTTGGAAATTCTTCCACCAACATGGGAAGCTTGAGATCATCCTCAAAAGTCATGAAAAAGTTAGCAAGATTTTGAATTTTGACATGGGATATCTATCGTTGGGTCATTTGGTCTTTGAACAATATACTTCATCTTCCTAATGGGAAGAAGTTTTTTTTTACCATTGATTGGGATGGTGGCATGTGACCAATATAACTACATATCTCCATGAACATATCGATAAAAATTTTATTAACAACATACCATATGAGGCAGGCATGTTTGCTACAAGTATTCTCATTGTGATTTTCTTGTCAAGGAAGTCTTCCAATGCTACCTCAGCATCTTTGATTTGGCCCATAAGGGGAACTTATTTCATTTCCATGGAGAGAAAATGGATAGAGGTAGGAGAAAGAGAGATACCAAGAGATTTAGTAAATTTTGTAGGCATGTGATGTTGTCGGAGGCACCAAATTCAATGATGTAATTATTCAATTTGTACCCATTAACCAACAAGGCTATGTAGAAAGGTTCTACCTTCTAGAGGTGGAGGGTGTGGAAGTGAGATAGTTCAGAGATGGAGTGGATTGAGATGTATGAGGTAGTTCTTTGGTGGTGGCATCTTTAGGACATGAAACAAAACTACTTCCTTTGATATGTTGAACAAGTTTCTCAAGTTTCTTGGATGAGTTCTCAAGTACTCATATTCAGAAATTTGGACTTTGGATTTTTGAAATGGTCAATGATATAAAAGGATGAGGAAGTGGTAGGAATATTAGGGATTGTGGTAGCCTTGACATGGATGTTCTTAGGATTACAAAAATGATTTTTCAAAGGAAGTTGAAGGAGACTTACTTGAAGAGGTGGAAGGATTCTTGGTTGAAGTGGTCTCATGCTTCTTCTTGACTGACCCTATGGAAGCATATTCAATGATCCTCATTTCATTTTTATTTTTCATTGATTCACCATTTGAGGATTCAATTTTTCTTAGCTTGGGAAGTATAAGAATATCCTTCTTTCTCTTTTTTGATTGAAGTGAACAGCACATAAGATTAATTTTTATGGTTCTCAATATCTTCATCAAGTGTGCATTCAAAAAACGCAATCCAAGTACATTATTTTTTCATTCATTTTCAAATTATGATTCAAATATTTCTTCTTCTTCATCTTCATTGATCTCACATATTACATTAAATGAAAGATCCTCCAAGGAAAGCCTTTGAGGTGCTCATGTAATCTAGTTCTTTCTCTAGTTTGGATGAGGTGCTCATTGAGAAAATTCTTTCTTCAACATTTTCAAGTCATTGGCCAACCTTTGCAACAATTGATCAGCTCTCTCATCTTTGGAACTCTGGGATTTATCCTTTGTTGAAGGATTCTTGATATTTCTGACAAGATGAGGTCATCTTCCACCTCAACAAAATTTCTTGAGAATGGTCCAAATCTCATGGTTTAACTCTCTATAGAAATAAACTCACTTCAAGAAATTGAGCATTCACAAAGAACATATTCATATTATGACTAGTGGAAAGGGAAATGATGGGAATCTTGTTGATCGGTTTTTAAATTTTCCACAAAGTATCTTATGGAATCTTGTAGATCTTCTTCACTAAGTAAGTAGAGAAAGGAGGCATGAGAATTTTTAGCGGTATTGAATTTCTTCAAACTTATTTTTCATACCACCCCAATCAGTAATTGAGTGTGAAGGAAAATAGTAGAACCAATCTCTATCATGACATCTTGCAATGTTTCCAATGAACAACCACACTGTAACATCTTCATGTTGCACTCCAAGGATGCCACATGTTGTGATGAAGGTTGTGATATGATCGTCAGAAGTTTCTTTCCATCTCCATAGAATTTTGGAAATTTCTTTCTTGATCCTTGTGGAAGTTCATGGAGTGGTGGAGCCAAAGCCAATGGACCATTGTTTTATCCATATGGAATAGGTACTTTTCCACCATATCAGGTTCTTATATTTCTCCTTCAAGAGGAATGAGGACTCGTGGTTCAACAACTGGCTCTTTAGTATGACCTTCAAGATGATTTTTAGTAACTTGTCTTCTTACTAGTACAATAGGAAGTCTAAAATAAGTTCTTCATTATTCCTTGAATATGAAGTCAATAACACCACATGATGCATGATCAACCCGAGTGTATTGTCTTTGTGTCATATTTTCTCAAGTTCTTAGGAAGGAAGGAAAATTGAAAAGTACAAATTTATCAAAAGGATTGCAAAGAGGATTTTGATTGTTTGAATGATATTTTCAAATTTTTATCATTTTGGTATTTTGCAAAGATCATTTTGGGTGCACATTGGAATATATCTCCCCATCGGATTCACTAAAAACTATTGGTGAAATTATTTTTCACCGGGAAAATTATTTGATTTCACCAATGCTTATGTGGCTATGCCCCTCCTTGTGTATAGAGAGGCTCCCATTATTGAATGTAACTATCCTAATTCTATATATATGTTGTGGCGTGGCCAAATAGGTCGGGTATAACACATGCACACTTCACCTAACCTATGGAAAAAAGTGTATGTATGGGGTACAAGGAGTAATTTTTAGTGATGAGGGTGAAGGAGAAAATTTGAAAAGGGAAGGTTATTGTTGTGAGTAGGAAATTACATATTTCACACCCAATAACTAGAGTAGTTCAAAATTCAATTAGATGAAAGCAACAATAAAGCATCTAGCAAGACTAAAACTAGAGACACATAGTTCTTTAGGTTCATATATCAAGGACACCAATTTTCTTCTTTATCACCATACTTGCAAAGTAGCAAGAGACAGAGAGAGAAGAGGAAAACATGATAAAAGGAAATGGAAGAATTTAGATTTTATTTTTTTTTGGTGTTATAAAGTTCAACATCCAAACCAAACCAATAAAAAATTGCTACAAGATCTATAAATTATCAAACACTAGGATCCCTTAGAATGGAGAATCCATTCCAATTTATAGCATTGTGAATTTCCTCTTCATCTACCCCCACATGACTCTTTATGAATCCATTAAACATGTGATATGACATCTTCCTAGGATATGAGAAATAATTTCCCTTTTTATAAATTAAAGGGAATTTTACAATTCAACTTTAGGAATTCACTTAATTGAATGAAATAAATTGCCATGATTTCACTCAACAAAAAATATAAAGGGGGAGAGAAGAAAGAGGGAGGAATAGAGAAGAAGGAAGGAGTATGATTTGATAGATTTGATGAGGAAGCTACTTCTATTGAATAAATTTCTAATAATGATCACAATCTCCTCTTTACCCATGATGCACAGGCACCTCGAGTTTCTGAATGATTGTTTAGAAACACTATTGATAGATATCCTTATGTGAGCTCAAGATGACTGTAAAAATTTCTCATGATGTTTCCTATTTGATCCCTTTGTGAAAGTGAGGACCACTCTTTCACTCAGGATTTCACAATCAGCCCATGATATCTCAACATGCTCAAGTTTATTGATGTTCCTTTTGAAATTTCATTGGTTTGATTGTAAGGAAATAAGGAATAAAATATGTGGAACAATCCCTCACAGAATCACAACAATAGGAACTAATATGTAGAAAATATTACAGATCTAAAATAAAAGTGTAGAATAAAAATAACACAACACAAAGAGACATTATTTAACATGGTTCACCCAATTTGGGCTACGTCCACAAAGAATCACTTGCTCAAATTTTATTGCAAGCCATCACTCTCTCAATGCTATACACAAATCTGTTTGGAGCACCGCTCAATAAACTCTACATAATTCACACCTGAATTTAGACACATTTATAATGTTACATTATCATCCTACCATATGCATAAAACCACATAAGTAGACAATTTCTTAAGCAATTTTACAAAACTGTGGCTATTAAAACCATGGACCAAAATCGTCCCATAAACCTATGGGTCAAAAATCCCACCTATATGATGAAATCATGTTTCCCGATATATCAGAATGTTGTAATGCCAAAAACAATTCGGGGTCTACACCCCAAACCCTTCACTTACTGGGGGCTGCCCCCAAACCCCGATGAGACAACTGTGGAAAGTGTACAATACTCTTAGTGTATAGTATTCAACACTTTCACACATGAAAATAGGCTCCATAACCTAATAGTGATCATATCTCATAGCTCACCGATCTCATTGAGATCTGAGAACCTACTTGACCTGGCTCACTTTCATATGCTCCTTATGTAAAAGGATGATATCTTCAATAAATAATCTGACCTGGCTGACCTAGCTCAACTCAATTCAAATGAGATCAACATAACTCACCTATCTATCTCACAAAGTTAAACTAGCTCAATGAAAACACCTCAACTCAACTTACGATCTTAGCTCAACTCAACTACCAGAGAGATGATGGTGACCTCCTATAATGAATCATGGTTTTGAATTAGGTTCTTAACACTTTACGAATCTCTAAGGCCCAAAAAAACCTCAAACATTCACTTGAACCGCCTTAAATTTTTCTTCCTTGATCTAGGCTTTCTCAATAATCTCATTGTAACTAGCTCGGTTCAATTCACCCCGAGCTCAACTTTCCGAACACAACTCAACTCACTGCAACTAACTCACCCAACCACAACTAACTCATTGAGCTCAACACACACAGCTCTTCGAGAGATGATGATGTCATAAAAATCCTTTTGGAAGGCTACGAGACAACTTTACAAACATGAGAAGATGGAAAAATAAAATGATATGAGTGACATGGGGGCCAAGTGTAACTTTCTACATCAAAAAATGAGATTTTCTAGTTTTAGCAGGTGGGCCTATGAGCTACTATTTTCAAATATTCTTCCTTATTTACTCAAATTTTATATTCTAATACCCTTGGAATCTTTAATTCACCTTCATGAACAATAATTTCCCCTTTAAAAAATATCGGGTTGTTTTTTCTAAGCCTACAATTTTGGGAAAATTGACAATTTTACCCCGCTTACCATCATGCACTATATCTAAGTGTTCTAGATGATTAGATCTTGAAAATTGAGGGACTTACTATTTTTATCATGTCAAGGGCATGAAATATTTTTTTAGTAAGTGATCATTTTGGCCTAGATTTGTGATGGAAACATTATTTTTTATATTCGGCTCTTTTTCATGATATTTTGCTCCAATTTTCATCATGTTTTATTTGGGTGGAACTCTTGGAAATGAAAAAATCATATTCTCAATTTATGTTTTCAATTCTAGAGCTATGATGAAATCCACTAATGGATTTAATTAGTTTTGAACAACCTTGCATGTAGTCTTCTAAGAAAAAAAAAATGATAATTATGCACTCTCATGCTTTGATGGTCATTCGGCAATCAAATTTGAAGCAGAAGTAAATAGGGCAAAGGTAGGATTTTGGATACATGGGGGAGGGGTACATTTTGTATCCCCACTATCCCTAAAATACCAAAGATAGAAATACACAAAAATGTTCCTCATTTTGGGCTGTCGTGTGTAAGTACAAGGTTGAATGAGAGGGAGATGGAGGAGGGATAGTTTCAAGCACTACGGAGCTATTTTGAGGTCATATGAAGAACCATGAAAGGGTATGAAAGGTGGAGCACCTTTTATTATACCGAGCATTCTAGGGATATTTGGGACAAGTAAAAATCATCACCCATCTAACTGAGAAAATGGCTAAGTTGAGAACACATTTCTCGGAGCTCCAGGAGGTATTTTCATGAAAAATTTTATATCATTTTGAATCCCAAGATCATTCAAATATAAATGGGATGGTTTGAAAGACATGATTTGGCATCCTTCTCTAATAAATGTTATTTTTTCTTTCACAATGAAGAGGTTATATCTATGAAAATCAAGTTGCCTTGAAAAGTCATTGGGCCTTGTGAGGATGACTTCAAAAATAAGATAAAGAAGGGGAGGGGTGAATTTTATTATCCCCTTTATCCTAGGTAAAAGAGGTAAATTTGGGACAATCGGAACATTTGGAATAGTTTTGAAAGTTGGGAGAATTAGGACAAGTAAAACACTGCTACCCATCTAACTGAGAAAATGACTAAGTCCTTGAAACTTGAGATCAATTTTCCGGGGCTCTAGGAGGTATTTTCATGCAAATTTTTATATCATTTTCAATCCCATAATCATTCCAAGATTAATGGGATGGTTTATAATACCTTATTCTTCCTCCTTAAAAATGACCCCTTTTCATTCGGTAAAATAAGATGAGTGTACACAAACTAATATTCCTTGGGAAGAGATCATGTGTTGTAAAGAATTTGTAATTCCATTATGAAAAGGTATTTTTAATATTTCCAATGGTTACTTGTTTGTATCTTGAATCATCACGGAGCTCCCAAAATCATCTGTTAAAGCTCAAGTACCGATTTTGACTATGCATCTTAGAAAAACATGCTTTTTTACTGCAACTGCTCCAAGACTCCCGAAACTTTCCTAAATATTCCAAAATAAATTCCACCACTATTAAAAATCCTTGACACCACCTCCAAATTATTTTGGGCCTTTGATTCATTCCCGGAGGATGAATTCATTCCCTCATAAGGCCATAATTGACCTTTCTAGGCTCACTAAGAAACTAGTCATTGGAAACACTTTTTGAATGATATGAAATGACACCACATTTCAAACACTAGGGAAAGTTTATTCAATACGAGTATGTTAACTTACGAGGCTGAAATGAACATGATATGGGACTATATTGACCAAGAAAGGATTTAGAAATGATTAGGAATGAAATTTCCATTTTTGGCTTAGTTTTCATGCTTGAAAGTTTAAACTTTTAGGCAACACATCTATATGAAAACACTTCGTTAGAAATTGTGAGAAATGTCAAAAGTTTACAAATATCTCACATCTTCCTACACAAGAACTATAACCTCTTTAATCCATTTGGCCTTTCTCCTAGTGGTCACATGGCCTTATGGGAAATTGTTTCCCATTATCTTCTAATGAGTCTCACATTTATCATTAATGCCACTAAATATTTCATAAAGTGGGTTGACGTTGAGCCACTTTCACATACTATAGGACCCCAAATTGTCAAATTCATTATCCTTCATGTCATTTTTCATTTCAACATTCCCACTAAGATCATTTTAAACAAATTAATCTTGTTTAATAATAAGTATGTTAAAGCATTGTGTGACACATAAAAAATTCAACATAGTTTCTCCACACCACATTATTTACAAGTTAATGGTTAGGAAGAGGCTTCAATAAAACAATTAACACAATCCTTCAAATAGTTTTCATTGTTTCACATAGATATTGGCACATGTTGTTTCCTTATGCACTTTGGGCATATCCTACTAACATCCATACACCTATAGGAGATATCAATGTTTTTGCTTCCATATGGGGATGAAGTGTTATGCCCTTGAACTCAAAATTCCATCATTACATGTAAATCTCTAATAATTCATTACTTATGATTATTACCATTGGTAATAACTTATATAACTTGATCTACTTGATGAAAGGAATTGTTATCTAAAATAACCCCAAGGGGATATTTCAATAATTTACATTTTCATTTGGACTTGAATAGTATAAGCTAACCATAATTGGGAAAGAACTAGTTTTGGGACATTCATCTCTCTTTTATGGGCCCCACAATTTGATGTTTAACAAAATATTTAGTGAAATGGAAAAAACACAAGAAATTCAACCAAATCGACCTTTTCAAGAACAAGAGGAACTATTCCCTTGATCTTTTTGTTCCCGCTTTACCAATCATGTTGAATAGGGGTAGTTAAGGAAATTTGCGAGATGATTTAGGTCTTTCAGAAACAATGAAATTGTTCCTCTGCATCACCAATTCCCAGCATAGGTGAGATCATTGATTAAATTTTGGAAGAGCAACCAAATTTGAGTAAATTGGGTGAAGCGGGGCGGTCGGAAAAAGCGAAACATTCCCATATTCTCGTCACTTCCCCAATGGGCTGAAATGACAATCTAAGGAGATGTAAAAGTGTATAATGTGGAAAACATGGATAATATGGGCCTCGGTAATATTAGTGGAACTATTCCATAGTTTACACCCAACCATGAATCTCCTCCCACACAAAAATCTACAGAAAAATTAGATAAGTCAGTCCTATAGGAACAACAGGAAGAGTTCTACCTTTCCCATAGTTCTCTGATTGACCAATTCATCTGTACTTCACACAAAATGCTTTAAATTGGATAGTAATATCCCATAGGGAACCCTGTCACAACCCTTCCAATCTTTAAAAATTCATAAGGCCATAATGTTTTCCTTATAACTCCAAATTCAAAAACTTGGACTCGTTAAAGATACAATACTACGTAGCTCAAGTACCATATTTGATGAGGTATGGTGCCCATTCCTTATCCTAAAAGAACATTATTATGGGGGAATGGATTTGATAGGTTTCCCATGCCTATTTCTAAATATTCAATGCATGTTTTTGGTGGTTAAAGGTGGAAACTCAAGTTTCACTCTCTTTCCCTCCTCTCTCTTTCCCATCTTATATATATTGTAAAATAAGCACCCATTTGTAAATGTTGGTCGATACTATTAGAATGCAAAGACATCATTTTAAAGTGTTGCATGTAAATATTATTGATTTGTAGACCTCATATTTGTATTTTTCAATATGTTTATGCCTTCTTCCTTTATTGTAATGATCTGTGCATCTTCCCAAAGAAATATAATTCATTTTTGTGGCTATTATCTTCTATAACTTGTGTTCTATTGCATTTTATTTCATTTCATGCATTTGTAAGTATGTTTTGTATGTTTTTTCCACTTTGTAGGGTTTAATTTTGTTATGCTCCATGGAAATGAGCATTTAAATGATAATATGTACTATGACACTCATGTCTACCCTCTCCTCCTTTATTTTCCTTGCATTTCCACTCATCGAGAGTGTCCTTCCCCTTTCTTAGTGTTATCACCTCTCTTTACCTTATCATTTCCCTTCTTATGCATCTATTTCTTTCCCTAGTCCCTTAGATTGTTAGAGTAGGATTAGATAGCTACATTTCCTACTATAGGAGTAGTTTAGCATTAGAAATGGGTAGAGGAACTAGCCTTATACGGATGTCTGTCTCAAGTAGAAAGTCTTAAACTTTGAGATATAGTCCCATGTTACCGTAAAAACACTAATTTCTCATCTTTCATTCATGACAAATAGGAGGGTGTTGTTTTTTGGTTATAACGATTCTGTCTTGTCGATTGGGACCACGATAATTTCATGTTATTTCAATAACTCTTGGTGTATATCTTGGTGAATCTCATCCTTTTAGAGGATTTGCAATGATTTAATAACAATATATTTATTATTAAACGCTATTGCAGACTAGTTGATGTAAACTATGATATCAACTCCTAAGTACTGTATGACCCAAACAATAATCAAGTAAGTATAAAACCTTAAGAAAGAGATATAGAGAGAATTAATTCACTGATTTATGCTTGATCTAGATTGAGAAAAATATTGAATAGGAAGTGAATAGTGTCATAAATTCTTAGAATAAGTTTTGAAATCCAAGTATGGAACTAGAAATGACCACCCACAAAATAACAGGGGACACTAGGTGCTAGAGACTATAACTAGGTGCACGTGACTCTGTAAATGACGAGAATCTAATTTTTATAGTATCTCACAAGTGTCACAAATATTCCTTGTTGATCACTTGTTTTTTGAGTGGGCAGGACAAGTAAAGATTAAAAAAAAAAACAAGAGGCCATAGATAGTTGTCGATTACTAGTTTTCTTGCTTAGGAATCATGTAAATGCTAGTATGATTTTAGGAACAAGAAATTTACCCAAGTGTGTGATTTTGTGTCTACATGCAATAACACATCCTGGTGAATCCAAGTACTATATTTTGGTTCAATAAAAAATAGTTTATATTTCTTAAGATAATGTTTCAAACAAGGTCAAGAACAACAATAGAAGAGACATTTGACTACTTGCAGCTATCACCAAGGAGAAGAAGAAGAGGTAGATTAGTTCAGAGATCACCATCACCACCAAAAATATTCCTCTCTACTCCTCCTCTTGGTAGGCCCTTCTTATTATCCTCTAGAGTTTTAAGACCTATTCCAATCATGGTACATAAGAGAAATATTCCTTTTTTAGTTTTAATGCTTTGGTATTCCTTTATCTCTCAAAGAGAAAAATTATTTATGAGTGTCTTCACTCAAAAGTATCCCTTTATTCACTAGTAAAAATCATAATACCCCGGATGAAAATATCTAAGATGTTGTTAATTTTGTTCATTCCATCATCCTTTGAGGATGATGTAGTACTTAGACTCTTGGCTTCATAATTTAAAAGGAAATATCTTCAATGGTATAGAAATTTGAGACCTGATTCAATTCACAAATAGTATCAACCTAGCACAAACCTTTGTAATTATTTCATGGACAAATCATATCACCTATATTTGATAGAACAATTGACCATAATAAATAAATCCCCAAATGAGAACATGACTAATTTCAATGTCATATTTCAGAGGACTTGGGACCAAATTCCTCAAGTGGTAATACCTACACCCCAATATGCATTCCTTTATTATCCAAAGGCTTTGAAAAATGATATTTTAGTCATGATTTAGTCTATTGGGGTAGGAAATTACCAGATGCTTATGAAATTGCTAAAAATGTTGATAATATCCTTATTCATGATGAGAATTTTACACCTATACCACTAATGCTTATATTACAAGATATTGAAACACCGACTTCTCATCAAGATCTTGAATTATCTCTCATTCTAACCTCAAGAAACTAAATATCTCATCAAGCATCTACTTCCTCAAGCTCTTTTATTAAGTTATAATAAGTGATGAAACAATTGCAAAATTTTGGGAATGAGTTGGTATCCATTAAAAGGCAGTAACACAAAAAATTTATACCTTATCGGCCTTCATGCCAACCTAACAAGTCCCCTTATCAACCAAATAAAATTTCCTCCCAATTTGTTCCTCGAATGAAAATCAATTTTCCTCTGCAAGACTATTTTTACCGTATAGTCCAAATGTGTCTAGCTCATCTCAAACTTTGGTTCTTATTCAAAATAACATTGTGTAAGATTATGAGTGGTGTTTCCCTTGTCATCTTCCACACAACTAAAAACATTCCCAAATGGCATTCTAAACCAAGATTTGATGTTGCAAATTGAATTTTTTCCTCAAGATACACCTATAGAGGAAAATCAATAGAGAAACGATCACTCGGGAGACACCACCAAATGATACATCACTCATAAATTGGAAAATGGATGAATTTTGTGGAATAAATCATACCTTCCCTCTAGGTGCAGATTACAAATACTAGATCTAATAAGATAGCTACATAAGAGGGGTATTCAGCAAATGTAGGTCCTTTCAAATCTTCTCTAACAATCCAAGGAGTTTGACAATTCAAACATAGCTCCGAAATTACAAAATCATTCTAGAGGGATTTCCATATCAACCCAAGTGTAAGAAAAGGTTTTTGTAAGTAAGATGAATCAAAAGGATAATTAATTTTGCTTCAACATCCTTGAATATATGGATAAAAATAATGTTAACATATAAATGTGGGAATAATTAGCTATTCTAGGATAGAGGGATATCTTGCAAGAAGTTATGTCCAACTTCTATATTCTAAGTGAGCCACCTAATGAGCTAAAGCAACAATTATTCTCACTAATTACATACATCACAAGGAAGAACAACTAAAAAATTTTGAAGCATCCACCTTTATACGTATCTATGATCATTAGAAATCATTTGGTTCATAATTGTATGGTTTATTCTAGAGCAAGTAGTTCCACCATGCCCAAGTAGATCATAAACTAGCTAGAACTCAAATATGAACCTTTATTTAAAGGAGTGGTGTAGCCAGATGAAACAACCATGGTGAATTTTGGGGTTATCAAAGGTTTAAGCCTCACATTGCATGCATTCCCTAACTTATATATTCCCCAAGATATCTTCATAATTTATCTACCTCTTGTCTTTTCTCTATGTATTTCTAAAGACTTTGTTGCTAATATTGGAGGATATTTATCACTAACTATTATTTTATGTTTTTTAGAACCAAGATGGAAGTAAGGCTACTATTAATTCTAAACCAATTACTACATACCGTATATATCCCTATGTTCCCATCCACATCAATTGCAATTGTACCATTGTTTATAAAATGGATTGTCTAAATGCTTAAGATGTAGATATTATTATCGAAGGAATTCTTGATTTGATACTTGATGAGTGGGGAAATGAATTCCATGGATTAGAACCATATCAATAGATTAAATAAGTTGGCCTTGGAGTTTATTGCCTACATGAGGAAAATTCACCTTTTCCTAGCATTGCTAAACCAAATAGTGAGCACGAAGATGTAATTTGGTAAAAAAAAATTGATGGATCAAGAAGTAGACAACAAGAGGAGGAGGAGTAGTCCTTGTGTCTCATGCGGATATGAAATATTACTCCTCAATATTTAAATTTAACTTCCCTAATAACATAGCACAACATGATTCCCACATCCATGGATTGCAATGGGAAAGGAAGAAGAACATCAAAAAATTACAAACCTTTGAGGATAGTGAATTGATTGTGAACCAAGTTAGAGGATCAAACACGGTAAAAAATCACTTATTAAAATATTACAAGCGAAGACTATGGGACCTTTCATAAGATTTTAAAGGTTTTAATATTTATGTCATTCCAAGAAAATAAAATGAAGTTCTTTGACAAATTGGTTGTAGTTGGAGCAATTTTTGACATGGTTGAGAATGCTAAGAGAGACAAATTGTAACCACATATCAAGATAGTAGTGAGGCCTGCTATACTGCACAATGACATCAATTGGTAAAATTTTGAAAATGACCAAAGTATATTCAAGAAGAATCTAAGTTTTCTTCAAGAAATCAGGACAAGTTAGAGAAGCATATGTAGACCATGTTTTTCAACTTAGATCAAATAATCTTCCCAAGGGCTTGGTGACCTTGGAATCCATTTTCAAACCCAATGAACAATTTTAAACAAAAAAGGAAAACATAATGATCAAGGGTGAAGATTCAAAACCCATATCATTTGGTGAAGGAAAATTGCTTCAGATTGGTAAGGTAAGTACTCCACATGAAAAACATGCTTTTGTAGAACTTTTCCAAGAATTTGCTGATATTTTTGCATGGAGCTATGAATACCTTAGAGGTTTTGATCCTATTTTAGCTCATCACACCATTGAATTGGATTATAATTCCAATACTATCAGACAAAAACAAAGACTTTTTATCCACATAAATAAGGAATTGAACAAGTTAGTTGATTTAAGCATCATATTTCCCCAAAAAAATTCATTTTGTGTTGTTAATCTAATATTAGTATGGAAAATAAATGGATAAATAATATTGTGTGTTGGATGAAGGGATTTCAACAAGGCATTTTTAAAGGTCATTCCCACTAAATTCAATGGAACATATATTGCAATGTTTTTTTGTATTTTATGGTTACTCTGGATACAATCGGATTATGGTAAATGATGAAGACCAATTTAAGATTACTTTTATTACAAAATGGGGAACTTATGCATTCAAAAAAATGCCTTTTGGTTTGTCAAATAAAGGAGAAATATTTCAAATATCCATGGACATGGAATTCTAAGGATTGATCAACAACATTGTTCTTATGTATCTCGATGATATCACATTATTTTCTAAGAATGAAACTGATCATCTTATCTAACTAAGGAAAGAATTTGAGAGGTGTAGAAGATTTTGACATTCTCTCAACCTAAAGAAATACATCTTCCTAGATCATGAAGGGAAACTCCTTATCCGTATTGTCTCTAAAGAAGGCTTAAGCATTGATCCAGAGAGAGTTAATTCCATATTTACATTATCATTGCCTAGTCATAAAAAAACACTTCAATGTTTGTTACGGAGAATCAACTTTGTAAGATGGTTCATTCCAAATTTTTCAACCTTGTCAAACCAATGAAATTGATGCTAAAGAAGATCATGATATTCAAATGGAATAGTGAGGGGAAAGGCATATTTGAAGTCATAAAGCAAGAAACAAAAAGGCCCCAACTCTCATTAATCCAAATTTTACAAAATATTTCACCTTGTATGATTTTGGTGGCACGAGATAATATCCACCATATTGGTGCAATTTGAATAAAGAAGAATTGATATATCATGTTGTATTTTCAACCAACTCCTGGAGGATTTTGAGGTGATATATTCATTTATCGACAAATACACATTGGTTTTTATAAGAAGTTTGAAGGAATTTAGGTACATGATATCCAACAATAAGATCCACCTATTATTTTCACATGCTAGTGTTAAACTCCTCGTTTTAAACAAGGACCTGAATTAGAGGAGGGATGGCAAGATAACCATAGTAATGGAGTAATAAAATGACATTAAATTAACTAATCTAGTTAAAAATAGGGGATTATGTGAGAAAATATTTTCAAACCAACAAATTGAACATGAGGTTGTTTTAGTCCTTCAACATGACCAATAAAAATCAATTACCGCTTTACCTACCCATTGTTGGAATCATAATGTGGTCAGATTTCTCCAAACAAGCCAATGCCCCCAAGGTTTAATAAAATGAAAATGGAGGTATTTCAAACTTCAACCCATTCCCTATGTGCTTATTGATGGAATCATATTTAAGAAATATGTGAGTGGTTTCCTCTTGAGATGCATTAAGACTGATCAAATAGAGAAAGTGTTTCACAAGTTCTACAATGGAGGAGTTTGAGGTCACTTTGCTCGAAATACAACAACTCTCATAATCATGAAATCTTGTTACTACTATCCTAACCTTTTCAATGAATTTTATGTATAGATTTCGAGATGAAAAATTATGCCTTCTTTACAAGCAAAGAAAACTTATCTTATCTTCCACTCGCCCCATATCTCTGTAAAATAAACATTCACGCAATTGGGATCAGATTTCAATGGAGTGATCAAACCACATTCAAGGTTGGTCATAATTGGATCCTCATAGCCGTGGACTATTTCACCAAATGAACAGAGGTAGTTGCACAAAAGGAAAAAAATGAGGCTAGCATTTTGGACTTCTACAAAGGTATTGTGACCAAATTTGGTGTTCCTTCAACTATCATTTTATGATAATGCTTTAGCATTCATTGACACCAAGATATCTGATTGGGATGTAAAAAATGGAATTTACTAGAGCACCTCTTCGAACTATTAACCTAAAGGTAATGGAAAAGATGAGTCCACCAACAAGAATATTTTAAGGATTATAATGAATTTGGATGAGAATCTTAAGACTTGGCATCTAAAAGTTAAAATCATCCTTGTGGGATGATAGAAACACTCCGAAGAGATAAAATAGTAGCTCTTCTTATAATCTAGTTTACGGTAAAGAAGAAAGGTTTCCAACATCTCTTGAATTTCCAGTATTAGAGATCATCAAACAGTGAAAATGTTTGAGTTTGAAGTGATGGAATTCGGGTATACAAAGATTATGGAGTTAGACAAGTTAAGAATATAATCAATGGAGACAATGGAGGGAGATCAAGATCAGATTAAAAATTGTTTTGATAAGAAAGAAATAGCTAGGTGATTCTAAGAAGGAGATATTGTCCTTAAATGGGACAAATAAATGGCCAAACAGGAAGGCATTCAAATTTTGATATAATGTGGAGTGGCCCCTATGGAATTTCAAGTTGTAATTCAAATAATGATTTCAAATTGTCAAAAATTGATGGATAAGAGCTGCAGATCCTAGTCAATGGGATCTATCTCAAGCATTGCTATTAAGGAAATACCCTCCCTTATACATAGTAGTTTAGTTTTTAATTCCTCCAGTGTTTTTATGCACATTGTCTTGTTGATAGTGTAGTTTCAATTCCCCTAAGTTTTTTTCATAATGTTTTCTTTCTTTTGGTTAGTATGGTTTTATTACAATGGTTCGTGGAGGACTCTCAAGAAGATATGTTTCAAGAAATTCTGGTGGAATTTTGAATTCAATAGAGTTTTCCACTCTCATAAAACATAATTCAAAAAAATTTATCATCGAATGATTAGTTCAAGCAATCCAGATCATCTCCAAATCTAAGTACTTCAGGTGGATTCAGGGGTGAGAGATTCAAGTTTCAGATCAGTTTTTAGATTATCAGGCTGACTCCATGCACAATGCATTTTTCAAGGCCACTTATCTCTTCTTCTGGCAGGTAGATTACATTTTGATCATGGATATTTTGATCATTTACATTTTTTTTTGGACTTAGAGAATATAAGCTTACCACAAGTAGAAAGAAAATACTTCAGGGACATTCCTATCTCTCCTGGTGGGCCCTAAAGCCAACGCTTAGCCCATTTTTTACTGAAATGGGGAAAATACAAGAAATTCTACCAAATCAGTGATTGAAGGAATAAGAGGACCTATTCCCTTATTCCTCTTATTCCCCATTTTACCAATCTAGTCGAATAGGGGGAGTTGAGGTAGTGTTGTGGATTATTTGAATGTTTCAAGAACTGATGAAAATGTTCCTCTAGGTCACTATTTCGACACATAGACAATATTTCCAATGTAGACACAAAATCACCCACTTTGGGTAATTATCTAATCCTAATTACATAATATTATTCATATGATTCCTAAGTAAGAATGGTACTAATTAAACCATGTCTTGCCAACCTTAATTTCATTTATGTCACTTTTCATGGTCTTACACCTGTGCTTTCTCAGTATTCCTTTTCATTCTTCAGCATTTTTCATCCTAGACTCCAATTCCCATACTAAGAAGCTAGGACTAGGTGCCCTCATCCAATCTGGGTGCCCCTATCCTCTTTGTACTTTACTCACACTTTTTGGGTCCTTTCTAGCCGTTTGAGCATATTATATTTTTAGTAGTATGTATTTTCGGGGTTAATTATGAAATTTAAGTAAGGTAATCATATAAATATAAAGTTATGTGATCATAATAAAGGACCAAGCACTAAACATCTACTATCTCCACCTAAGGTTACATCCATCAAGGAATTTAAGAGCTCCATTACATCCATCTAGCTCCATCACAAGGGACACAAGGGTTGGTTCATCTGCATACACTTCATAGGAGGGAATTTCATTCTATTCCATGCACACATTTACTACATTTATTTACATCTATCTACTTTCTCGCTATCCAAGTACATCTTGCATAAGAGTAACCTAGTGCACAATTCCACACACACACACAGAGAACTACATTGGGTCTGAGATGTAGTGTAATGCTCAGATGTAAGTCCACCATTATGGTAGCTAAGGATAGTCTGACCCCTCCATATGCATCTTTCTTTCTTGGGATTTGATGTCTATTTGAGGGTTTTACAAGTTCATCCTTCATTGTAGGTTTATTGTGACCTCGGGGATCATTGAATTCATAGTGATGAAAAGGTTGGCATCACTAAACTTCTTGCAACCATAAAAAAATTGGTTTATGAGCATTTTTCATATCCATGCACTCAAAATTAGTACCTGACACCCACACAGTGCCCCTATCCCTCTCTAGGTGCCCTAGTCTAGATTATATGTCCAAATATGTATTTTCCTATGCTCTAGTGCGACAGTCAGTGCTTTGGATTTTTTCAATTTAGTCCTATACACATTCGTCAAAACTATGAATCTGCTAAGGCATCTTAACCTTCTTTGCACATTTGGGTTTTATTATTTATTACTTAGCTTTCTTTGGTATATTTTTGTATTTCATTATTATATTTATTTACTACTACTATAGCATCAAAGTAGGCTTGTGTATTTACATTTTATCTTAATCATTTTGGTGAACCCACATTTCAATACTCTTGGTTCTTACTTTTTCTTCCATCATGGCTTGTAAGGTATGTCAAGTCTCCTTGCTTGATTAATTCAAATGTATCCATCTTATAAATACGCTTTCAAAAAAAAAAAAAACCCTACAAAATATGTATCTTCCTATCAACATGTTTCTGCTCAAGTCAATTCTATTTTTATTTTCTTTCTAAGGATTATCTTGATTCCAAATATAATCAATATATATTTGCAAATCCATCTAAGCCCTTCATTCTTTATTTCAAGAAATATTTTGAACTATTGAATCCATGATTACATCTCTCAAATCTTAAATCCAACAACTTAAGGATGCTTATTAGGTTCATGTTTGTTCTCTTTATCCATCCAATATTCATTCTATTTCTTCTACACATGTTTATATCAATGAGCCTCATGTATTTCGATTACTAGAGCCTCTCACGTTTAATCAAAATGCTAAGAAAAATGGCATTCTTGTTGAGCTCTTGAGTCATCAATTTATCACTTTACTATCTACTCAAAGATATCCTCCTTACTAACATGCAAAATATCGGGGTCATCCATATAGCATCTATCATTGAATCAATAGACATAATGAAAATGACTTATATGCTTTACATCAAAGAATCAAGAATCTTGAGTGTCAGGATTTATCTCATTCATTTTAAAATATTCTCTTGCATTCCCATCTACAATTTTAAAATCCCAATGGGTTCCTAAATCTGATTTTTCTATGTCTAGTGAACACCATCCCATCACCTCTCACATTCCTTTTAAGGAAAATAAAGCATCACTTAAAAAAATCTATTAGGAATCAGTCCAACACCCCCTCCTACCATTCAATATCCTTCCCCATCCTAATCCACTTCTATTTCCCTTTCATTTTGTCAAGAAACTACTCCTATTAATAGCCTAGACACAATTCAAATTCCTCCACCACCACATGGTCTTATTGTTTCTTTTCCCTACCATTGTGTTGGCTCTCTGTCTTATCATGACATAGATAACACTCTCTCACAATGACAAGGTACCTCCCACGTCACTCACTGCATAAATCTACATCATATGAAGACTTGGATGAATCCTACTTATTCTTCCCCCACTAGCACTATCGGTTGTCTCACATTTATACTCATTTAATCTACACTTCACATTTAGTCTATCACATACATCATACATCTCTATCATTATTACCTAATGGCGTACTCTTGTGCTACGGTTCACACTTGACTGTTGAGGGCATCCTATATACATGAACCTCACACTCACTACACAATAGACATTACATATTACACATCTTCATACATCATGTGTTTTTCTATATATACAATCTTCCATCTATTCTACATCATCCACACTTTGTGCTTTATACACCTATATATAGTACATCTTACATTACACAATATATTATGCTACTTACACACCTTACATTCCAAATTACATGTTTCACACATCACACACCAATGACATAGTTTTCACTTACTACACACATCACACATTTTACTCATCCACTTATACATATTGCACTCACTACCCGATGACACACTTTATTCCCTTGGTCCATACTCGATTGTTGAGGGTTTACCAATCAAATGGACCTCATCACACCCACACATTTGATCAACCAATATTTTTATCATACTATGTGACATTTTTAGCCACCACCTTCTTCACACATGTCATGATATACACTCTTAGGCTAAATCATCACCCCTTTCTAGCATCTTATTCATATATTTCATGATATATGATTTATGCTACATCATCATGCTTTTTGGACATCTTCCTCACACATTTAGTGATATATGCTTTAGGCTAAATTATCACACATTCTACCACCCCATCACTTTTAATTTGTTGTATTCAATCCTACATATTCAATGACACCCTATAATCAACATCTATTTTAGGCATACATTTCATACCATTTCCGATGACGTACTTTTGTTTACTATTGATTATTAAGCTGCTAAGGGGTCATTAATAAATGAACCTCATTACATACATTTCCATCCAATCATGGGGCACGCTCCTCATATTATTCACATTGTATTCCATTCCACCTCATCCACAACATTCTACATATCTTGGTTGCATTTACTCTTTCTTACTTATGCATTTACGTGTTCATTTTATTACACATGATAGATAGATAGCTTGTATGTAATTGTATTTATCATACAAACATGCACATTCATTTTATTTTCTAGTTGTGATCATAGATTCTATAGATCTATTACACATAGCATGGATGCTTGTTGTGGTACCTATTACCAGTCTCACATAGGCTCCTGGGAATCTACTTTCGTACACTACAAGTGTTATTTTTCCATTTTGTTTGAGCATGCTACTTTATCAAATTATACATCCTCTGACATAGTTTTTATCTTTCTAACATGCTAATGGGTGCTTCATGTGCAAATTTTTTTGTACATGGCTATTTGCTTCCATGGTTATCTGTTAGATTGTTTTCCATTGCTTGTCATTGTATGCTCTTTTTTATGGGATTTTACCGTTTTCTTGTGTGCACACTTGTCTACTTATGGCCATGATGACCTTGATTTTATTGCGACATCATGAGTGATTTCACATGTTTATAACCTATTTTACGTGGTCTACATTGTCTTCTTATGTGTTTACACATTGTCTATGTAGATTACATTTTGTCTTGTACATGATTTTTTTCTTTGATTGTACTAACACTTGTTTTCCTAGCTACTTATTTGTGTGTGCCTTCATTTCTACCAAGCATATTCCCTTCCTATTGCAGGGCATAGTTCAACACAATAATTTTTTTCTTTTGGGACACATACTCTTTCAAAGCGACATCGCATACACCGAAATGATGGGGGAATCATATGGGTGAATCATTCATCCCATACAGAGTTACACACAACACAGTACTGGTACAACATAGTTTGATTTCAGACGGGAATTAGAATTCGACTTAATTCCTTAAAGCACGATAGATTTTCATGGATGCTTGAGACCGGGGTAATACAATGGTCTTTCCTAGAATTCAGTAACTGGGGATAATTACACAGTTCTTTGACATGTCATAAAGGATTTTGACAGGGCAGATATTCCTTTAGCATTGGGCATTTACACAATGAATTTTATAGGAAACAGAGTTCTTAGAATATACACACCATCTACGATGATGTTTTACACAGTGGGATGTAGTTAAAGGCTAGAGGATGACACCAAAAAATCTCCCTACACTTCATCCATTACACGGCATGAGATCACCCAAAAACTCACGTGTTGACGTCATTTAGGATCCTTTCTACACCCTTTTCTCATCATGGATCAGGTGCACATGTTCCTTTTTGATATTCAGCATTTTACATACTTTTCTTACACAATAATTACGTATTTTGATCGTATACGTGCGTATTTGACTACTTGTTGGCTTCTCTTTTGCAGTTCCATCTCTATGGGAAGCGGTATTCAACATCACAACAACAACATCATGCATATCAACATTGTGATGGGTACCTCATGACATTGACATGTGTTTCTACCATAGGTTCATTTTCATCATCACTTTTTGCACTTTTTCCTCTTAGCATTCACACTTCACATTTTTATCACTCCATGCTTAGTTTAGTCCATCGGCACATTTTCTACATCGATCCACATGGATATTAGGTATGAATCTCTATCTACTTTATGCTCTATTTCTACTCACCAACATAATGTGGGGAAAATATAGACACAAAAATGCACTTTGGGTAATTATCGAGTCCTTATTACATACTACTATTCATATGATTCCTAAGTAAGAACAAAAGTACTAATTAACCCATGTCTTTGGCCACCATTCTTTCCTTTCTATTACTTTTCTTAGTCTCACACCTTTGGTTACCATGTCTACCTTTTCAATCCTCTTTGTACTTTACTCACACTTTTTGGGTCCTTTCTATCCATTTGATCATCTTATATTTTTGGTAGTCAAACTTTTTAGGTTTATTACAAAATTCAAGCAAAAGAATCATATAAATATAAATTTGTGTGATCATAATAAAGGACCAAGAAATAAGAAATTACTATCGCTACCTAAGGTTGCATCCATCAAGGCATATAAGAGCTCCATTGCATCCATCTAGCTCCATCACAAGGGACACAAGGGCTAGTTCATCTGCATACACTTCATAGGAGGGAAGTTCATTTTATTCCATGCACACATTTACTACATTTCTTTACATCTAGCTACTTGCTCGCTATCCAAGTGCGGACTGACACAAGAGCAACCTAGGGCACAATTTTGCACACACACACACACACACACATAACTACATTGTGTCTAATATATAGTGCAACTTGAGTTGTAAGTCCACCATTATTATGGTTGGGGACAGTCGACCCCTCATCCTTCGCATCTTTCTTTTTGGGATTTGATGTCTATTTGAGGGTTTTATAGGTTCATCCTTACTTGTAGGTTTATTACAACCTCAATGATCATTGTGTGAATTCATAGTGACAAAAGGTGGGCATCAACAAACATCTTGCGACCCTAGAAATTTGGGTTTTGAGCATTTCATAGACCTAGGTTCCTGAATTAGTACCCGAGTTCTCGTGTGTTCCCATGTCCCTCTCCAAGTGCCCCAGTCTAACTTATCTATCTAGATATACATTTTCCTATGCTTCGATGCGACGGTCAAGTACTTTGGATTTCTTCAATTTCCAGTCCTATACACCTTCAAAAACACTATGATTCAGCTAAGGCATCTTACCCTTCTTTACACATTAGGGTTTTATTATTTATTGCTTAGCTTACTTTGGTATATTTTTGTATTTCATTATTGCATTTATTTATTGTTACTATAGCATAAAATTAGGCTTTTGTATTTAAACTCTAGCTTAATCGGTGATTAAAGGTGGTAAGAGAAAAAGAGTTGGGAGAATCGGGTGAAGCAGGCATGGTGGGAACAATAGGAACATTCTCATGTATAAATCGTCTGTTCTCTCGATGGGCCAAAATGACCGACTAAGGAGATGAGACAATGTAGAATGCAAAAAAGTGGATAAGGTAGGTACCCAATGGAATAGGTGGAATTGTTCGAGTTCCACCCCAACCCGAATCTCCTCCCACATATATACTTGTGGAAAAATAGGATAATTCAGCCCCACATAAACAAAAGGAACATTTCCACCCTTCCCTTAGTTCTTTAATCAACCAATCCATCCACACTTCGCATAAAATTCATTAAAGAGGACTGTAATGTGCCCACAAAGAACCCCATCACAACTCTCCGAGCTCCAAAACTTGAGAGGGCCATAACTTGTTCTCTTGTAACTCAAATTCTCTAAAGTTCGACTCATAGGAAAAGTCTCATCTTGTACAATACCATGGAAATCCTAAGTTTAGTGAGGTTAGGTGATGTAAAAGGGAAAACTATCCCAACATTAAATATGTAGTTTCACATAGCTCACCTACCATATTTGACGAGGTATGGTGCAATTCCTTCTCCTCCAAGCAAAGTATCATGGTGGAATGTGTAAGGCCCCACTCTTTTACACTTGACCGGTGAGGGTGTGGGTTTCTTGCGAAGTAACTTGTCTTGCCAAACACCCCAATTTGGTGTTGTCAGAATGCACTCACATTTATAAGTTAGTTGAATCGAGACCAAATTCCATAAAAACCTAAAATGGGATAAGTCTAAAATTCAAGAACACGAAATTGGATTAGTCGAAATTTTGGGAGAGCCATCCAAAATCTAGATTTTGCATTTGATCTCCTTGATGTTTGAAACCACTCTCAAACATCCTAGAAGTATATACATAAAATATAACTTAAAGTATAAGATTAATTAGATATATCTTTTTATATACTTAAATGTTTATTTTATGTATATACTTCCTTCTATGAAATATTGAATAGTTTTCGGAAAAAAATGGGATAATAATATATTTGATGATTAAAATAACATAACATAACGTTTATAACTAATTATCTATTTGAGGTTAGCTAAGATAAGTGAAATACGTGCACAAATAAATAAAATAAAATATATTAAAATAGAAGGCATAAAATAAAATAACAATGTCCAACGATTGATATATAAAAAATATATAAATTTTTGATGAAATAAAGAAAAATGTGTAACGCATTAAACTTCCTGATAAAAGGAATTTGAAGACTCCACGCAAAGGATTTGGTAAGTGCAAAGTTGGGTGCCCATGTTAGTTCCTTCTCCCATCCCACGCATCCTCATAGCTTGTGTCAAATCAAGATCTTTTAAAACGAGACTCCCCAACCATTACCATTAATTTCCAGCATTTGGAATGTGTTCCCCCGCCCCCAAATCAAACGGATTCCAAGCCCGTGCCAAAAACTGTGGCTGTTGTAAAAAGGTTCCTTGAATTGTATGAATTTATAATAGGTAATTTGTTGTAAGTTTCCTTGGAGAATTTTGTGCAAATTAGAAGCATCACGTAGCATGTGAACTCTATGATAGAAATATTGCAATAAGTGCATCCTCATGGCTCGCAACGGTCGTTGTTATGCATATAACGGTTTTTAAAATATATATATGTTGGAAACTTGAAAGAAGGTAAATTATTCAACAAAATTCCCAGGGCAGTGGCCTGTCATGGGTGTTGGATTACCTAGAATTGTTTTGATAAAAGGACTTCCAAATCTCTTTACAAAATTTGTAAATACTAGGTGGACTGTTTGAAAAACACCTTAAAGGAATGGGTATTATTTGAATACTGCGGTTACAAGGTTTGTAAGAATCAATTTTGTTGAACAGGAAATAGAAAATGTCATGCCATTGCAATGATAAGTACTGCATTTCTAACATCCCTTTGAGCATGCACCAAAATACAATGAAGAGGAGAGTTTTCTTTACTGGTTTTGGACATACATCAAATATTTTGAAAGAGGTATTTTGCCATATATGGTTGTTTGGAATATATTACTTTTGTTACTATTTATGGGGTTGTGTGTAGTGAGAAGATTGTGTGGTGCCATTTTTCAACTAACATTCTCTACATAATGTTGTAAGTGTGAGTTGTATTTGAAATTGACGGAAATTAATGTATGGAAAATGAGGGAGCATATCAAAGTTTTGTGATATTTTTGACAAAACATCTCATTAAAATAAAGCAATGTTGATATAAATGAATTTTAAAAAAATTATTGACAACGGATCTTTGAAATTGAGTATGAACTTCCCACCAAACTTTAGAGGAGAAGGGTAGGGATTTGTAAATGTCTTAGAGCAAGTATGATAGAGGACATATGCAAAATGTGAAAACACTGGGAAAATCCGTGAGTCGCTTGACGAAATTCCTTAGTGTTGGTCTTTCACGAGGTTAGAAATTTAAAAAAAAAAATAATATGCTTGGAGACCTTGTGCTGACTTCTACTTGACTTGGATTAAGAGGCATGGTTTTATCACCCTCATCTTGCATAATTTTTGTATTTCTAGTTTTCCTTTTTGCAATGATATCAAAATTTTAATAAAAGTAAGGCTAAGCCTTTAGTTTAATTAAATAAATCGTAGTACAAACCGTAAAAATATTACTTCTTCCCATTCAACCTTTTGATTAATCAAATCAACACTGCACTCTCAAGCCATGTTGTAAGACGTTTGGTAAGCCATAGTAACAAGACTTGGTAATTATGGTTCTTGAGTTGGCGAACCGAGAGTGAGCCTTCAATTAAACACACCAATAGTTTACTTGCAAAAGTTAATAAAACGTATTTTAGAGACTCACAAGACATCTTTCCAAACCCCGAAATAGAGATTTTAAGCTTTGAATGAGTACCTTGTTATGTGTTGTATTTTTTTAATCTTGGTTGGACCTCACGAGGTTTGTTTGAGTGCATTTTTTCAAACCCATCTAGATGCCCTATTAACCATTTTTGTAGTCTTGGGAAGCTGTTGAAACTTAAAAGTTGAGTTCAGTTTTGGCTTTCCGTTTGTGCCTCGAGTGATGAAATGGATATCGGTTTCCTTAAAGCTGTAATATGTATACTCGAAAATTTATTTCAACCATTATTTTCAATTAAAACACCTTACGGAGTTAGTTTTACAATGGGTTTTTTGTAGGCTTCGAGTCATTTGAATGACCAGACCAAACTACTCCAACTACGACCGGTGACCCCAGAAAAGTATTCATCGTTTGTACCTAGTTCAACAGTTATGAGCTCTGTCAACTCTACTAAATTATGTATATTAGTTGAATGAATAGGTTTGGTATTGGAATTCTTTGAGCATCGCAAATAGGTTTCCGAACGTGGTTTTATAGCCACTTGGACTAAATTTTGGACATTTCACAACCAAGTAGAAAAATCAGAAAACACTATCGTGGACCAATATTAAGTTAATTCTCTAGCAAGAAAACACGTAGGCACTAATATATGATGTCATGAATCTGAAATTGGTTGTTTGTTTCAATAAAAATATTTTGGAAAATCCGATGTTTCTCACTCCTTTTTCTACCCTCTCTAGTTTTGAAAATGTGATGAAAACAAAAATGTATCTCTTACCTCTCCTGTTATGTAAAGTGGTTCTTTCTTTGCAAATGGAAAAGTAGTAATCATGAGTTATGTTAGATCGGGGTAGAATTCCATGCCAGCGATTATCACTAACCATGGTCTAATGGTTGCTTTAGGTCACGGGTGGCTGACAAGGAAGATAAATAAAGTAAATTAATTTTATATCTATACTTAAAGATTGTAAAATGTATAAAATGATGTGACATATTTTATATTTGAATAATTGTAATTATTTACTATTTTTGAAAGGAGAAAATTAAAATGAATTAAAAGTTAGTTATTCCATGCATGTTTAGAGGATTGTATGAAGCTGTAATTAGTTGTTTCTCGGTGATATTGAGTGAATAAAACAATAACTACCATACTAATTATAGTTTTCTAGTCCTATAAACTTAAATAATTGGTTGAAAGTTACCTTGCCTTGGCCATCTAATTGAAGTGAGCTACAACCCTCTTATCATACAACACTCCCAGTCAAATATTGTTATGTATGAAGACCCTTATCATGTTATGACCAAGTTTTGACCTATTATCGCTTGTTTTAGTTTTGTACTTGGAGCGAGCATTGTTACCCCATTTCCTTGGCTTGAAAGTACGTTGTGCGAGGAAATGACAACACTATATGTATCTTATAACACCTACTAAAATCTCCCACTTGAGACCCATGAACAACCTCGGTTAAGTTAGAAAATTATGGAATAATTTTTTTTTAAATGTTCACAAAAAAATTTTCAGAGTCCATTATAGCAATTATCAAATCACCTTACAAAAAGCTAACTGATTGAAATTTATCTCGAGCACAGTAAAATTTCCCTTAGAGGATAATCTAACTATTTAAAATTAGATTAACACTAAGCCAAACAATTCTTGATTAAACTCAGAGGGTAAGAAGAGCCAAAATAATTAAATACCCTAGGTGTTTAATTCTACAAGGTTTCAACAATTAACAAGGTCTAACAGTCAGGGGGAGAATACACATTTAAACTAATAGGGTAAATTCTCACTTACCCACTCCCAGAACTCTCTTAAAATATTCAACCTAATTTTTATTATATTTAACATGCTCAAAACTTCTTGAAAACATTCCCATTAGATAGGAAATTTCCTCACCTTTCTAGTGATATAAAGAAGTCCTTCTAACTCTTCATATTTCTCAAGTTATGGGCTGGCGGGCCTTGGGGTGAAAATTTTCCCCAAGAGTGGGCCTATAGGCTTGGGAGGAAAATTTTCCCTAACTCAGGCCTACGGGATTTGGAGAGAGATTTTCCCTTGGCATTTTTCGGTGAAAATCTCATTTGACTTCCACGCGACTACAAGTCCACATCGGGGCTTCACACCTAAGAAGATGAAATTTTGAACTTGGGGTCTACTAATGACACGTGTCCAAAATCCTAGCCTCGGCGGGACTGGCGGGTCACTGGAGATAAGATGGAAAATTTGAATTTTAGTTTAGAGGGGTGAAAAGGGAAATTTGGTCCACTCCTCCGTGAAGCGCAGAGCGCCACATGTTAGTCAACTATTAGCTGAGGGTCGGTGGACCGGCGGGGAAGTTCCAGAAATTTTGAGTTTTATCTTAAAGATCACAAAGGCAAAAAACTACCCGAGCCTCCACCTTGACATTGCACAATACCACGTGTCAGACCCTCATTGGCTGCGGATCGTCGGGCCATCGGGAGGACATAAGAAAATTTGACTTTTGAAGTGCAGGGTTTCAAAACACTCCGCTCTTCCACTAACATCTAAGGAAGCCACGTGGCAGTCCCTCATTGGCCGCGGGGTGGTGGGGCCATGGAGGAAAAATTTCCAAATAATTTTTTTGGACTTAGATCATTTTATTCATTTAAATTTGACAGTTAGATTATTTTGAGCCCGAAATGAAGTAAAAACTTCATAAGGCCATAACTTTTGATAGGGAACTCAATTTTTGGAAAACGAGGACTTTCTGGAAAGATCTCGATGTCCTCTTTGCACAAAAACCTTAAGAATTGGATTTTGATAAATTTTAAAGGGTCAATTTTGAGAAAACATCTTTCTATCACTTAGAAGTGAACTGGTATTGTTAACTTATCAATTTTGTTCAAATTTGTCATTAATTCTTTTTCATCTTGCCAAATAGGCATGAAGGATTTCACTTGGAAGGTTTTAGGATAGATTGCAAGATTAAATTTTCTTGATTGATTTGCATTCAAAAATTACCAATGTTCACACAACAGAAGACCTGCAATTTTGCCTTTACTTGATTTGAAGGGTTCTTTAAAAATTTCTTGAGTGTTTTAGTTTAGTTTGGGGATCATTTTGATCTCATTAAGTCCAATTAAATATTTCATTTGTCTCTTATAGA
The DNA here is from genome assembly GCA_018340775.1 of Taxus wallichiana var. yunnanensis. NCBI lineage: Eukaryota > Viridiplantae > Streptophyta > Pinopsida > Cupressales > Taxaceae > Taxus > Taxus wallichiana. The sequence continues at coordinate 133,881,719 of CM031238.1, read as the reverse complement.
TTTGTAGGGTTGTTTTGGACATTTGATAAAAAGGAATTTGCAAAGTATACGACGAAGTAGAAATGAAGTTTGTACATTTCAAGAACAGAGATTAAACTATCTCTTTTGCCATGCAATGAAAACATTGAATTTATTCCATGCTAGTTTTAAATAGTTTTCTTTCCTTCAATCAAAAGATAAAGACAAAAGACTAAGATATATATATATATATATATATATATATATATATATATATATATATATATATATAAAACACAAATGAGAGAGGAAAGTGCAATATTTCATCATACGTGCTTCCGGTTCCATTTAACTTTTATAACAAAGATTTCCTAATGTATATCAAGCATAGATTTCCAATGGAAATAATATCGTATGAACAAGGAAAATAAATTCTATTAATTCAAAAGAATCTCTTACAACTTATTTCCCATTTATTTTGAAATACGACATACCAAAAGCATATCTTTCCTTTTTGTTCATAGAATTGAATGCTAGATATATTCTTCAATAATCAACTACAACTTTCATAGCTAAAACAGAGTAGTCCTTCCAACACAATAATATAAAAGATCATTCACTTCAAGTGAAAAAGGGTTACAATAAGAATAATCTCAACAAGGACTATCAAACTTGTCTTTCTTTTTTTTTTTTTTTTCCATTCCATTTCAAAAGACATCATATAAATCTTCTTTTCCTTTCTCAGAATAACATTACGGAGTATGTCCTTTCACATTCAAATAGAATTTTATTTCCAAAATAGAATACTATCCAATCCAATAATATTACAAGTCATCCACTTGAAGTGGGGAAATGGTTTTACAAAAATAAGTTTCACGAAGGACAGCCAAACTCTATCTTCTTTCACAGCTCCAAAACAACAATATGAATTTCCATCATTCTCCAATTTGATCACAATAGAATAGGGAAAAAGACAACATTCTGCACCAATCCAATACATCTAATGAAAAGGAGAAGCCATCCTTCTTCATTGGCCCCCGAGCCCCAACCATATTGCAATTAGAAATTATTTTCAACACATGGCAACAACAAAGGCTTCCACAACACAAAGCAGATTTCTCATTCAAAACACGGTCAAAATAGAATGGAGTTTACAACCACATTAAAACATAACAAACAAAACACAAGCTTCACCATGCAAGCCAAAGGAGAAAGAAACTATGGGGGATGTTGCTTATGCCTCACAAAGGGAAATGGTTATCACCACCTAAGAACAAAATATATATATATATATATATATATATATATATATATATATATATATATATATATATATATATATATATATCATTTCAAATCCCTAACATGCTCTTATGCCTCCCCAACCTCTTATAACACCCCATAACGAGTAAAGAAATTCAAGCTATTTCTTTGTAAGGTGGAACCACAAATCCCAACTCCCTCCACACTTATACCTCCCCAATACACTTATGCCTCCCATAGAAATAACCCATAGTCTTCTCCTACACCATCCCTTGGCCATCTACCCCAAACAGCCTGCACACATGCCAAAACTTTCACAATAATAACATTTTCACAAATAAGAGAAGAGAATTTCAAGATCCAAGCTCTTACCTCTCCATAATGGAGTTTGTTCCAAGTTCCAAACAACAAGCTTCCCAATGCAAAACAGCCCAAGATCAAAAAACACGGACACTGTAAAATCCTAAAAACGCTCTCCAAAATCAAGGGCTCCAAACAACAAAAGAATTCACCCCAAAATAAGTATCCAAAAGTGAAGCAACCAAAAGAGTGTAACCCCCAAAACAAGAAATTGAATTTGAATATATAGAAGGGGGAAGAGAGGAGGATGAGGTGGATCTATGTAGGATGCCACATCACACATCCTCAGCTCCAACTCACAAGTCAAATTCAATCTCCAAGGCACAATAAATAAGTAGGTGAATAATATGATAGTTTTACTTACACACTCAAATCCAGCCCATGCCCCAAAGGACTGAAATTAATAACATGTAAGAAAGTGTAATTAAAACATTCATATTGACTTACAAAAATGCACAAAGAAGGTCTAAATTTAGACTTTCCAACCATAGGTAAGGTTGGTATGTAAATTTAAGAGGTATGGGACAAGTTTAACTTGTCCCACAAGCCTCAAAATCAGTCTTGGGACAATTTAAAATTCCAAAGAAGATGAAGTGTTTCATACTCCAAATTTTACTTACATATCTCTACACACACATCACTTACACATTGCTTACAACATTTAATACAAGATTCAACCACTCCCATAATTACTTTCTTATGACCTAGTTTAATTTATTTATTTTAACAATATGACTACTCACATTATATACCACAATTTATTTAAATAAAAGGGGTAAACACATCACTTAATAAACACATACAACATCAATAACAAGAAACCAAATAAATAAATACACATAACCCTTGGTCACATTTAAAGGTGATCCCCTCCATGGGAATCCCTAACACAATCAAACACACACAAACAAATACAAGTTGCCATGGTGACCTTGTTGAATTCATCTAGAATTCCAATGTGGTTGGTCTCCAATCCCCGATGTTTGTTGTGATATTTTAAACCTGCAAAATACAAATACCTCCTTCGGCCTCGTGGCCATATTAGAACATCCAAAATGAATATAAATATAATCCCAAAATCATCCATATATATGAATCACAACAACATCAAGGAAACTAACAATATCATTTGCAATTTTATCAACCACTATATGGTCATCAAATTTAATTCAATTTTCTAGGTCTACTCATTATATCCAATATCACATGTCCGAATAGCATTCATAAATATAATCATGTCGAATAGTATATCATTATCAATATATAAAAATTTTCCAATAATCATCATGCACCATATATGAATCAAAGTCAACAATCATCCATGATCTAACATCTAACATCATACTAAATCATAATCATAACAATGTCCCTAATATAGTCATTAGTGTAATAATCAATATCAAAAAGGTGTCGAAGGGAAGTGGGCACTACATCCCCCTCCCCTTAGACTCGACTTCCTCCTGGAAGTCACTGGAAAGAGAGATAGGAATGAATGCAACAAAAAAAAGGATCACTCCCATTATGGGATTGCTTGCTTCAAACAAGTGTGGGTCTACAGAACCCAAGCTTGGTCTAATGTAATTTAGTAAGAAGAAGGGAGATTGTAAGGGATGAGTTCTAAACTTTCTGCAAGCAAGGCTATGAACATTTAAATCTAGAGAGTAACTTTACGCTATCAACCAAGATACAAAACATAACAATATAACATGAAGAGTTCAAAAGAGTCTTAAGAGTAACCACCAAGTAGAGGAATAATAAGGAGAATTCCATGAGTTTGAGAAAGACCACATAGTTTCTCAAGGGATGCAACATACTACAGTAACAAAAAAATAAGGTTTCCACTAAGGTTAAATTATGCTTTCATAGTTCGTTGTTTAGACAAGGCTAGAAGAATCAACCATGGCCAAAATTTTATATGAGAGACATGTCTACTCAAGGTCCCATAATTTGAGATCACACAAGATGAGGTTAATCAATAAGGAAGGACACCTAAATCAGCAAAACATTTACAATCGAGGAAACTATTTATGGAAAGCACTTATATAACTCGAGAGGGTACAGTCAAATTTTCATGGTAATACTAAGAAAATTCATGACCATAAGGTTTCCTATAGTCTTATTTTTACACTTTTGTTTTAAGAACGAACACACCACACCAACCAAATCTAGATACATCCACCAATTAATGAAGAAAAATATATATATCTCCCTAGCAACTAACATAACAATGCAAGAGGCACCATAAATTATAACACAATGGGATTTATTTATCTTATTTCCTGCTCAAGCTCGGAATAACCATAAAGAGAGCACAAGAAACACCAAGGAGCACTCAAGATAGTTAGGGAGAAAACAAGTAACAAGGGGGTCCAACTGCAATCCAGGTGCATTGTGACAAAAGTGAATAACGTCATCCTGCACTTTCCATCCTAATGGAAAAGGGGAAACAATAAGAAGGTGACACAAAAAAAATAAGAAAATAATACTTCCCAAAGTTATTTTATATCCTTAACATATGTTGCCTTAAAATTACAATAACTTACGTCTCCATGGACAAGACAACACGCAAGCACTACTAGAAGTAGGCTCATGTATCCACAATGTTATCCACAAAATAATGGTTTTGTGAAAAAAATGTGAATTATCAACACTAAATGAATTACATTTATAAATACCATGTAGATATTCCACAATTTTGTAATATTTGAGATATTAGAAATTTTGAATATCCATTTTCTTAAAATTTAATAGTATGTAAACAATTTTTCTCCTTTCAACATGGTTTCCAAAATAATAGGACTTTTTGAAACTAGAATCATGAATTTTTTTAATATAACCCCAAAATAATGTATCATGATTCCATTTTGTTTGTTCACTTCTAACATTCAAACAAAGCTTATTAAAAACTACATCACTAAAAATTTCTTTAGTTTTAGGAGGAAAAATGTAAAAATATGAATTGTGGGGAATTCAATTCACCCATTAACTCTAGTTAATGTTAATTTATACTAACCAAATTTAATAAATTTTAGAATTATTACAAATAATAATGAAAAAGGTAAAAATATATAAATCATTAAAATTGTAACAACCCAATTATAAAATATGTGTTGTGAATAATCCACATAATGAACCAAATATTATTTGTGAATAATTTGTTAAAAATTTCAAAATATTTTTTATTTATAATTTTGTTGACTTAATAAAATTAATATTAGTGACTTCAAACCATAGTAAAAACTTTATATTATCCGACTAAAAATTGTGGATAATCCACACTATCCTAAAATTTCAAAGATAATTAAGATTTTAAAATTTACAAATTATAGTCGACTCTCTTTTCAATATTCAATCTATGAATTAGTATTAGAAATATGAGTTATATCTAAATTGTATCCATAAAAAATGATATTGTAGAAATATTGTGTACAATCCACAATATCATTTCTTGATTACTAAATAAACTATAGTTTTTTTACAATGTGAGAAGAACAAGTATGATAATCTAAATGATCCATTTTATAATTTTTTGTATTGTTACAAATATCCAAAATGTCACTCATGTTTATTAAATAAACTATGGTTGTTTTACAATGTGAAAAGAACAAGTATGAAATTTTAAATGATCCATTTGATTTTTTTGTATTGCTACAAATTTAATATATATCACAATTTTCATATATTTCTTGAGTATTAATACTAATATTGTGAATTATTCACATTATATACAAAACTATTTTATAGTTATCACTGCAAAATAATATAGAAAATTCTACACTTTTCAATAATTTAATTACCACACCATTCAAACTATTGTTTAAGATTAAACATTTATCATGAATAAACTATACTTGCATTTTACATTATAATAATTTAAATTAATGTATATTAAAAATGTATAATTTTAATGTAATAAAAATAGTGGAATAATGGTATCCACATTGGTCTTAAAACATGGTGTGTATGATATACAATTTTTAAAAACGTAAATATAACCATTTCAAAAATAATCAGATCATTAAAATTAATATCAATTTTTTTTTCTAAAAAAATAAATAAACAACTTTTCATTGCATATAAAATTACTTGTTTAGAATAATAATGATGTTGCTTTTAAAAGCAAAATGATTAAAACTAAATTTAAAAAATCGCTCCAATAATGGTTATCAATAAGAACTAACTCATTATAATCATATTTGTACAAAAAACAAATTCCACAAATTTTATGAAAACTAAATGAGCCCTTAGTAATGCATGGTGATTAGTTTTCATTCAACTTGCGGGACTTTACTAAAAACTTTAATATAAATTATTTCTATAGTTTGTAATAAATATTGAGTGCCATGGATCCTGATGCACGGATCAAGTAGAACATGATTTCAACGCCGTTGATAATAGGTTACACGGATCGCTATAAAATAATCATTAACCATCTATTATATTGAATGGTCGATATTTATTTTATGATAATATCTGTTAGTTTCTAAAAAAATCCATCACTATTAATTGTAGGTGGGTGATATATCCCTGTTTTACGGTAATTTGTTTGGTGAGGATGCCATGTTTCCACAAACCAATAGTATTATGTGAAACAAATCCTCTTCAAGCCAAGGGATAATGAGGATGTTATTTCTCATGGTTTTGATCAAGTATCATTCAATTTGTGCAGGTGGTTTACGCTATCGGTGGTTTTATTCTCTTATCTGTACATGTTGACATTTGGTGTTTTAGTTCGGCGTGTTTGAGAGGTGGTTTTTTTGTCTTTGGGGATTTTATTTTTCCAGGTCTTTGTATATCCGAGTCCCGTATTTGAATTTTTTTAACCCCTATGGTGCATTGCATATGTCGAGTTGGTTTGTGAATAATCTGCAAAGTATATCATATTTTTCCCCTACCATGGTCATGGTCTTGAAGTTGTTATTGATTTGAAGCGGATTCTTTGTTTCTATATTCCTTTCATTACCTTTGTCATGGTGTTGGATCTTAACCAAAAAATTGATTTACGTGATATAAGATTTTTGGCCGACAATATCACCAATGCCATTTTAGTGTAGAACTTCTATTTTTTAATATTAATAAATGATGTTTTCGAATGAAAAAATGATTATTTAAAAAAATTCGCAAGAAAAAAATTACTTGTTTAGAATAATAATGATTTTTCTTTTTAATTACAACTATCTATGCATGATTATCTTATGAATTTAATTTCTTTTTCCTTAACTTGGGTTCTACCAATTTATTTCAAGTTAATTTCAAGTCGTTGTGGGTATAATACTAACAATATTAACACACCATTATCATTCATTTGTTAAATAAATTTTGCACTAATTTTTTTCAAAAGAACTCATGTTTTATATACTATCTTTAACACTCCCAAAACAAAATTTGCACACAAATTTACATGCACTTCAACTCCTCCTTCAATCTATGCACGATCTATGAATTTTCCATTGAACATTTTCTCTCATTTATATTTGCTTATTATTTTAATATATTTCAAAATTAAAATAAAAAATTATTTAATAGTTTTAGAAGCACGTATAAAATAAAATATGAACTAAGCTTGTAATTTGAATAGTATTATAATTCAAAAATATTATATTTTAAAAATATTTTTTTGATATATATATTTTATATTAATATTTATTAAAATAATAATGAGATTTTTATTTTAGTGCAGTGTGTGCTTTTGATTATCTAATTTAGAATATTAATGAAGTTTTAAATTGTGTATGTTAAAAAAATTAAAAAAAGATTAAAAATATATATGTATAAAATGTTATATAGTGATAATATAGTTAAATTTATATTAATAATATTAATCTTGAGAAATTTAACTTTGTGGCAATGTTTCAAATGTTGTATTGTGGTAAAGTCACAATTTTTAATGTTGTTGCAATGTCACAATTATTTTAATTGTAACAATTCTCACAATTTTTATTTGTGGTAATTGCTACAAATTTTGAGTTGTAGTAGTTCTACAATATTTCCACAATTTAATTTTTTCACAAATATTTTGTGGGTGGAGTCCACAAATTTGGATTCACAATTTTAAACAATTTATTCACAACAAATTTGTGGAAAATTTGTGCATACACAACCCATTATCTTATAGTGAAGGAGTTTGCTTCTTAAACAAGAGATAAGTCTCAATCCAAAAAGACCATAGCCCACACTCATCAAGGTACAGGGCGAAAAGGGTATAACAACCCAACTCTAACAAGGGAAAATCACATACACCTAAGAACAAGGGAGTACTTCACAATTAGAACACATCACTATTAGCAAGGTGTTTCATAATTCCGGGTAGGTGGAAAAACTATAGGTTCAACCATTCATTGCACTCAAAACAAAAATCTTACTCACAAAAAAAATATATAGTTTTTCTCACTAAGCACATTCCTTTACGAGTTTTCTTAACTAAACTTTCTCCTATTATGACATCACAAGTTATTGTAATAAGGACCACTAAGGGACATGATATCTTGCCATTCTGTAAAGGTGGAAAAGAGAAAAAGTATTTATTTTACTCCTAGGGGAGGTAGATGGACAATTTTTTTTTTTTTCTGTTCTTCTACAGGGTTTTTATTTCTTCTATTAACTACCAAGGTTAAAGCAAGGACCATTTTCTCTTTCTATGTTCCAATTTATTTGTTAATTTTCAAGAGGAAAGTCTCCTCAATTATATTTTTATGATGTTTGGGCGAGCCAACTTGTCAATTAAAAATTTAATGAGAAGGAAGAACAAACATATCACACTATTACTTTTATAGGATAGAGAGAGGTAAATCAACACATCATATTTTTCATTCTAAGGAAACAAGTGACATTCAATCATAGAGAACACATTATTACTTTTGTAAGGGCTAGGAATCTATCAAATGACATGAATCACAACAATATTTCAAGATTTTTTCACTAATTACAAGTATAATAAAACATTCCTAGTGGGTTTCTACAAGTTCTCAAAAGAAGTTACAAGGAAGGCCCATTAAGGAAGCATAATTACTTTTACTAATCTACTAGGGTTTAGCAATGTTTTTGTTTTTTTACAAAAACATTTTACTCACATGATAATACAAGGAAAGTTTTCAAATCTACATGCATTTTACCACAGGATACCACCAACCAAGAAATCAAATTGAAAAGGAAATATTTTAACTATAAGAACAACACATACTCACTAGAAAGCAACAAATGTAAGCGAGACAATCAGCTATCTATTCACATTGGATTTATGACCAAGAGTTACGGTTTGGCAAGAAGAATCACATTATAAGATACCACTTTGAGATTAAATTATCAAGATCTAATTACACTAACATCATCAATGTCATGGTCTAAAAGACTCGAGGCATCCATAAGTGTCTCCATGTAATCCAAGATTAATAGGTCATAGAGTGTTATTCATAGTAACTTAAAAAGTTAAGGAAAGGGTAGACTTATTTATAGGTCGAGAGGAAAACAAACACACTTAATTTACACACATTACTCGAATGGGATTAATTCTAACCATAATTACCAAGATGCATACAACTCTAAAGTCACTAGTTTATATAATGAAATAAGAAAATCCTGATAAAACTTAACATGCCATCAAAGAAAATCCACTACCGGAAAAACACTTTTCCACTAACATCCATAGCTAGCCAAAAGCAATTCAATCCTAACATAATTCATCAGCCCACAATTAAACACCTCTACTCCAACGAGGTTCAAGCTCTTACCAGATTGTAAGAGAATCACCACCACCACTAACAGACTACCAACTAGAATGCACAACACAATGAACTCTCTAACTAGCAAGGTCGAGCAACGAAAAAGTCACTCTAAGATCCTAGACACACTCAAGGTTTCATGCATCTAAAACCAAGGCATAACTTTAAGCACCTAAGAGGAAATTCAAGACATCTAGGGTGTACCCCCATATGACAAAATGTCACAAGGAAATAGCGTAGGACCAACTCAACAACATGCAAGTGAGAATCACGTAACATTTAGCTAAGTAGCCAATGATAACGAGCTCTGAGTCACCAGTCAAAGTAAAATCCAAGAAATATCGGTGATCAAGGAAAGTGGCTAAGTAGCTGCATTGCAAAGTCTGAAAATTCTCACAAAAATATAAATAACTAAAAGAGCCTCAGAGCTTCTCAATCCAATCATAAAATAAGATGTTGGTCCTTGATAAAATAACACAAGATTACGAATGTAAAGCACAAAAGTTAACACCACATTCACTCTGCAACTCTTCATGGCTGCCAATAGGGGTACTCTACCTCGAGGTCAGTTCCAAGGACACATATGCAAAATTGAGACATAAACAACACCCAGACTTAATTTCCACTCTCCCATACGGGTAACAGAATGAAAAACTGACAACCCGACCATCTTCCCTAACCACTGAAGGAAGGAAGCTCTAAACAACCTCTAATTAACTCTTCCCGCCCTAGATCACAATCACTATTGTCCAACCACAAGAATCACACCATACAATTTATCATTCCAATCACTCCAATAAGGAAGGGTCTTAAAAGGGCTTAACACATCATACAATTAAATCAAAATTTAGGACTTGTAAAACAACACATTTTCAAAGGGGAGCCAAGTTTCCACTACACTAGAAGTTCACAAAAATCAATTTAATTTTACATTCTTTATTCAGGTTTAGACAAAACGCCGCTAAGTAAGTGCAACAATCCAAACAACTTATTATTTTATTATTATTTTAATTCTGGTAGTTCAAATGAACAGAGTTATGTAATATTTCTTCACACGTATTTCTTTTCTTTTTTTGTTTTTAATTTTCAAACAAGGTTTTTTTCTAGATTTAAAAGTGTGCTAGATTTACAAGTACATGTCTCAAGTTTTCTAGTGTCCCAAGGGTCCAATATTTGAACTCACGGCTCTGATACCAAGTGTAACACCCACTAAAATCTCCCACTTGAGACCTATGAACAACCTCGGTTAAGTTAGAAAATTATGGAATATTTTTTTTAAATGTTCACAAAAAATTTTCAGTCCATTACAGCAATTATCAAATCACCTTACAAAACACTAAGAGAGAGAAATTTATCCGAGCACAGTAAAATTTCCCTTAGGTGATAATCTAACTATTTAAAATTAGATTAACACTAAGCCAAATAATTCTTGATTAAACTTAGAGGGTAAGAAGAGCCAAAATAATTAAATACCCTAGGTGTTTAATTCTACAAGGTTTCAACAATTAACAAGGTCTAACAGTCAGGGGGAGAATACACATTTAAACTAACAGGGTAAATTCTCACTTACCCACTCCCAGAACTCTCTTAAAAGATTCAACCTGATTTTTCTATATTTAATGCACTCAAAACTTCCTGAAAACATTCCCATTAGATAGGAAATTTCCTCACCTTTCCATTGATATAAAGAAGTCCTTCTAACTCTTCATATTTCTCAAGTTATGGGCCGGCGGGCCTTGGGGTGAAAATTTCCCCAAGAGCGGGCCTTCGGGCCTAGGGAGGAAAAGTTTCCTAATTCGGGCCTCGGTCTTTGGGGAGATATTTTTACCTTGGCACTTTTGGGTGAAAAACACATTTTACTTCCATGCGGCAATGCAAGTCGCGCGGGCCTTCAAGCTGAGAAGATGAAATTTTGAACTTGGGGTCTGCTAAGGACATGTGTCCAAAATCTAGCCTCGGTGGGATGACAGGTCACCGAAGATAAGATTGAAAATTTTAGTTTTAGTTTAGAGGGGCAAAAGGGAAATTTGGTCTCGCTTCTTTCCAGAAGTGCAAAGCCGCCACGTGTTAGTTAACTATTAGCCGAGGGTCGGTCGGTATACCCAGTGGGGAGGTTCCAAAATTTTGAGTTTTATCTTAAAGAGTGTAAAGGAAAAAAACCTACGAGCCTCCACCGACATCGCACGATACCATGTGTTAGACCCTCATTGGCTGCAGATCATCGGGTCGTCAAGAGGACATAAGAAAATTTGACTTTTGAAGCGCAGGGTTTCAAAACACTCCGCTCTTCCACCGATGTCTAAGGAAGCCACGTGGCAGTCCCTCATTGGCTGTGGGGTGGCTGGGCCATGGAGGAAAAATTTCCAAATAATTTTTTTGGACTTAAATCATTTTATTCATTTAAATTTGACAGTTAGATTATTTTGAGCCCGAAATGAAGTAAAAACTTCAAAAGGCCATAACTTTTGATAGGGAACTCAATTTTTGGAAAACGAGGACTTTATGGAAAGATCTCGATGTCCTCTTTGCACATAAACCTTAAGAATTTGATTTTGATAAATTTTAAAGGGTCAATTTTGAGAAAACATCTTTCTGTCACTTAGAAGTGAACTAGTATTGTTAACTTATCAATTTTGTTCAAATTTGTCATTAATTCTTTTTCATCTTTCCAAACAGGCATGAAGGATTTCACTTGGAAGGTTTTAGGATAGATTTCAAGATTAAATTTTCTTGATTGATTTGCATTCGAAAATTATCAATGTTCACACAACAGAAGACCTACAATTTCACCTTTACTTGATTTGAAGGGTTCTTTAAAAATTTCTTGAGTGTTTTAGTTTAGTTTGGGGATCATTTTGATCTCATTAAGTCCAATTGAATATTTCATTTGTCTCTTATAGATTTTTAGGGTTGTTTTGGACATTTGATAAAAAGGAATCTATAAAGTATACGGCGAAGTAGAAATGAAGTTTATACATTTCAAGAACAAAGATTAAACTATCTCTTTTTTCATGCAATAAAAACATTGAATTTATTCCATGCTAGTTTTAAATAGTTTTTCTTTCCTTTAATCAAAAGATAAAGAAAAGAATGAAACTTAAATATATATATATATATATATATATATATATATACGAGAGAGAGAGAGAGAGAGAGAGACGGAGCGGTCAATATTTCATCATACGTGCTTCCAGTTCCTTTTCACTTTTACAACAGAGATTTCCTACTATATATCAAGCACAAATTTCCAATGGAAATAATATCGTATGAACAAGGAAAAACACTTCTATTAATTCAAAGGAATCTCTTACAACTTCTTTCCCATTTATTTTCGAAATACAACATACCAAAAGCATATCTTTCTTTTTTGTTCACAAAACTGAATACTAGATATATTCTTCCATAATCAATTACAACTTTCATAGCTAAAACAGAGTATTCTTTCCAACACAATAATATACAAGATCATTCACTTCAAGTGAAAAAGGGTTACAATAAGAATAATCTCAACAAGGACTGTCAAACTTGTCTTTTTTTTTTCCATTCCATTTCAAAAGACAACATACAAATCTTCTTTTCCTTTCTCAAAATAACATTACGAAGTATGTCCTTTCACATTCAAATAGAATTTTATTTCCAAAATAGAATACTATCCAATCCAATAATATTACAAGTCATCCACTTGAAGTTGGGAAATGATTTTACAAAAAAAAATTCATGAAGGATAGCCAAACTCTTTCTTCTTTCACAGCTCCAAAACAACAGTATGAATTTCCATCATTCTCAAATTTGATCACAATAGAATAGGGGAAAAGGAAACGCTCTCCACCCAACCAAGACATCCAATGAAAAGGATAATCCATCCTTCTTCATTGGCCCCCAAGCCCCAACCATATTGCAATTAGAAATGTTTTTCAACACATGGCAACAACAGGCTTCCACAACACAAGATACTTTTCTCATTCAAAACACTTTGTCTAAAACAGGTAATGTAGTTTACAAGCACATTAAAAGATAACAAACAAAACTCAAGCTTCACCATGCAAGCCAAAGGAGAAAGAAACTATGGGGGTTCTTTCTTATGCCTCCCAAAGGGGAAATGGGTCTCACCACCTAAGAACAAACAACCAATATATATATATATATATATATATATATATATATATAATATATATATATATATATATATATATATATATATGTATGTATGTATGTATACACACACACACACACACACACACACACATATATATGTGTATATGTATATATATATAAATAATATATATATATATATATATATCATTTCAAATCCCTGATATGCCCTTATGCCTCCCCAAGTACCACTTATTCCTCACATTTCCTTATGCCTCACCAACCTCTTATGGCACCCCATAACGAGTAAAGAAATGCAAGTTATTTCTTTGTAAGGTGGAACCCAAATCCCAACTCTCTCCACACTTATACCTCCCCAAAACACTTATGCCTCCCATAGAAATGCCCTATAATCTTCTCCTAAACCATCCCTAGGCCATCTACCCCACATACATGCCAAAAAAATTCACAACAATAACATTTGTACAAATAAAAGAAGAGCATTTCAAGAGCCAAGCTCTTACCTCTCCATAATGGAGTTTGTTACAAATTCCAAACATCAAGCTTTCAATGCAAAACAGCCCAAGATCAACAAAATGTAGACTTTTAAAAGCCTACAAACTCTTCCAAAAGCAAGGGCTCCAAAAAACAAAAGAATTCACCCCAAAAGAAGTATCCTAAAGTGAAGCAATCAAAAGAGTGTAAACCCCCAAAACAAGAAAATGAATTCGAATATATAGAAGGGGAAGAGATGAGGATGAGGTGGACCTATGTAGGATGCCACATCACACATCCTAAGCTCTAACTCACAAGTCAACTTCAATCTCCAACGAACAATAAATAAGTAGGTGAATAATATGATAGTTGTACTTACACACTCAAATCCAGCCCATACCCCAAAGGACTGAAATTAATAACATGTAAGAAAGTGAAATTAAAACATTCAGCTTGACTTACAAAAATGCACAAAGAAGGTCTAAATTTAGAATCTCCAACCATAGGTAAGGTTGGTATGAAAATTTAAGAGGTATGGGACAAGTTTAACTTGTCCCACAATCCTCCAAAATTAGTCTCAAGATAATTTAGAATTCCAAAGAAGATGAAGTGTTTCATACTCCAAATTTTACTTACATATCTCTTACACATCACTTACATTGCTTACAAATACCTTACAACATTTAATACAAGAGTCAACCACTCCAATAATTACTTTCTTATGACCCAATTTAATTTATTTATTTTAACAATATGATTACTCACATTATATACCACAATTTATTTAAATAAAAGGGGTAAACACATCACTTAATAAACACATACAACATCAATAACAAGAAACCAAATAAATAAATACACATAACCCTTGGTCACATTTAAAGGTGATCCCCCATGGGAATCCCTAACACAATCAAACACACACAAACAAATACAAGTTGTCATGGTAACCTTGTTGAATTCATCTAGAATTCCAATGTGGTTGGTCTCCAATCCCCCGATGTTTGTTGTGATATTTTAAACCTACAAAATACAAATACTTTCTTTGGCCTCATGGCCATAGTAGAACATCCAAAATGAATATAAATACAATACCAAAATCATCCATATATATCAATCACAACAACATCAAGGAAACTAACAATATCGTTTGCAATTTTATCAACCACTATATGGTCATCAAATTTAATTCAATTTTCCAATATCACATGTTCGAATAACATTCATAAATATAATCATGTCGAACAGTATATCATTATCAATATATAAAAATTTTCCAAAAATATTCATGAACCATATATGAATCAAAGCCAACAATCATCCATGATCTAACATCTAACATCATACTAAATTAGAATCATAATAATGTCCCTAATACAGTCATTAGTGTAATAATCAATATGAAAAAGGTGTCAAAGGGAAGTGGGCACTACATATCCTATCTCTTTTATTATGAATACGATCCTTACTCCTATATGTAATAGTGCAAGATCCCCTCTGAACACACTAATCCTGTGTGTGTGTGTGTGTATGGTCGTTAATACTCTCGTTAATATCCAAAGCCGTGTGAATATATTTGGGGAGTTTCATTAAAGAAATTTAAATGACACAATTAAAGCCTAGGACCTAGTTTCCTACACATGGAACTAAAAAATTTGAACCACTTAAGCTCCTTATAGATAGAAGTTTCACCCTCATAAGAAGTATAAAAGTTCCTTATTTTGTGTGAAATTTTGTGAGGCATGGGTAACTAATTACCATAAGTTTTGTCTCATGGTAGAGCTTAAACAACTCAATCGTTAACAAAGTTAATACTTCATGGATATCTTAGGAGGGTTTTTGTTAAGGAACCTTAACACATGGTTGGAGATGAGAGGAATAGTTTCATGGAAGGCATTTAAATTCATATTGTTACATTGAATAACCCACATGTGAAACATATACCTTAAATATTTGAGTTGTTTAAGTTCCATAAATGATGTGATTGGCATGCATTAATGCCCCCTTAAACTTTATTTTCCCTAAGTGAAGAAAATCTCTATATGTTTCATGGTGTTTGCAAAATGATGCCAACTTAAGACTAAAGTAAGGAATGTAAATGAAATGAATTTTGGTGTGATTGTGATGAATATCTCACACACCTTGAATGAGGTCAAAACAATTAACAACATTTAATATGATCATAAAGAAAATTAAAATAATGGTATGTATCCTAAGTGAATAACATTATAACAATGGAAACTTGTAATATTCAAGAAAGGATCCTCATTCACATTCATAACTAAGTTTAAATAAAAATGTGGTATTTAATCAACTAATCTAAAAAGAAAAATTGGATTAGTATATTTTAAGTATCTTGTGGGTTATCCATCTCTCTTATTCGGCTATTGGTCCCTCTTTATTTTGGTATTATGCTTATTGAAACCAATGTGTTGTGAGTTATTGTTACTCCATTCATGTGTTTATGAGTTGAAGGACTACTAATTTCCTTAAACCATGTTTAACACACAAGATTTAAATGACTATAAAGCAAGCCATGTGATGTGCTTAGTAATGGTTAAATACCTCACTCTCTCTCATCATTCTTAGTAAATTCAGCTGTTTTATTTTTCCATCATTTGATGGGATGTATGTTATTTAATGCTTCTTTGAGTAATATGTGGATTTTCTTATATGTTTTCTATTTTTTTAGTACTTATTGGGAGACTAACAAGATTTTTATGTGTATGGGGAAGGTAGGGTCATTATGGATGGATAAGTAAAGATAAATAAAATTGAAGTAGAATTTTTGTTACATTAAGGAGGAACCAAAGGTATGTGGGATTTGTTCTAGTGGAGCGATAAGTGGGTTTTGTAATAAACCAGGTGGAGGGATAAGTGACATGCATTTTATTTTACTAGAGGAACCAAGAACTTATGCCTCATACCTTAGTGGAGCAATAAGTGGTACGGATTGACCCTAGTTACCTCTAGAAGCCATTAAAGGATTGGTAGTGCATGTTAATGTTGTGAATGTTCCTAACCCTCTCTCTCTCTTTGAGCCTCTTATAAAGGCTTGACATGGTGATACATATTTGATTAAATGTATTTTCTCCTTCTCTTAATGATTAACCTTTGTGGAATTAATTGGTTTCTATTTGGAATGCATGTGCATTGATGGATGTGTTGTATTTTCCTTGTATGCATGAGTATGCTTTGTATGTGTGTATGTTGGGGACTTGCATTGCCAAAGGTGGAGGGATAAGTGTTATTATGGTGTATGGGGTTTTCTTGTTTATTTTGGGAGGAAACAAAGGTTGGTGAGACTAGTCTTAGTGGAGCGATAAGTGTGGAGGGATAAGTGTGTTTCATGCATGGTTGCATGACTTCTTGGAGGAACCAAAGGCTAGTCTCCCTTCCTTAGTGGAGGGATAAGTGGAATTATTGGCACCATTTCCCCTTGACAAGCCATGTTATGGCTTGGTGGTATTATTGTTCTCATTTATAATGTTTTTTGTCATCATCATCTCCTTGTTTTGAGATACATGTGAAGTGATGCATGTTGTGTTTTGGTTTAGGCATTATGTTATTGTTATGTGGGCCCAAGTGATAATGCAAGTGTTGTTGATAAGTGTTGCAAGATTTCAAGTTTAAGTTAAAAAAATTATTCGTGTTTTGGTTGTGTTGCTAGTGTGGGTGTTACATTTGGTATCAGAGCAGAGGTTCATACTCTCAAACCTCTAGTATATGTTTTTGATGTGGATATTGTTACAATATGAACACATTATGTTATGTCATGTTACATTGTTCACAACTTTTGTTGGTGATGTTATGTATGTACCTATGATAGTTACCACGCACGTGGATTTGTGAGTTATCGAATTCATGTGATACATGTAATATTATGTGAACTAGTCGTATAGTGTGTATGTTCTAACAATATGTTTATAAGTTGACACCCCATTGTATCTTATGTGCGCCATCGATGTGTATATAGAAAATGTACCACCTTTTGGAATCTATTTGTGATGTAGTGGTGTACCACCTATATTATACTTGTGTTATTTTTGAATAGGTAATAATGTGTTTTCCTTGTGAATAGGGTCATATGATGACCTTATGACCCCTATTGTAGCATACCTATGCCATTAGTGCATTATGTGTTAAGTGTGTATCATTATGTAATTTGTGATTAATCATAATGTGCATCATCCCTTACATGATGTCTATGCATATCATTTTGTGTTGTAATGTTGTGTTACTAATGGTGTTTGTGTTATGTCTTACCTTACACCTTAAATCCTCAACTAGTAGTATCAAGGTGTACGTGGGGAGTGAGAAGGGAGAACAATGAACCATGATGCTCGAGCCAAGTACGATATAGGAAGTAGATTCTCTCGTAGAATGAAAATCCATTTGTTTGTTTTGTATATATGGAATTAGTTACGGATGTGCATATTATGTTTCATGCACACCTCAGGGTCAGTAAATAGTGACTTGTAAATCTCTCTCATTTCTTAGATGGTCATTTTAAATATGACCTTTGTGTAGTTATCAACCTCATGAGCCTTGTGAGTTCTACAAAATATGATTTTGGATTATGAGGATATTGTGATCTTGCTTCATTTTGAGTTTATTTCCTTAAAGGTTATTGGGTGCCTGGTTTTCATTGAGGTGACAGGGCTCTATGTGTTAAGATCCATAAAGTGACCCACCCTATTTTGGTTCTATTAGACTATATGGTATTATGAGGTATATGGAGTTTGTTGGGAGGCACATGGATATTTGGTACCTGTGATGTACCTGGTATTTGATGGATTACTTATTTGAGCCACTTGGCTATGTTTTGCGACACTTGTGACTTGATGCTCCTTACTATTGGATGTGATATATTTGGTCTCTCTCTTGACATTGTGTTAGAGATTGTTATGACTTGAGTCATGTATGTAATGTTGTTATAAAACATTGACATTGGCTGGTTGTTATGTTGGGCACGTGTTGTTTATGCCTTTTATACCTGAGATCTTTTTGAGTACTATGATTTGTGGATTTTATTTTCTTCCCAGTTGGGATGGTGGATTTATTTTGCACTACCATTGTGTAATGTGGGTTTTGGCATGTGTATTGTTTTGGGTCGTGTATGACCCCATGATGTTTTGTGATGTTGGAAACCCCTTGGAAACAATGAAAATGAACTATTAACCAATGAAAATGATTAAGAAACATGAATCAACAAACTTGTACTATAGAGAAAATTATTATTTTGAATATGTTAATCATGAAACTAATGAGCTAGAGTTGTTATTGAGATGATATGGGACATAACTACCAAACTAAGGATAAATTAACTATGGCAAAAGAGAACTACCAATCTTCACAGAACATTAACCATTTAAAAGAATTACAAAATTTTGTTGTCCTTTTTTCGCACCTTAGTGACGAAAGTCATGTTGACCCCTTTTTCTCGCATATCCCTCTTGTAACCCTACCATTGCATCACATCGAGGAAGATGCTTTTATAAGGGGAGGGGAATGTAATGCCCCGCTCTTTTACACCTGACCGATGAGGGTGTGGGTTGCTTTGTAAGTAACTTGTCTTGCCAAACACCCCAATTTGGTGTTGTCGGAATGCACTCACATTTATAAGTTAGTTGAATCGAGACCAAATTCCACATAAACTTGAAAGGGTAAGTTTGAAATTAAAGAACCTGAAATTGGCTAAGTCTGAAATTTTGGGAGAGGCATCCAAAATCTATATTTTACATTTTATCTCTTTGATGTCTGAAACCACTCTCAAACATCCTGGAAGTATATACATAAAATATAACTTAAACTATAAGAAAAAATAAAAGGATATATATAATTAATCTTATACTTAAATGTTTATTTTCTCGTATATACTTCCTTCTACGAAATATTAAATAATTTTCTTTAAAAAAATGGGATAATAATAATATTTGATGATTAAAATAAAATAACATAACGTTTATAAATGATTATCTATTTGAGGTTAACTAAGCTAAGCAAATACGTGTAACAAATAAATAAAACAAAATATAATAAAATAGGAGGTATAAAATAAAATAAAATAATTTAATTTAATAATAACAATGCTCAACGATTGATATATAAAAAAATTATATAAAGCTTTGAGGAAATAAAACAAAATGTGTAACACATTGAACTTCGTGACAAAAGGAATTTGAAGACTCCACGCAAAGGATTTGGAAGGTGTAAAGTTGGGCGCCCATGTGAGTTCCTTCTCCCATCCCACGCATCCTCCCAACTTGTGTCAAATCAATGCGCATGGGCAGATGTAAAACCAGAATCCCCAACCATTACCATTAATTTCAGCCTATGCGTTGATTGTTGAAACAATTGGAATGTGTTTTTCCCCCAATCAGTCCACCTTGCCAACGGATTCCAAGCCTATGCCAAAAAAATGTGTCTGTTGTAAAAAGGTGCCTTGAATTCTACAAATTTCCAGCAGGTATTTTTTGCAAGTTCACTGGAAGAAATTTGTGGAAATTGGAGGCATCAAGATTCAAATAGCATGTGAACTCTATGATAAAATCCAGCAATAAGTGCATCCTCACGTCCTGCAATGGCTATTGTTATGCATATAATGGTTTTTTCAAAATATATATGTTGGAAATTTGCAAGAAGGTGAATGGTTCAACAAAATGCCCAGGGGACTGGCCTGTCATGGGTGTTGGATTACCTAGAATGGTTTTGACTAAAAGGGTGTCCAAATATCTTAACAAAAATTTGGCAAATGGTAGGTGGACTATTTGACAAACACCTTAAAGGAATGGGTATTGTTTGAATACCATGGTTACAAGGTCTGTAGATTGATTTTGTTGAAAAGGCAATAGAAACTTTCATGTGATAGGTATTGCATTTCTAACATCCCTCCCAGCATGCGCCAAAATAAAATGAAGAGGAGAGTTTTCTTTACTGGTTTTGGACATACATCAAATATTTTGAAAGAGGGATTTTTCCAGATGTTGTGGTTGTTTGGAATATATTACTTTTGTTACTATTTTGGGGTTGTGTGTAGTGAGCAGATTGTGTGGCACCCCTTTTCAACTGACATCTCTCTACATAATGTTGTGAGTGTGAGTTGTATTTGAAAATTTATCGAAAATTTAGAAAATGAGGGAGTATATGAAAGGTCTGTGATATTTTTGACAAAACGTTTAATTAGAATGTAGTAATGTTGATATCAATGAATTGGGATAAAAATATTGACCACGGAGCTTTGAAATGGAGTATGGACTTCCACCAAACCGTAATGGAGAAGGACGGGGATTCGTATATGTCTTACTATAAGTATGCTGGAGGACATATGCAAAATCTGGAAGCCTAAGAAAATCCATGAGCCGCTTGATGAAATTCCTTAGCGTGGATCTTTCGTGGGTTAGAAATAAAAACAAAAGAACTGCTTGGAGAACCTTGTGCAACTTCTCGCCAGCTCGGATTAAGAGGCATGGTTTTCTCACCCTCATCTTGCATAATTTTTGTATTTCTAGTTTTCTTTTTGCAATGGTATCAAAATTTTAATAAAAGTAAGGCTAAGCCTTCAGTTTAATTAAATAAATCGTAGTACAAATTATAGAAAATTTTACTTCTTCCCATTGAACCTTTCGATTAATCATATCAACACCTACACTCTCAAACCATGTCGTAAGATGTTTGGTAAGCCATAGTAACAAGATTGGATAATTATGTTGCTTGAGTTGGCGAGTTGAGAGTGAGCCTTCAATTAAACACACCAATAGTTTACTTGCAAAAGTTAATAAAACATATGTTTTTCGGAGACTCGCAAGACATCTTTCCAAACCCGAAACGGGGATGTTAAGCATTGAATGAGTACCTTGTCATGTGGGGTATTGGTTTGGACCTTAGTAGGACCCCACAAGTTTGTTTGAACACATTTTTTAAATCCTTCAAAGAGACCTATTAGCCTTTTTGCAGTTTTGGGTAGTTGCTGAAACTTAAAAGTTGAATTTCATTTGCACCTCAGTGATAAAATGGATATTAGTTTCCGTAAACCTCTAATATTTATACACAAAAATTTCTTGTAACCATTAGTTTCAAAAAAACACCACCTTGAGGGTTAGTTTTACAATGGGGTTTTGTAGGCCTTCGGTCGTTGAATGACTAGACCAAACTAGTCCAACTATGACCGGTGACCCCAGAAAAGTAGTCATCGTTTATACCTAGTTCACCAGTTCTAAGTTCCGTCAACTCTAGTGAATTCCTTGTATATATGTGAATGTATAGGATTGGTATCGTTGTGCTTTGACCATTGCAAATCAGTTTCGAACACGGTTTTATAGCCACATGGACTAAATTTTGGACATTTCGCAACCTAGTAGAAAAACAGAAAACACTGTCATGGACCAATATTAAGTTAATTCTTTGGTGGGAAAACACGTAGGCACTAATATATGATGTCATGAATCTTAAATTGGTTGTTTGTTTCGATAAAAATTATTTTTGGGAAAATGTGATGTTTCTCTCTCCTCTCTCTACCCTCTCTAGTTTTGAAAATGTGATGAAAAAAATGTATCTCTTACCTCTCATGTTATGTAAAGTGGTTCTTTCTTTGCAAATGGAAAATTAGTAATCATGATTTATGTTAGATCGGGGTAGAATGCCATGCCAATAGTTATCATTGACCATGCTCTAATGGTTGTTGCAAGTTGCAGGTGGCCTGACAAGGAAGATAAATGAAGGAAATTGACTTTATATCTGTACTTAGATTGTAAAATGTATAAAATGATGCGACATATTGTAAATTTGAATAATTGTAATTATTTACTATTTTGAAAGGAGAAAATGAAAATAAATTAAAAGTTAGTTATTCCACGTGTGCATTGAAGGTTGTATGAAGTTGTAATTGATTGTTGTTCAATGATATTGAGTTAATAAAACAATCATTACCATACTAATTGTAGTTTTCTAGTCCTAAAAACTTAAATTATTGGTTGAAAGTTACCTTTCCTTGGCCACCTAAATGAAGTGAGTTACAACCCTCTTATCATACATCACTCCCAGTCAAATATTTTTAATTACGAAGACCCTTATCATGTTATGACCAAGTTTTAACCTATTGTCAGTTGTGTCCTAGTTTTGTACTTGGAACAAGCTTTGTTATCTCTTTTCCTTGGCTTAAACATTGTTTGAGGAAATGACTATGCTATATATATCCTATCTCTTTGAGTGGGAATACGATCCTTACTCCTATATGTCATATTCCTAGATCCCCCTGAACAAATTAATCCTCATCTATGTGTATGGTCCTTAATACTCTTGTTAGTATCCAAAGTCATGTGAATATATTTGGGGTGTTTCACTTCCAAATAATCTCATTAAATAAATTTAAATGGTACAATTGAAGCCTAGGACCTATTTTCCTACACTTGGAACTACAAAATTTGAACCCTTAAGCTCCTTGCAGATAGAAGTGTCACCTTGGTAAGAAGTATCGAAGTACCTTAGTTTGTGTGAAATTTTTTGAGGCATGGGTAACTGATTTCCATAAGTTATGTCTCACGGTAAGCTTTAATGCCTTAAGCATTAATGAAGTTAATACTTCATGGATCTCTTAAGAGGATTTTTGGTTAAGGACCCTTAATTCATGTTTCTAAATGAAATGAATAGAGTCCTAGAAGGCATTTAAATTCATATTATTATATTGAATATCCCACATGTGAAACATATACCTTAAATATTTGAGTTGTTTAAGTGCCATAAATGATGTTCTTGAGTTAACACCCCTTTGAACCTTGTTTTCCCTAAGTGAAGAAAATCCCTATATGTTTCATGGTGGTTATAAAATGATGCCAACTTAAGACTAAAGTAAGGAATGTAAATGAAATGAATTTTTGTGTGATTGTGATGAATATCTCACATACCTTAAATAAGGTCAAAATGGTTAACAACATTTAATATGATCATAAAGAAAATTAAAATAATGGTATGTATCCTAAGTGAATAACATTCTAACAATGGAAACTTGTAATATTCAAGAAAGGAGCCTCATTCACATTCATAACTAAGTTTAAACACAAATGTGGTAATTGATCAACTAATCTAAAAAGGAAAAGTGAATTAGTATATTTTATGTATCTTGTGGGTTATCCATCTCTCTTATTTGGCTATTGGTCCCTCTTTATTTTTTATTATGCTTTTTGGAACCAATGTGTTGTGAGTTATTGTTACTCCATTCATGTGTTTATGAGTTTGAAGGAGTACTAATTTCCTTAAACCATGTTTAACACACAAGATTTATATGACTATAAAGCAAGCCATGTGATGTGCTTAGTGATGGTCAAATAACTCACTCTCTCCTTCATCATTCTTGTAAATTCTTATTTTATTTTTCCATCATTTGATGGGATGTATGTTATTTAATGCTCATTTGAGTAGTATGTGGATTTTATTATATGTTGTGTACTTGTTTAGTACTCATTGTGAGACTAACAAGTATTTTGTGTGTATGGGGGAAGGTAGGGTCATTATGGAGGGATAAGTAAAGATAAAAAATTGAAGTAAAACTTGTGTTACATTAAGGAGGAACCAAAGGTATGTGGGATTTGTTCTAGTGGAGTGATAAGTGGGTTTTAGAATAAACTAGGTGGAGGGATAAGTGGCATGCATTTTTTTTTTATTGGAGGAACCAAGAACTTATGCCCCATACCTTAGTGGAGTGATAAGTGGTATGGATTGACCCTAGTTCCCTTTACAATCCATTAGAGGCTTGGTAGTGCATGCTAATGTTGTGAATGTTCCTAATATTCTCTCTTTGAGCCTCTTACAAAGGATTGACATGGTGATACATATTTGATTGAATGTATTTTATCCTTCTCTTAATGATTAATCTTTGTGGAATTAATTGGTTTCTATTTGGAATGTATGTGCATTGATGGATGTGTTATATTTTCCTTGTATGCATGAGTATGCTTTTATGTGTGTATGTTGGGGACTTGCATTACAAAGGTGGAGGGATAAGTGTTATTATGGTGTATGGGTTTTTCTTGTTTATTTTGGGAGGAAACAAAGGTTGGTGAGACTAGTCTTAGTGGAGCGATAAGTGCGGAGGGATAAGTTTGTTTCATGCGTGGTTGCATGATTCTTGGAGAAACCAAAGGCTAGTCTCCCTTCCTTGGTGGAGGGATAAGTAGGAGTATTGGCACCATTTCCCCTTGATAAGCCATGTTATGGCTTGGCAGTATTATTTTTCCCATTTCTAATGTTTTGTTGGAATCATCATCTCCTTGTTTGGAGATTCATGTGAAGTGAAGCATGTTGTGTTTCACTTTAGTCATTGTGTTTCTGTTATGTGGTCCTAAGTGATAATGCAACTGTTGTTGATAAGTGTTGCAAGATTTCAAGTTTAAGTTAAAAAAAAATTATTCTCGTTTTGGTTGTGTTGCTTTAGTGTGGGCATTATATAATGGATTTGGTAGGGTTCTCATACCTATTTTCGGACATTCAATGAAATTTATTTGTGGTTTACGTGGAAATTTGAATTTCCCTCTCTTTCCCTCATCTCTCTTTCCCATCTTCTATATATTATAAAATGATGCTCATTTTTAAAGGTTGGATACTCTTAGAATGCAAGGGAATCATTTCAAAGTGTTGCACAAGTGTTCTTGAGTTGCAGGCCTCAGATTTAGATTTTGCAATGTGTTTATGCCTTCTTCCTCCATTGTAATGATCTGTGCATCTTCCTAAAGCAATATAAAACATGTTTTGTAGTTATTATCTGCCCTACCTTGTGTTTTATTGCATCTTATTTCCTTTTCATGCATTTACAAGTATGTTGTGTATGTTCTTTCCAATTTATAAGGTCTATTTCTATTGTAATCCATGAAAATGAGAGTTTAAATGATACTTTGGACTATGGCACTTATGTATTCCCTCTCCTCCTTCATTTTCTCCCATTTTCACTCATTTAAGAGTGTCCTTCCTCCTTTCTTGGTGTTATCATCTCTCTTTAGCTTCAGATTTACCTTCTTATGCATTTCTCTCTTCCCTTCATCCCTTTGATTCTTAGAGTAGCTTTGATTAGATAACTACATTTCTGTTATAGGAATCTTTTAACATTAGGAATAGGTAGATGAAACAACCTTCTCTAAATGTTTGTATCAAGTACGAAGTCCCATAACTTGAGATAAATTCCCATGTTACCCAAAACACAATGATTGCTCATCTTTCATTCTTGATGAATAAAAGGGTGGTATTTTCCATTGATAATAGACATGTTAATTCTTTTGACCATCTCCAAGTCTATTGTGATCATATAGAAAGATATTACCACAAAAATATTCACATTCACGAGTTTGTGTTATGTGACCTTGATCTTAAAGAAAATCAACATAATTCATCTCAAGCACGTAACCAATGGGACACCTTTTCCCCTAATTAATTTGGACCTTATCTTATCATTCAATAATGTGGATCTAGGACTTACAAGTTGGATGACATGGATGGAAATGATGAACTTGAGCCATTAAATGTCATGCATTTGTTTCATTTTTATGCTTGACAATTACAAAAATAATATAATATTTCTGAAAAATACTAAAAATTTTAAAAACTTTAAATCACAAAAATAATGTAATCTTAATGCAAAAAACAAAAAACAATATAAAATGTTTAAAAAGCACAAAAAATGATTCATGTGATTATCTATGTGCATTGCTGATTTCATTTTCGTTTGATTTGCATATTGATTCATCCATCATTCCACATTTTTATATAGGTGTCTTAATTCTTCTAGGAACTTTGTACTCATTTTAAGTACGTTCACACTAGTCCTCACATGGTTAACTCGGCCTTTTGAGATTTATCTTCATTACTTGGTGGATTGAAAAATGGCTTCATTTTTGGAAAGATCCATGCACTTTCTACACATCAAAGACCTTGTTTCCAGCACTAAATTTCCTTATGTAATGTACAATATCCAATGTTATCTCCATATTCACTTATTCCCCCTTCATCAAGTCATAGTGGTTTTAAACTCTCATCAATTTCAAAAGAAAATATCCAAAAAATATCTCATAAAGGTTTTTCCAAAGATCTCTACCTAGGCTATGGATGTAGGTCTAGCAATAGAGAAATGTTGCAATCATAATCAAATGTATCTCCGTCAAGGATATGTACATCTGGTCGGGAGTGAATCAAAATTACCTTTAACTACTCATAATACACACAAAATATTTTCCCTTGTATACCTACATATTAGCTACTATGTCTTCATCTATGGATTCTTAATGGTTTTCATCAAGTGGGAATTTACTCACATATGCACACATTAGATCTTGATGAAATGAAGGGCTAGTATGTCATCTTGTATTTTTTATACTTTTCTCAAATCACTAATATCATGTCAAATATCACAAAAAGAAAGAAAAATCTATTCATAAAAGGAAACAAAAGAAAAAGAAATATCAGCAATTTCAAAACAAAAAAATTAAAAATATCTCACGGGGTTTTTCCGGCATCTCTACACAAGCTATGGATGTAGGTCTAGCAATAGAGAAATGTTGCAATCATAATCAAATGTATCTTTTTCAAGGATATGGACATCTGGGGGTGGCGGTGAGTCAAAATTACCTTTCACTACTCACAATACACACAAACTATTTTCCCCGCATACCTACATATTGGCTACAATGTCTTCATCTATGGATTCTTAACGATTTTCTTCAAGGGAATTTACTCACATATGCACAAATTAGATCTTGATGAAATTAAGGGCTAGTATGTCATCTTGTATTTGTTATAATTTTCTCAAATCACTAATATCGTGTCAAAAATCACAAAAAGA
The DNA here is from genome assembly GCA_018340775.1 of Taxus wallichiana var. yunnanensis. Classification (NCBI taxonomy): domain Eukaryota; kingdom Viridiplantae; phylum Streptophyta; class Pinopsida; order Cupressales; family Taxaceae; genus Taxus; species Taxus wallichiana. Next base: position 133,854,011 of record CM031238.1, on the reverse strand, counting down.
AAAGAAAATCTATTCATAAAAAAAAAAAAAAAGAGAAAAGAAATATCAGCAATTTCAAAAGCAAATATCCAAGAAATATCTCACGGGGTTTTTCGCATCTCTACCCAAGCTATGGATGCAGGTCTAGCAATAGAGAAATGTTGCAATCATAATCAAATGTATCTCTATTAAGGATATGGACATATGGATGGCAAAGTGAATCAAAATTACCTTTCACTACTCAAAATACACACAAACTATTTTCCCCTGCATACCTACATATTGGCTACTATGTCTTCATCTATGGATTCTTAACGGTTTTCTTCAAGTGGGAATGGACTCACATATGCACACATTAGATCTTGATGAAATGAAGGGCTAGTATGTCATCTTGTATTTTTATACTTTTCTCAAATCACTAATATCGTGTCAAAAAAACATAAAAAAGAAAGAAAAATCTATTTATAAAAGGAAACAAAAGAGAAAAGAAATGTCAGCAATTTCAAAAGAAAAAATCCAAAAATATCTCATAGGGGTTTTTCTAGCATCTCTACCTGTGCTATGGATGCGGTCTAGCAATAGAGAAATGTTGCAATCATAATCAAATGTATCTCTGTTAAGGATATGGACATATGGATGGTAGTGAATCAAAATTACCTTTCACTACTCAAAATACACACAAACTATTTTCCCCGCATACCTACATATTGGCTACTATGTCTTCATCTATGGATTCTTAACGGTTTTCTTCAAGTGGGAATTTACTCACATATGCACACATTAGATCTTGATGAAATGAAGGGCTAGTATGTCATCTTGTATTTTTATACTTTTCTCAAATCACTAATATCATGTCAAAAATCATAAAAAAGAAAGAAAAATCTATTTATAAAAGGAAACAAAAGAGAAAAGAAATATCAGCAATTTCAAAGAAAAAATCCAAAAAATATCTCATAGGGGTTTTTCGAGAATCTCTACCTAGGCTATGGATGCAGTGTCTAGGAATAGAGAAATGTTGCAATCATAATCAAATGTATTTTTGTTAAGGATATGGACATCGGTGGCAATGAATCAAAATTACCTTTCACTACTCACAATACACAAACTATTTTCCCTGCATACCTACATATTGGCTACTATTTCTTCATCTATGGATTCTTAACAGTTTTCTTCAAGTGGGAATTTACTCACATATGCACACATTAGATCTTGATGAAATGAAGGGCTATTATGTCATCTTGTATTTTTATACTTTTCTCAAATCACTAATATCATTTCAAAAATCACAAAAAAGAAAGAAAAATCTATTCATAAAAGGAAACAAAAGAAAAAGAAAATAAATATCAGCAATTTCAAAAGAAAATATTCAAAAATATCTCACATGGGTTTTCCAAAGCATCTCTACCAGGGCTATGGATGTAGGTCTAGCAATAGAGAAGTGTTGCAATCATAATCAAATGTATTTTTGTCAAGGATATGGACATTGGCTAGTAGTGAATCAAAATTATCTTTCACTACTCACAATACACACAAACTATTTTCCCTGCATACCTACATATTGGTTACTATGTCTTCATCTACGGGTTCTTAATGGTTTTCTTCAAGTGGGAATTTACTCACATATGCACACATTAGATCTTGATGAAATGAAGGGCTATTATGTCATCGTGTATTTTTATACTTTTCTCAAATCACTAATATTGTCTATGTTGGTCTCACATGCATTTGCATCCATTGATGAGTTCTAATGCACATATAAACATTATGTCACCTTCATACCATAATAAATAAATTATGCCCATTTTCTCATTCCATGTGTATATTCTAAGGTATTGCATATCTATATTCACATGACCCTACAAAAACACAAGAAAAGTAAAAATATATAAGTAGTTGTTCACCATTATACATACTTATATCATCAACAACATCACAAACAACACACACCCACACATCCACTAAGAACAAGATGAATCATATTGTAAGCACAAAAAATGGTGAGATCAATATCTCATATATATAACCATCATTTTTACATACAAAATCACGATCATATTTCACTATAATAATGGGGTTGGCCCTACATTGAATTTGGCCTACTATCAAATATATATGACCATGTTGTATGTATTGACCCACTCATAATAGGACCCATGTTGGTCCTATTTTCTGTACTTCGAACTATATGATATTAAAAATATATGTGCTATAGCATGTGGGTCATTTAATCATATCGGTGCATCATAGTAACTTACGCATATGCCCTCTAAAGAAATATCTTGGCTAAAAAAGTGAAAACCTCCTCTAAAATCTCTTAGTGAACTCTCTCACACTCATGCATAGCAACCACTTCCTCTAGATAACTAAATTTCTCTCTATCACACTCCTTGGCCACTATGGTCTCTAGCTCATGAATGTGTCTCGTGGCATTTGACTTTACTAATACCTAACCCTCCAACTCATGAATCCACCCTCTATCCACCTCTCGGAACCTCTGTAGCTTTTACACCTCCCTCTATAATCTATTGCACTCCACCATCACCTCATCCAAAAAAAACAATATTGAATCCACCACAATCTCCACATATTAACCTCTATCTCGACGTGGTCATTATGAAAGTGCTCACTTCCTATGCTCTCTCCCATCTTTACATATGCTATTGTCTCATTCCCCACCTACACGCATGTGTATTCCTAGTTACTCCATCTATCTATGCATCCGGAGAATTTACCCTACCTCCATCTACACCATCTCCTCTACATATACCTTATGAACATCATCATCTATCTAGCCACCTATCTACTCACCGACATCCAGTGAATGTGTTACCCTACATCATTGAATCTGCATTGTTGTATCATTAGCCCTTGTCTCATATGACTCTATTTTTTATCCTCATCATCTTCCGTATTAATATCATCACATGGATTTTTCATATTTGGAGGCACCCCTACGGTATGCCCTCTTGGTCCATACATTATCCACGTCGTATCAAAATCACATGCGGTACTTGCATCATCACCCAAAACAATTTCTATTGGGGTTTCATCCTAGTCCCCATTACCTCATTCACTAGCACTCATTTACCATCACCACTCACATGCAAATATCTAATAAGATTTGGTGGAGCTCCTTATTATATCCCATAATACCTCATCACACACCCATATTGGAACATCTCTATCTCTCGTGCTCACCTTTTAACCAACCATCTGGCCCTCCACACCCATCATACTTGTACTGCATCATCTCTCCATCCAAAAACTTTCCAACTACCTATCCATGCTCCATATAGTATCACTAGGCTTTAATCTTGCTATCATATGCCGATAGCGATCCATCACACCCTCATAATGCATGTGTCTAAAAATATCCCTTTCCAGCACTATATGCTCCCTTACTCAAACCTACCCTCATTCAAATAGTATATTATTGTAACTCTAAATATGTTTGTGTCATTTGTTCTTGCCCCCATGCATATACTTCCCCATTCTTTATTATATCCTCCAACACCTCACTATAGTCTAATTTTTCTACTCAAACTCTATACGCATTGGCACATCATTCAAACAGATATGAGTGCTCACCTAAAGCATTCAAAGGTACCAGGTCCCTCTTTGTTATTGTATTACCAAGGTGTTAGCATGCATGTTCATAATAACCAAATCCCAAAGTGCATATCCCATTCTAACAATCAGATCCATGAACTCAAATTGGAAACACACATAATAAATAACATACAAATCACATAAAGATTAATACCAGATTCACCATGTAATAACCATGAGAAGTAACATCAATAATCAATATCCATCCACAAAGATCCATTATATTAAGTCTTAACAAAACCCATATCTGAATACATTATAATTAGCATCACAAATTCATGTGCACATAATCATACCAGCATAACTCTATTACATACATTCAACCATGATCCCCTAATCCATGCAAATCAAGTACATATATAGGGGGTGATGACTTTCCCTTCACCGCCCATGCATTCTCAAAATAGGCTACATGCTCAAAATATCCATGCACCACTACAAAATAAACTAAAGAAGCATGCAAGATTTGCCTAATAATAGACCATATATTAATAACACTAAATATGCATCTTATTATTAGCTCAAACTATACATGACTCTTGCACTACTTCTTGTCCCCAAAATAGATTTTTAGCGTCCAAATCTTCTATATTTATCCAATGTGCATGCTCATCACTCCATGTCTATTTTTATCTCATAACATGCAAAAATGGTTAAGTCCCAAATTCTATCTTCCTAGGTGCGAATCTACAGGGCACAACTCTGTCAAACTTATGTGCCTCCTTCCTTTGCACCACTATCAAATGTGCTCTTGATCCTCTTTGCCCTTTCCATATATATGCTACAGGTATTCCTCTATTTTCTTGTAGCTATTTCCTCCTCACTCGGTGCCTACATTGTATCCTCATCCATCGTAAAATGAACTAACGTACACAAATAATGTAATATGGATGGGAATCTCTCAGACACCTTTTCTTCATATTGTGGTCTTTCTTGAAAAATTTCATCACCAATCTTCTCTTCCATATCAAATATTACATGCACCTTCACCTCAACTCTCTCTTTTTCCTCTTTTAAGCATTGAATTTCCTCCTCTTTATCCTTCTTATACTCTAAGAGTGTCTTAATAGTATCTTTTTATTTATATTCTTGCGCGTGACCTATATAGCTATCTTTTTAAAGAATTGCTTGCTTTCTCATCCAATAATAGAGTTGGCTTCATGGCCACAAGTCTGGAATGTGGTGCCTTCTTCATTCTCCTGGAGGTACATGAATCTTCACATACATCAAAATCAGGTTCATCCATGTGATTCTGCATACTCCATGATAATTGTTTTACCTGGTGCACGTGTTCACCATCTCTTGATCCATCATCTCCCATCCATATAATTGTGTTGCGGCAATAGTGCTCTGGAACCTAGATCATATAATATTCATTGGGTTGCTGATGTACCCAAGGTCTGTTGTCTACACCATTTCTTCTTTTTATGCTCACTAACGTTCTCACCTATATTTCCTTGTATTTCAGCACCCTCCTTATTAACTTCTCCAATTTCCTCCTTAGGTCCACCAGTCAAGTGTGTAATATTGACTTCTATCTCTGTATCTCCACCAATGTATCTTTCTTCTTTGGGTATCATTCATACTTACACTCGAGACATCTACATCAAACAATGGTTGGTTGCCACCGATCTCTTCATCTTCTCACACCTCAAGGCTAGGTGTGGAAACATCATCATGCATGCTCCCATGTGATGACTTCTCCTCATCATTGTATTTCAGAAGCACATACTTACACCTTTTATTTCTCTCCTCTTTGTCGTTATCTACAATTACTATGTGTAGTGATCATCTCAAAGGTTGCAAAATTCTAGTGTCTATATCTATATTCTTCCATCCCCTACGTAGTCTTCTCCTGCCATGATCAAGAGCAAGTACTATCTTCTTTTGTTCTTCTTCCCACTCAAGGAAATTTTTTAAGCCCTAATGTTCCTACTTTTCCTGCTTAGGGGTGTATTTTGAAGTGACCTCTTTATGTGCATAGTCTGTTTACCCTTAGGAGGACCTGGTAGTGACAAGTCCTCACCTATAATAATTTTTCCTTCCTTAAACCTCGGCCTAAGGTATACGTACACACGCGTGGGTCCAATTTTCCCTATAGCCATGCCCTCTAGAGTGATATCAATATTATCAAACTCCATTGTTTCTACATATGCCTCTTTACCGAGGTAGACATATGTTTTGTATAGAATATGGATATCTACAACTACTTTATCAACATTAAACTAACACTTAAATGCATTCTTAGTAAAATTATCATTCAAGGAGACCAAAATTAGCATACTCAAAACTATCCTTATCTTTGGGCCCATCATACATCCATCCACACTCCCACTTTGCATCCACTCCATACTCACTTGTCTTTTGCATGAATTCATCTTGCATGTTGAGATAAAGTTCCCTTCCCTCCATGTTTCCCTCTATAATATTATCGATGATGAAGAATATCATGTTTGATGTCTTCAAGAACTTGAAATACTATATGTGAAAAAACTTCGCATTGTTATGTAACTAGTTCTCTGAATCCTTAAAATAATGGGTTGTAAAGGAAAAATGTAACTTACACCATGGGCTCTTCTCATTAGTCTTCATGAAAAAATAGCCCAAGTAGAAGTGTTGATACGCCGCGAACTCTTCATGTCTTTCTAGCACACCAGGAAACTCTCACGGTATGCACCATTCTTATTCAAAGGTGTTTCACATCCTCCTAAACCACCTATCTTGGTACTATTTGTAAGTCTTATAAATCAAACCCTGACATGTGAAATTTGTGAATTTCTTCATTGATTTGTCTTCTAGTGGATAAACCCACATTTTATCTTTTGGCCCATTAGGCACACCAATCTCACAAAACACAATCAATAGTAAGATGACACCCCAAGTAATCTTCTCACCCTTATCAACCTAGATGCGCACACCTCTTCAACTACACCTTACATAGCTTGCGATGTTATAATATGTCTTTCTCACCATTTTGTGCAATATGTACAACTAGTGTTTGTTCACCTCCTTCCATCTCTCTAAGGCACCCCATTTGCAACTAACTAATTTTACCACTTCCGTGGTGGGTAGGTATTTTATGTTTTCAACATGAAAATCCCAGCCCCCTTTGTGATACTTAAAGGTGGAAGCCATTGCTTATACTTTGCATCATCATCTGTCAAATCACATGCGATCTCTCTATGCTAGAGTCACACAAACATTGAACTTTTCCAATCAATTTCACTCTAATCCTCATTCTCCTCCCAGTAAAGTAAAAGAATTCTTCGTGCAAGCACAACATGAGCCACTTGTATAGATGTTTGGGCTTGCCAAAGTATGCTAATTTAAATAGTTACATGACCCCAACCCTCTCAAGTAGCCTATAGATTGAATTTCCATTACTCTCTGCCCATCTGCAGTCCTCATGTTTGTCTTTAAAATGGTCTCTTCCTTCAAGTCCTTCATGATTTTCTCAATTTGATGGTTGAAATTGTTGATTTTCATTTTTCCAATTGGGAAATCCATGACGTCCGTCATTACTAAAATTTTCCTCCATAATTTCTATTTCAATAATGTATGTATTAGGAATATGATGTTGTAGTAGTGTCTAATAGAAGATAACGGCACCATCAGTATGGTGCCGCCAATAATGTGGAGTACGGTAACAGTCAAAGTACAATAGGAATGTTGTAAAAAGTAAATATTTGTCGTAAGTGGTCCGGTAATGTTAAAATGTCAAAGTTTGGGTAATTAGAGAAGTAGGGTCTACATGATTAGGAATTAGAAATATTATATTGGTAATAAGGACAAGGAGTGAGGTCATAAATATTTTGTGTATTTTATTTGTAAAAAGTCTAAAAATGTGGAACCCATGTAAAATGATAAGGTTTATCTTATCTTAAAAGATAAGCTTACATGTACAGATAAGAGTTAAGGTATGGAATATGATTCGTCAAAGTGGATTTCTTATCCTATCTTAGAGATAAGATGGATAAGCCTGGAAGTTCTATAAATAGAGAGGCCACCCCCCTCATTTAGCATGGAAAGAAGTAGTGAGAAATATTGTATGAAGTGTGTAAAGGAAGCCATCAGTTTAAAGGTGTGTTGAAGAAGTCATTAAGAGGTGTAATTGTAAAGTTTCTCCCATAGTATTGGTGGAAGGCAAGTGAATTCAATAACACTTGAAGTATCTCATGGGTGAGATTGTAACAATTTTATGTTAATATTATAATCTACTTTGATATTTCAGATTTGTCATCATTCCGTCTTATCATAGTCGATGGTATTATTGTGTTATGTTGTTGTTTTGTTTCCAGATTACATCCACCAAACTAAAGGCTATGCATTAGTAAATAATCATAGCATGAGGAGTTCCCAGTGAAGAATTATCATAGTGCCTGGATTGGTGATGACATTTTGGTTCCATTGCCGGGACCATTCCTCGTTGGTGGATTTTCTGGAGAGATATTCCCACTTAGTCAAAAATCAATTGGAGGGTAACCTTGTTTTTACTGTGCATAGTAGTTACCATGGTAAAGTCATTTTTGCCATGAATAGTAGTTACCATGGTAAAGTCATTTTTGCTGGGAATAGTATTTACACAGTAAAGTCACTTTTTACCGTGAATAGTATTCACCGCAAAGAACTTCACTTTTACCGTGAATAGTGTTTACCACAAGAAAGTCGCTTTTTACCTGAGAAGTCAAGTTTTACCATAGTTTACCATGGTCATTTCTATTTTACTGTAGAAAGGTGTAAAGTCACTTTCTAGTATAGTGATTCCAATTATTTGTGCACATAAGTCTTGTTGATTGTACTTGTGGGTTGGTATTTCACGGTGGTTACTTTTGAAAATGGGAAAGATTCCTATTTTTTCAGCTCAATCTAACGAAGATGCTTATTCTTTCATTCAAGAGTTTAAACAATCTTGTATTTGTAAAGGCCTTATAAGAAGGGAACAATGGATTGAATTTTTCCTACCTTTTTGGATGGTTCAAAGACTTAGGTGGTTTGAAACACTAGGTGATAATGTGAAAATTCATGGGATTTATTAATCGAAAGTTTTCTTGAAGAATTTGGTGAACAATGAAATATGTAGATCTCATGATCAAGATCACAAAGCTATTCCAAGGAGAGAAGGAGAAGATAAGGGATTATCATGCTTGTGTTCTAGAGCTAAGGAGGAAGCTCGATGCCCAGATCCGAAAGGAAGGATTAGCGAGATGGGTTGATGAATGGCGTGGATAATCTCCTCTCGTAAGCACTTCATTCTTGGGATGAAGCCAGAGATCAGACAACGAGTGAAGTATGACCACCCAGCTACCATTGAACAAGTAAAGGAGATTGCAAGAAGGCAAGAAGAAAGCATGGAAGAGGAGCCCAAAGAAATTGTTGCTAAAGTAGAGCCTACACCAACACCTTTGGTCCAGAATCCACAACCACTCCCGGTGAGCACAAATATTTCTCCTAGTACATCTACTGAGTATGAATATCTACTCAAAAAGATGGGTCAGTTAACTATTAATCTTCTTCAAGGAAAAGAATTTAGTTCTCAGGGAGGAGATAGAGGTCCAAAAAGAAATATTTCTGAAGTTGTATGTTATGGTTGTTATAAAAAGGGTCATTATAAGTATAATTGTCTAGATAGAGCTTCTACATCTGGTAAAGGAGATAATGATAAAGGAAAAGCACCTGTGAATTATTTTGATGTAGTAGATAAGAGCATAAATAATGAAGTAGATGTGTTTGTAACAAAAAGAAAGAAAGAAAAAGATAATCAAGATGGAAATGATCCTAAGAAGATGAAAGGAGAAACTAGTAAGAAACATAGGAGAAGAAAGTTGGGTGTGCAGGATTTTCCGATTTCACGAGGGCAAGGACCATACTCCATCTGGAAGATCTGTCAAAAGGCTGCAAATATTACATATGGTCAACTCTTGGCTATGTCTTCGAGAAGAGGCGGGAGTTGCGAAGTGGACTCAATGCTCGACGAAGAAAGGAGGTTGAGGTCCCTATTTTGGAGGCAGAGGCGGATCTCTATGCTCCACAAGCTAAGGTATTATGTAATGGTATTTCAATTCATGATGTCTTAGTTAATGGAGGTGTTGCAGTTAATGTAATGACCGAGTCTGTAATGAATATGTTGGGTTTAAAAATTGATCACCCTTCAACACTTATGTTAAGGTCATTAAATAAAGGAAAAACTAAACCATAAGGTGTAGTTTCAAATGTGGCAATATCTGTTATGGGTGTTTTATGTGTGGTAGACTTTCAGGTGATGAAAAATGGTACTGTTGCGTACCCAATGCTGCTGGGAAGACCATGGCTAAGGAGAGTTCATGCAAGAAACTACTGGAATGAAGGTTTCATGACACTTGGATGTGGTAGAGAGAGGGTGAAGATAAACGTGATCCCTCGACATCATAAGGTAGAACCTGTGGATTCAAGTGATGAAACTGATGATTGGACATCCTCTGATTACTCTAGTACCAGTGAAGTGGACACTGAAGATGAAGAAAGTGAGGTTGATGTTTCAGTCATGGATATCCTTCCAGTCACACCAACTCATGACCCCATAAAATTATCTGAAGAAGAAGTTGATGATCGTCTCCAACAAATAAAGATTGGTGATGCTGTGATGGAGAGTGAGAAGGAATCCTACCTCCAGCTCTTTCGAAGGTACATACACCTATTCACTTTTGATTACAAGGAACTCCATCAAGTAAGTTGGGTAGAACATTCTATTGAGCTGGTAGATGGTGCTAAGCCCATAAAGCAAATGCCATATAGAATGAATCCTAATTTTTCCAAGACTGTAAAAGAAGAAATAGATAAGTTGCTTGATGCAGGATTCATATTTGCTGTGGAGAATTCAGAATGGGTTTCTCCCATTGTGATCTCAATAAAAAAGAATGGGAAGCTACGCATTTGTGTTGATTACAGGAAGCTCAATAAGGCAACAAAGAAGGATCATTACCCTCTTCCATTTTCAGATCAGATCTTAGACGAAGTAGCTGGCCAGGAGTGCTATAGTTTTGCTGATGGATATAGCGGCTACAACCAAGTTCATATAGCAGAGAAAGATCAGCTGAAGACCACATTCACCACTCCTTGGGGAACGTTTTCTTATAGAGTTATGCCTTTTGGGTTGTGTAATGCTCCAGCAACATTCTAGTGTTTGATGAATAGGGTGTTTGAACCCTACATTGGGACCTTCATCAGAGTATTTTTGGATGATTTTTACATCTATGGGAGCAAGTTGGACCACCTGCACCAGATGGAGATAGCATTTCAAAGGTTAGATGAAGCACAAGCCTCACTAAACCCTACAAAGTGTGTCTTTGGATGTTCTAAAGGTGTTTTGTTAGGGCATGTTGTATCCAGAGATGGTATTGGTACCGATCCTGATAAAGTTTCAAAAATCAAAGATTTACCATTTCCTATGAATAGAAGTAAGTTGAGATCATTTTTAGGCCATGTGGGTTACTATAGAAGGTTCATCAAGAATTTCTCAAAGATTGCATGATCACCACTAACCCGAGTTCTGAAGAAGGATGTTACTTATGAACCAGAAATAAGGCGCATGAAGCTTTTGGACAATCAAGGAAGCCCGGTGTCTTCACCTATTTTGAAGAATCCATATTGGAGCAAACCATTCATTGTGTACATTGATGCCTCGATGCAAAGCACTAGGAAGTACTTGAGCCAAAAGGATGAAAATGAGAATGAACATTCAATTTAATTTGGGAGAGACAAATGAGCAAAGGCTTTGAGGTAAATTATACTCAGTAATCAAAAAGAGGCTCGCTATCATTTTTTTGTAAAGAAGTTTAGAAATTACTTGCTAGGGAAAAATTTCTAGTTGTAACAGATCATCAGGCTCTAAAATATATTGTAAATAAGCCTAACCCATCAGGGAGGATAGCAAGATGGATAATTTTGCTACAAGAATTTGAATTTGATATTATAGATAGGCCAGGAAAGAAGCATGTTAATGCAGATGCACTCTCTCGAGCCTATGATGGTTTAGGATCATCTTGTGATGATGATGATATCCCGATGCAGCCATTGTTATCCTCGACACTATCCCTAGTGAATACATAGATATTTAGAATTAGCTGAATGAATTCAAGTTTCCTGATGGTGCCAATGCAAAGACTAAGAGAAAGATTACTCAAGCCAGTCGTCCATATTCTATTCTGCATGGAGTATTATTTCGAATAGGACCTGATGGACAGTACAAGAGGGCAGTTGGACGTGATCAAGGGAAGGAACTGCTAGAAGAATTCCACAATGGTACATGTGGAGGGCACTTCTCTAGACAACTTACAACAAGAAGGATCTTGGATGTAGGTTATCACTGGCCCACTCTTTTTAAATATTGTTATAATTATTGTAAGACATGTGATATTTTTCAAACACATGGTAACCGTAAGACTTCATCAGCTCCATTATGCCCTATTCTTCCACTTGGTCCCTTTGAAAAGTGGGGAATAGACATTGTAGGTCCACTTCCAACTACCTCACGCCAAAATAAGTATATTGTAGTTACCACAGATTATTTAACCAAGTGAGTTGAAGTTAGGCCATTGAAAACAACTTTCATGGATGAGGTGGCAAGGTTCATATATGAACGCATTGTCACTAGATTTGGTTGTCCATTAGAAATTGTAATGATCAAGGAAGCCACTTCATTAATGAGGTAGTAGAAGCCCTAGTTAATAAATTTTCTATTAAGCACAGAAGGCAACAACATACAAGCCAAGTACAAATGGACAGTGGAACGAACAAATTTTGTGTTGTGTCAAATTCTAGCAAAGATGCAGCCTTGCAGTACATAAGTGGGATAAAATGATTCATGCAACATTGTGGGCATATAGGGAAACATCAAAGTCAGCAACAAGATACTCCCCATTTCAGGTGGCCATGGCATTGATCCAGCTTCTTCCTATTGAGTTTGATATTCCCACCGTAAGAGTTATGAAAATGAAAGGATGGATGAAAGTGATTCAAGAAAAGAAAGGTTGGTGCATCTTCATTTGCTAGAGGAAATGAGGGAAATAGCAAAGTATACAAGCCATAAGAAGAAAATGAAGCGAAGGAATACTTTGATCAAAAGATCCATTGGTCTCCATTTCATGTGAATGACTTGGTTCTAGTATATGATTCCAGATACAAAAAAAGAAGACAGAGAAAATTTCTTCCAAAATGGATGGGGCCCAAAATGGATGGGGCCCTACAAAATAACATTGTGCATGAAAATGGTACGTACAATGGAGGAATTGGATGGCACTCCCATTATGAAATGGTTCAACCATGACAAGTTGAAGATTTTCCAAGCACTGAATAGTCTACTCCGAGGACTGAGTAGAATTTAGGAAGGGGGAAGATGTCGACACTAAAATTTTCCTCCATAATTTCTATTTCATTAATGTATGTATTAGGAATAGGATGTTGTTAAGTATAATTAGTAGTAGCGTCTGATAGAAGATAACGGCGCCATCAGTATGATGCCGCCAATAATGTGGAGTACGGTAACAGTCAAAGTACAATAGGAATGTTGTAAAAAGTAAATATTTGTCGTAAGTGGTCCGGTAATGTTAAAATGTCAAAGTTTGGGTAATTAGAAAAGTAGGGTCTACATGATTAGGAATTAGAAATATTATATTGGTAATAAGGACAAGGAGTGAGGTCATAAATATTTTGTGTATTTTATTTGTAAAAAGTCTAAAAATGTGGAACCCATGTAAAATGATAAGGTTTATCTTATCTTAAAAGATAAGCTTACATGTACAGATAAGAGTTAAGGTATGGAATATGATTCGTCAGAGTGGATTTCTTATCCTATCTTAGAGATAAGATGGATAAGCCTGGAAGTTCTATAAATAGAGAGGCCACCCCCCTCATTTAGCATAGAAAGAAGTAGTGAGAAATATTGTATGAAGTGTGTAAAGGAAGCCATCAGTTTAAAGGTGTGTTGAAGAAGTCATTAAGAGGTGTAATTGTAAAGTTTCTCCCATAGTATTGGTGGAAGGCAAGTGAAGTCAATAACACTTGAAGTACCTCATGGGTGAGATTGTAACAATTTCATGTTAATATTATAATTTAACTTTCCTATTTCAGATTTGTCATCATTTCTATGAACCACTCATGTTCGAATTTATCTATCAAAGGTTTGAAACCAATGTCCACAATCAAGTAGTTCCATAAAGGAGTTAATCTCTACTCAAGTTCATCCCAAAAGATAAAGAGTACAAGAGACAAACCTACTCCTATCTATTTAAACTAAGCAAGGCTAGTCTACAATAGTCAAACCCATAAGTATGCATTCAATTATCAGCAGAACCCTCTTGGCTATTAACTTTCTACATTATTGCAACAATAATTTGAACAAAGTAGACCAATAGGTCATAATAAATCACCATATCGAAAGAGAATCGACTACAGAGAAGTTCAAACAATGATTTTATCCAAAGACAAAGAAAGGGTAACTCTACTAAGGAAAGTACCAATAATAAATCATTCCATTTAACTAAACAAAGAAGTTCTAGTTCTGAATCAAATCAGATGAAAGCATATCAGAGACTCCAAAACAACATATTGATCCCAATAGAACACTTATATAATTCTTTTCTCAAAAATATGCCCAAGGACTCATTCACAGAATTAGACAAGCATAAAATCCTCGAAACAACAAACTATCAAGTTCAAAATTATCCATGCTGTGTCACCCATGAACCCAAGATTGAAGACTCACAATGCTTCATCACCTATATGAAAGGTATGTAGTTCGTGTTTCAAAAGAACTAACGACAAAACAATGAAGGAGAAGGTATCCTTTTCTCGAATAATTTCAAAGTGTCAAGGGTAATAACTCAAATCTTTCACTAAAACCCAAATTTATTTTAAAGAGACAAGAGAGAGAGAAGAGAGAGAGAGAAAGAACCCAAAACATCTAATACAGAAGATGTCTCAGTCTTAACTCCAAAGCAACAGGAATGGAATATCAAAACAAAACTTCACAACCATGAAATTGTGACAATGGTGACTTGGTTCTAAACTATACAGTCATCCTAGAACATGGAATTCCTCAAAACAGAGGGAAAAGAACACCCCCTCCAAAACTCATGCCATTACCATTTCAAAGAAGTCGATATAGTAAAAAAAAAAAATAGAAGTTCTACATTCCTTTAAGCAAGACGTCTCCAGTTCCAAATCTCGAAGAGATTTCAAACGATTCTAACAAGCTATCACCAGTTTTCTGGTGAGTAGTCACTCTATAAAAGAATTATAAGCTTAATACTTTTATTATAAGAGAAACCCAACACAAAAATACCATAACAAATTTGAATACATCAACCCAACTACAAACATATAACACACAAGTGTTAAACATGAGTACAGTGTCGAACCCGAGCTTCACGCCAAGTTTCAGAACTTCACAAGTAAAAATTGTGATTACAAAGTGTCACATATGAACTCCAAGAAACAGTTTAGTAATGCATAAGTTTTCCAAACACTTGGTTCCGATCAAAATGAATCTCTAACACAAGTCTACATCCAAAATGCAACCCAGAAGCAAATCAAATAGAACTCAAGTTTCCCCTAAGTTCAGATCCTTATATTGCCACGAAGATCAGTTCAAAGCACAAAAACTTCGATAACAAGATCTAGAGTGAAAAAATAGAGTTATAGAGACAAGTTTCACATACCATTATCACTTGCATGCTATCATAAAACTTGCACAGAGAGATAGTTTTCAAAACAACACTATTTTAGCCATGGATTCCAAATCCAAACAACACAAAGATTCACTAAACCCAGAAAGAAAATAACCAATCAAACATGAAAACATGAACCTCATGAGAGCAGATTTGTTCTAATGAATCATTTAGAAGAAAGTAAAGAATTTTAATAGTTAGAGCCTA
Organism: Taxus wallichiana var. yunnanensis; assembly: GCA_018340775.1. Lineage (NCBI taxonomy): Eukaryota > Viridiplantae > Streptophyta > Pinopsida > Cupressales > Taxaceae > Taxus > Taxus wallichiana. Next base: position 133,838,514 of record CM031238.1, on the reverse strand, counting down.
TCATGCCTGATAGTGCTTCCACCAAATCAAGGAGACTTCCAACCGAGCTTCCAACTCTTTTTCTCCTCCACAAAAGATCAACAATCAAAATTATTTTCCTCCTACACCTCATATACTTTCCTTCAATCAAAAATAGGCTGAAGAAACAAAAAATAGCTTTGAAGTGAAGGTCAAACTACTAGTTCAAGAACCAGTTAGCTCCATGCAGAGAAAAATCTGCCATGCATGCAAAACCAAATAACCTCCTACAAACCAACCTTCTAAGTTTCCAAGATGTTCGCACACAAATAATAAGGCTCATCAATGCCATAAATACCATTTAATCCAAAATTCCCACTTATCTTTCCCTACCACCACCTCCTAAACATGGCGAATGCCAATTCCATACAATAAAACAATTCCATCTTTTAGTGGGGCTTCCACGTATGACTCCATCAAGTCAACTAGCCCCTTCAAAATTTGGTAGTACTTCCATCATTTAAACCCTTTCACCTCATATAAATTCCATTGGAAATTTCACCCTTGTGATATGTGACCCTTAGTTTCCCTTTAATAGTTTAGGATGGATCCCAATAGAACTTAGGTTAGTCTAGAAATAACCAACTTAGGTATTAAAAACATTTTCCAATAGAATTCCCATCTTAGGTTAGGTTCAATTCATAACCCTTTAGTATTAGGTATTAGTTAAAATAGCCTATTATTACTTTAGTAACCCCTTACCTTATTCATTTAGCACAATGCTTAGGTTTGGACGCCAACCCAACAAATAAAATAAGAGGCTTGGGTTAGAATAGAATTCAAATAAGCAAACATAGCTAAAACATAGGTGTTCTTACCTAGCTTAGGCTACTGTTAGGATAATCCTTAGGTTTTAGGACTCTGAACTCCTCCTCAGAGAATTGAATTTTTTCTTATGTCCTTTATGTCCTACCAAGATCAATCACCAAAGACCCGAGCACAACATACAGCTGAACAAAAACATATTCACATAAGACCACAAAATTTGTATCATACAAAGTTCAGTCTTCTATGTCCCTTAAACTACTGAATGTCAATTTATCATTTAGTCTAAGAAGAGGATTTGAAACATTCCTTGGATCACTGAAATTGATCCAAGGATGAGTCAAAAGAAGGAATAAGTCTGCAACTCCTAAAGCCGTATTAGGTTCATCTTTCCAAAGTGAAAATGAATTCTTAATAACCATATAATTTTAGTCTAATGATTTTTAAGAACAAAAATATTTATCCTTATCAAGCATGATCTTCAACAAATCAAAGAACACATCTTTATCTAGAATATCACATGTCAACACTTGAATGCAAAAGAGGAATATATCAATTGTCAAGGGTATTACACATGTCCTTTGTGTGGTACCTTTTCTCTTAACCATTCTCCTAATAAAGGGATTATGATATCCTAAAGTAACATTCTATAAACTTCCTTCAAATCATCTAGGTCCTTTTCAAGTATTTTAGCATTATTAACACAATCCAAAGACACGTGCCGACTCCTTTAGGCCCTGAATCTCTCCTTGTAGATTCTTGATCACATCCATTGTCTCTAGGTAAACCTCTTATGTTTAGCATCAAGGTAATTTTCATTAATCACTTCTTTCTTCATTATAGTTGGCTTGTACTTTGGAGTCTCACAAGCGTGTGAAATGTCGGTGCGTGTAGTAACTAACATAGGTGTAATTAAGAATTCATCCCAGCCTTTTAGCATTTATTAATCTCCATCCACATGTTGTATCTTAATCATAGTTTCTCCCTTATCTTACTTGTGTTTCTTTCTCATATTCTCATAGAAGTTAGGCCATTCCTCATACTTATGTTATTTTCCACACCATGATAAAACTATATTCGAGGGCAATCACACCGATAATGTTCGGGGTATCCACAACTAAAACAAGTTCCTCTAGGAAATCCTCCTCTTCCACCACCGCGACCTTAGCCTCTATATCCACCACAAAAGCCTTTATTCTTGTTATCCTCATTATTGTTCCCTTCATTATGTTTTTCTCCTTGTTCCTTAGATCTAGTTGCTACACTATTCTGACACACTATAGTTTCAATGGATTCATGAATATGATCAATCAATCTATAGTTCTCCATATCATGAGTGTGAGACTTACAAATATTACAGTAATAGGATACGTTCTTTTGGATTGTACATTGCAACAAGGGGCACCTACTCGAATCATGATCCAAGTGAAAGATATCATAATCCAAGAACATGGCATGTATTGATTTACAAGGGAATTTATCCTTAGTGTCCTCTAACCTCGCAATCTGTACACCATATTCCATTGCTCATCTCATGATGCCAAATTGGATGAAATTTTCTCTAATTTATTTTCCATATATGTTATCTATGCCTCCAAGAATGGGCTAACTCCATTTTCTATGCTTTAAACTACCTTAGCACGCAAAGATCTGCTTCTAACGCCTCACAAGGATCTGTAAAGGTCATATGAGAGAGTTCCCTTGTAAATGGTGTTATCAATTTGCCAATAAACCATTGTGCATGGTGGCTAGGGTGAATATCATAAGCTAACTTTGATAACAAGGTTTTAAAATGTGCATCAAACTCCCTTACACTCTCAGCCATGCCATGTTTGATCTCCTTTAGCGCGCTGATGCTTTATTGTTCAAACTCAGGTATATGGAAGTTAGCCAATAAGGCATCATGCAACCCATTGTTATCCATAGCAATTTGATTTAGGTCATATTTCATATACCAACTATGTGTGTGCCCTTGCAAAGTAGTAGTAAATTTAATTTCCTTACTCTTAGTAGTTGTGATTCCCTTAGTGTGTTATAGTATCTCACACATGTGCACATATTCCGCTACATCCTCAATGTCTTTGTACTCTAGTAGATGAAGAGACATCTCATAATAAACTTTTTATGGCTGGTGCAAACCATGCCCATCATATCGAGAACCTGTATTACCTCTAGTATTCCCTCCACCTCCAGAACCACCAGATCCACTAGATCCTAAGCCTCCTAATCCTCTCGATCCACTTAATCCTCCTCCTACAGTAGGTGTCAGACTAGTGGATGTACTTCCTTGTGTCCCAAAAAGTAGTACTAAATTGAACTCCCACATTTTGTGAATTTTTAGTACATCCGGATGTGTTCCCAATGTTCTATGTGCCCACACTTTGTCCTAATGACGTGCTAGAAAATACTCCTCCAATTGGTCCTCTGAACATCAAAGATGTTGTCCCCTATGATGTCATAAATGTTAATCGATGCATTCAAAATAAAATGATATCTACATGAAGCTATTATATTACCTACACTTGTTTGTTTATCAATAGTTACTTCTAGAACTCAAACACCAAGTGCAAGGCCTAGGTCACTAAGTGGGATCAAATGCGCTCCTTTGGTCCTTAATATTTCCTCATCAAATGTGCTATCATCAAAAGTCGAGGGTATTCTCTAATATGATTTCCTAAGAGGAGATCCCGATGCTCGTGCTCCACGTCTTCCATGTGAGCTTAAAATCCTTCACGAGACTTCATCCTTGGAAACTCCATAGACTCTTCAATATCACGCTTCTTCGTTAATTCCCTCTCCCACACCTCATTATACTTAAGTCAACATTATTCTCTCTACCTTTCTATCACAAGTTCTACCATTTTTCACCACACCTGCTCCTTTCCATGTATGCGGTGAAGTATTTAAGTATCCATAGGAAGGTGATCTAAACTCAACATCACCATCAAGATCTTAATAGACAAAGGGACAGCATGAAGGTAAGATCCTCAGGCTCGTGTAAGAATTAAAACTTAGTAGCTTTTAGAAAATAATACGTAGACACAACATATTCCAAACTATAATTGCATACAACACTATCCCACCAATGATCTATAGCATGCATCTAAGCTTCATCTGCATCAAACAAAGCCTGATACTCTTCATGTGTCCAAGTCCTTGGTCTATAATACTATCTTTTCTTTGATGCATACATGGACAACTACTCGTATAACTCTATTAGAAAACAACAAAATAATGACTCATAAATCTCATGATAAATATGTTCTTCAACCCACACATGCACATTGAAATTAGGTTTAGCACTATATCCCTAAGTAAACTGATATTTTCCTTTAATAACCCAATCTTCAACAAACGCAAGATTCAACTGATATGCCATCATCATGCAACATCATGGTAAATTGTTTGAAAAGAGGTCCCAAAAATGGAACCAAAATGTAGTCTTATTTTCCCACTCAAACCCTATACGTGTTGGCACATCACTCAAACAGATATGAGCGCTCACCCAAAGCACACAAAGGTACCAAGTCCTCTTTTATTATTGTCTTACTGTGTGTTAGCATGCATGTTTATATAACCAAATCCTAAAATGCATATCCTATTCCAATAATCAAATCCATGAACTCAAATTGGAAACACACATAATAAAGAACATACAAATCACATAAATATTAATACTAGATTCACCATATAATAACCATGAGAAGTAACATCAACAATAAATATCCATTATATTAATTCATAACAAAACCCATAGTTGAATACATTATAATTACCATCACAAATTCATGTGCACAAAATCATACTAACATAACTTTGTTACATACATTCACCCATGATCTCCTAATCAACACACACACACACACACACACACACACACACACACACACACACACACACACACACACACACACACACACACACACACACACACACACACACACACACACACACACACATAGGGCATGGGTACTTTACTTTTACCTCCCATGCATTTTCAAAATAAGTTGCATCTCAAAATAACCATGTATCGCTACAAAGCAACTTGGAAGCTCCTACAAGCTTTTCCTCATAATAGACCATCTATTAATAACACTAAATTTGCATCCTATTATTAGCTCAAATTATGCATGACTCTTGCACTTCTTCTTGTCCCCAAAATAGCTTTGTGTAGCCTCTAAGTCTTCTATCTTTATCTAATGCATGCTCATCACTCCATGTCTATTTTTATCTCATAATATGTAAAAATGGTTAAGCCCTAAATTTTATCTTCATGGGCACAAATCTACAGGCACAACTTTGTCAAACTTATGTGCCTTCTTCTTTCACACCACTATCAAATGTGTTCTTGATACTTAGTTAGTATTTCATACTCCCTTATGATGTTATCCATTCCCTTCTTGATCTCTATTAGCGTATTAATGCTCTTCATTCAAAATCGGGTATATGGAACTCGGCCAAGAAGGCATCATGCAACACATTGTAATCCACAACAGTATTAGTCAATATTTCACCCAAATAACACTCACCTAACCTCCACTTGAATGTGTACCCTGATGAATCTAGAAATATAATATTGTAAATCACGATGCATAAATACATCATGATTCGTGTAGCTAAAACCTTATCATATAACTCTTGATATATGAATCCCCCACTCTCCACCTCAGTCCCCTCTACCAAAGTCCCGAATAACATCCACAATATACCATCTTGCGTAGTAGTATGTACTACTAAAACTACTTTTTCACCCTCAATCAAAATTTGTAATATCCTCCATACATATTCTAGTGTGATAGTCATCTCACCAGTCACCATATGAAAGGTATTAATATCACTATACCATCTCTCCATCAATGTTTTCAATAAAAACATATCCATCTATAACTACTCAATCCATATAATATAAAGAAACCCCCTCTTTATGATATATCTATCGCCAATTGTTTCATATCTTGCCAAAATCTATATTTAAAACTAGAAAATTAGTGTCGCAGTGTCAATAAGGGAAGGTCTTGTATTCAAAAATATTATCCCTCATCATTCTCATACTTCACTATCTCATCCTAAGAATTTGACCTATGAGAATTGTAGACTAGTGGCGGTGTTATTACAACAAGGTTGTGGCACATTTGTGGCATTGTTGCAGTCAATCGCAACAACCTCATACATCAATAATAATCATAACTAGTCTTAAAACTCAAAAATATACCACAAAATCATCCTACCTCTAACTACTCACATGGACATGTCATTTCTACTCCACATCTTGCTCCTCCGGTCCCCACATGGAAAAATAGGCCCTCAATCTAATGCACCTATATATATCTATCACGTCCACCCTCAAGATGCACAGAGGTCTCCTCACGATCGAGCGCATGTATACTCCTACCCTGCAACCAATCGCACTAGCAACCCACTTCTCCACCTCTCTTCCTCCCCTCCACCATGGCCGAACACGTGACCACACATCCTTATTCCTACCATACCCCTTTCCCCTATACATCCTTGCTCCTACCCCATCCCTTCCCCCACGAAACCCTCCATTTACCCCATCTCTTACCTGCCTCCACCACTACTACCTCCTTTTGATCATAGGTGCAATTGGGTCACCACCCTCACCCCGAATCTCACCCTTCTTCCTAATGGTCACTATGGTGACTAGCCCGAATCCCTTCTTTACATGTCCCTTCCTACCTATCCTTGACCTACCGAGTCCACTATGGAGACCGGACCCTCCTCTTTTCATCCTCCAACATCGTGTCACCCCTTTCACTTTCTCCCATTAAATCCACCACCACTAAATCCCACTTTTTATCTCCCCACACTCCCTCTAGGTCATGTATGCAACTTCCCCCTCTCTCTTTACCTCTAGCTCCTACGACCTAGTTGGTCGCTAAGGTGACCATCCCAAATCTTAGCACAACCATCCTACCTCACCTTCATTACTAGCTCATACTCATCTCTCCCCGATATCCTCTCATCTCGCATGTCATATTACACATATGACCCACTTCCCTCATTCTCTTCACAACCCTTCACTTCTCCAACCCTCCGCCCATTACACTCATCCTCCTCTACAAATTTCACATGTGACCCCTTGTTGTTGTCGTATCCTTCCATACTTGTCACTCCTTTCCTCCTCGGTGCTCAAACTAACAGGATTTTCATTGTGACACAAACCTTGGGCCATGTTTACCATTCCCCAACCTACATACCTACACTCTGAACAATACACTCCTTTAGATCCCACCTTATGCATGTTTCCTAACTCTTGGATGTCACTACCGTGACCAACCATTCCCACGTGAACCACCTCCTAGTATTGTAAGTGACCATATTCGTATGCATCACCCCACTTTTCACCATCTCTGCCCACTTCTCTCGTCACCCAACTTTCTAGTTAAGTCACTCTAGTGATTCGATACCTCATCAATACCCACTTTTTCTCCTCATCCCACTTTCTAGTCAATTTTCTCTAACCACTCATCTCCTCACCACTACCTCCATCTCTCCTCATCCAAAATTTCTCCATAACCACCACCCCACTCACTTTAATCCCCCAAACTAGACTTGTCTCTCCCTCCTCACCCTTGGTGCATGCCCTACTTATCTACCATTTAATCCCACCTCGTAACTCACCTAAATGACTTGTTGAGGCCTTGACATCTTTCCCTCACCTACCTAACCCCCACCCTCATTTCTCACTTTGTTTTTAGTCATTGTGATGGCGGCTCAACCCTAACCCAACACTCCACCATTCACTTGACTCAATTTCACTAGAGTTCCCTTCTCGCGAGTCACTTATGTGACTTGTTTGAAATTTCTTCCCCACCCCATTCAAGCCATTCATAGGACTCATCCATCCTCCCAAATCACTCACCCACTCCATTTCCTCATTCTTAACCACTCTACAGAGACTCGGTCATTAGCTCGTTGTCTTCTCACCCACCTAGCTCACTTGTTATCTCGCCACTCACTCACCCACCCAGCTCATCATCTTATCTCATTCATTCTTGTGCACTCACTCCTCCACCCTTCCCATGTATGTTTTTCCTTACACCCGCATTCTCTTCCCTACTCATGTGCATGTTACGCCTTGCCCCCACCCTCGCTATGCTCCACCACCATGCATGCTCCACTCTACAATTATTTTTTTAATCCATATTTCCCTCATTTTTAACTCCAACATTTCTCACCACTTTGGTTTAGGGAAACATTTCTCCACCACTCTTTTCTTTACATCCACTTTTTTCTTTACATCCAATCTTTCACACATTTATCTTCACATTTTCACCTATACATTGTTATAAAAACATTTTCCTTTCTTTCATTGATATTCCCTTTACAAATTTTCATTATCTATCCTCTTCGATTTCCAATTTTTGCCTCACATCACACTAGAGAAACTTGTGGCTCCAAAAACTACCAGTTATGGAGGAAATCATAAAAACCCTTCTCATCCAATCTTACGAAACATAATCATCAAAAAATATTATTCAATTAACCAAATACTCTCTACCTTGTGAAATCAATATATCGATCACTTTCACAGACTCCTAGTAGAAGTGGCCCAATAATCACATTTGTAGGTTCTATCTATCTAGTCAACCATCTAATCCTGCTGACTCCAAAAACCATAGTAAGAGGGTTAGATGACCCCCATCTCGGCTTAGGTTTTTATGCTACATCTTTCCTACTACAACACATAGCCCAAAAGGGGGAAATATAGACACTAGAAAACAAAATTGTTTCATAAGGTATCTTATTCAAAAATACCAAAAACATCATAAAACACAATAATCCCAAATAAACAAATAATCCCGCATAAATAAAATATAATATAATACCATGCAAAAATGGTGATATAAGACACCTAATCACTCATTTACTAACCCTTTCCCACTAACATTTAATTATATTCATCCCACATACCCATTTTGCATGCCCAATGTATTATGGACCCTTCTCATCTCACCCACCTATGTACATTGCACCCATATGTGTCACATTTCCATGTGCATTCAAAAACAATATAACATCACTCATCCCCATCATTCCACCCCATAACTCTTTGTGCACAAAATATACACTTGATATTTTTCCTCTCTTGCTTGCATATCTCAGTTTTAGGTCTTGAAGAAGTGAAGGAAGAGAAAAACATATAAATACAACTTGTTGCAGAATTTTTAGAAAAATTCCAACATGTGTGGGAATCATAACTGCAATTAGCTTGAGATCTCTATGTAATTTTTAGTGAATCATAAGCTGTGATTTTCATGTGATTTGTGTTAGGTATACTTATCATTTACATATATTATTTTGTCATTTTAATCAATAAAATGTCTTTTATTTCCTTAAAATTGTTGGGGATCAAACTGAGGTAGGTCCCATAACCACCAAAAATAACTAACATTTTTCAATTTTTATTGTGTGTAGGTTTAGATTCAAATATGGAAGAGTTTTATCCACTTTATTTAATAAAGACCCCAAAATGTCCCTCAATTTTCCAATGGTGCCATAAGCCCATTATTTTTAGTATAATTGATTTAGAGATTTCATATCAACTAATACATCTTTGCGGGATATCCAAATATGCATACATTAATAATTGTTGTAGATAAGTTCCTATGAGTTTTGTATAGACATGTTGTAACCTATTATATTAAGTATATTATACTCTAAATAGTCATTACCTTTGAAATTTCAAATGTAAATACATACTCTATATAATCTATCATAAATAGGTAGTGATCATCCATTTCTTCAATAAATATATTAAAAGATACAATGAAACTAAAAAAATCTTGTTCTAATGTGGTTTTATTGCAATGATTGAGATGGGTTGTATGTTTTTTTGTTCTTGATTATCTTATGATGTATTATTTCATCCATTTCTTAAAACTCATATTTCACCTAACTATTAATATGAGAATTTAATATTAGTTTATAAAATTATTTCGTCACACTCACCATATTTTTATTTGATCTAAGAATGGTGTTTATGTATCTAAGTATCATGTTTATTTGTCTAATTTACTTTTCATTTACTTCCTCAATGAACTCACTATATATGCATATGGTAACTTCTATTTGTTGAGTGTTATTTCATTGAAATCCATTCATCGTTTAAAACCTTCATTCCGTTTTTTTTTCCAAATTTCCTAAATTTAATAATGTTATAATTAACTATCATCAACATTTCTTATATCAAATTATTTTATACATTATGTTTCACCTACTATATATCTACTTGCTTTATTACAAATTTCATATTTTTCTTTCCATCTTTTAAATAAATTTTAATTTAAATTAACTAATAGTTAGATCTTTTGCACCATCATTTTTCCTTGTTAATTATATATTCAATGCGTTCTTATGATAATGAAACTCTTTTTATGTTCAAGCCTTGGACCTCCCTGAAAGAGGGTTTAAAACCCACAAGCGAGGATCATGAGGGATGACGTGCACATCAACAGACGTGTAAACGACAGTGTGAAGAGATCTCGGGAGGAGCGAGCATCAACCAAATGTGCATGCAAAGATTTGAAACATGGGTAGAACCTGGTTAAGCCATAAAAATATCCTCTATCTCATAGATCAAAAGATGTGTACATATAGGAGGTGTTGAGTAACCCCCAGTGTTGTAATCATGACAACTCGAGTAGAGAGGGGGAGTTACATTTCTAGAATAGAAGTGTAACTCCTAATGACGCATATGGCACACTTGACGCACTGACGTGTAAGAGAATCTCATAATGAACCCTAAATGACACATGGACCTACGATCTCACCTAAGTGAGATGACTCACCTAATGATGTGGAAAATACACACACCAACACCCCCCCTTCATCATAACTTAGGATGAGGCGGTAAGTCAGAAATGAGAAATGGGTCCTGCACAAAGCTTGATGAGGTACCCATGTATAAGAAAGAAGTCCCAAGTAGTGAAGGAAAACCTAGTGGGAAAAACATCCACCACAAGAGAACAACACACTCTCTAATCTAAGAAAGATGCCAAATATGGGTCCCAACCATAGATAAGCCTAAAAGGGTACCCATGTACAAAGAGGAAATATCTTGGAAAGAAGAAGAAGAGAGAAGAAGAGGGAGACGAGAGGAATGCAGAAGATGCCATGGACGGATCTAAACTCTGCAGCTCTAGGAGGTCTCCCAGAAGAATGTCAATGATGAGATCCTTTGCCTCTGGACTGAAGAAGAGCCACCTACAACGGCGTGTGCCTACCCTTAGGAAGGACAGAAATGATGTGCTGGAATTTTTCCCACTCCACAAAGGAAACTGAAGGAAGCAACACGAAGAACTCCGAGTCTAGTGCATGGAAGTGTGACATAGGTCTAGTGAGTGAGTGCCAAGGAACCAAAGGTAATGTCACGAGTGCAAAACTGTCAGAGTATAAAAGAGGAACACCCGTGGAAAGGATGCCCAAGTGATGTGAAGGGAACAGAACATCCTTCACAACAGAAAAGGGATCCACAGCTGAGGGTGGATCAATGAAGGTCTCTAGAAATGTGGAAGTGACATGATTCCTGAAGGGGAACTCCCAACAACAGATATGATGAACTCCTCTAAAACACTTATAGATGGATGAGGGACCTATAGAGCATCACAAGTAGACTCTGCGAAAAGATGACTAAGGTCAGGCAGATACTCATCCCAATGAGGGGGCTCAACAAACAAAAGAGCGATGTCAGATAGGTATGAGTCATCCAATGAAGGTAGAGGAGTGGAATGGGCCTCACACACTGGAAGTGGAAAGGAGGCTGGTGTAATGATGGTGTGAGACTGAGTATGAGACTGCTCGATATCTGATGAGATGTGGGATGTGTCAACACTCTCTAGAATAGTGACAAAAAGAGGAGAAGATTCCTTTGTAGTACTCTCAACATCGAACCGAGTGCACAATCCTCGTCATCAAAGGTAGAACTAGATGATTCTATGTCATTAGAACTGCCATCACACGAAGAAATGGAGGAGATGACTGAATCAACAACAACAACAATGACTATAGTGTGTGAAGGGTCTCCATAGAGGGACTGAAGAATGCTCCAGACATACGATTAGGTGGATCTGAGTGTGCCACGTGAAACTAGATAGCGAGAGACATGCATCATCATGTGACCAAATATGTGGTCACAAGTGTCGAGGAAGTCCTCTAGATGAAGATGATCAGTGGGTGGAGGAACTGGCCCAAGCAAGAAGGGTAAAAGACCCTCATGAGCGAAGTAGCATTCCATGGAAGCACACCAGGTTGAATAGGTCTCTCTCCCGGTGAGAAGTGGTGGAGGCTGTAAGGTGATCCTATGACTCTCAAGTCTAGAAAGAGCACTCTCCATGATGAAAAATGTAATATGCACAAAAGCAAGACGTTGAACTCGGCCGATAATGCGTCTGCGTGTGTGTAGGCCCAAGAGTACAAGCAACCCCCCCAGAATGTGGAACTTTATAAAAGTAGCGTGTTTACAAAATTGATAATTCCATCATGTAGAATGTGAAAAAACATGCAACTTTGACTAAAGAAGTGCTCAGATCCGAGCAACGAGTCAAAATTTATAGCACAAAACAATTCCCGCAACTGATGAGAAAATGCAATAAATGTTGCAAACGCATTAAAAAAGTGCACGAGATGGGTGCAAAGGGTATCATGTGGGTACCCATTAGAAATGGCATGGAATTTTAGATAGGGTTTGTTTTGAATGCGAGGGGGGATTAGCCTCCTACCAACCCGGACCTCGCCCTCCGTCTTCGTCACTCGAAGGATGGATATTAAAACAAGCAAAAGACCCAAAAAATTACAATGCCGATTACAATGAAATGTTTTTAACACCTTTAAAACATTTTTAAAAGGGTGATTGAATTAACCACGTGGGAGGCAGCTAGAGAGGAGCCACGTGGAGCAGGTGTTCGAGTGCCAAGCTATGGTTACACCAAGCTGGAAGTGGCTGGACGGTTGACCAAACTGAATGTGTTATAGGTCATTGTAGGAGCTGGAGGAGACGTTGAAGGGAGCTAGGGCCACGTGCCAAGGGGATTGGTGGAGTAGAAACCAAAGAATAGTCCTAAAAAGACGTTGAGCCACTACCAAAACATTCAATCCAAGCATGTTGTAATGGATGAGCAGGGGTGGGCCAACGAAGGTTGAAACATCCAAGGCTGGAAAGTTCTGTCAGAAATGTAGCAGGTCTGAAGCTTTGTGTAACTCACTGTGAGATGACCACTCCCAAGGTGACCTGAATGCATGAGCAAAGGCGAAGAAGGAGTGTGTGTGTAGTGAGAGCATAGAATGATAGCGGGAGGCCAGAGAACCAAACGACCATGAACGTGGAGCAAAATGCCAGAGGAAAATGTAGAGGTCGATGCAAAAGATGTGTTGCAAGAGCACAAGACTAAAAATATGGAATCCACGAGCTGTGCTGGGAGAAGCACCTGAGGCAAGCTGGAATAGCCGTATTGGAGCTGATGCAGGGTTGTAACATTTTCCAATATATAAAAATGCAGGTGTTGGAGGCAATGCAAACCGAAATGGGTAGCAACAGAGCAGCGACATGGCCAGGGCAATCCACGAAGCGAAGAGAAACCCACAAGATCCGGAACCAGGTTTGAAACCCAAACGAGCCAATAGATAAAGAGCAAGCCCAGATAAGAAGCCAACGCCAGATCAATCACATGCAACACAAGCAATGCAGAGGTCGAGGGGGCACACAGAGCTGAGGTGAGATGAGTTAGAAGGATCTACAACCTCGATGCTAGATGAATGAGCTAGAGATGGATCTGTAACCTCTAAAATGCAACCTCAAACTATAATATACCCCAAAAACTCTCATGCAAAGCTAGAACACCCAAAATATCAGCTATGCAAATACGAGCATATGCAAGCAAGGAACTGACAAGCCCGAGAAGACACCAAACTCTGAAAACACCAGAAACTCAAACACGACCAAACAAACCACGATCAAACCTACACGGGAGGTATGACGCCCAAATCAATGCAAATAGAGCATGATAAACGGAATATCCATTACGACACACTCTGAAAGAGATTTGAATATCACACCAAGGAAGCTAGAAAACATGCACAAAATAAGTCGAGGAGTGCACGGATCCACAAGATCCACTCTGATACCATGAAAGAGGGTTTAAAACCCGCAAGCGAGGATCACGAGGGATGACGTGCACATCAATGGACTTGTGAACAAAAACGTGAAGAGATCTAGGGAGGAGCGAGCATCAACCGAATTTGCATGCAAAGATTTGAAACACGAGTAGAACATGGTTAAGCCATAAAACTCTCCTCTATCTCATAGATCAAAATACGTGTACATATAGGAGGTGCTAAGTAACCCCCAATGCTGCAATCATGACAAATCGAGTAGAGAGGAGGAGTTACATTCCCAGAATAGAAGTGTAACTCCTAATGACGCATATGGCACACTCGATGCACCGACGCACCGACATGCCGATGCACTCGATGCATAAGAGAATATCATAATGACTCCTAAATGACACATGGACCTATGGTCTCACCTAAGTCATATGACTCATATAATGATGTGGAAAATACACACACCAACACTCCCTTCCCTCATTTGATTTCTATGGTTGGATCATTTTATTTAGATGTGATCATATTCAAGGAAAATTTAGTGGAAAATATTCATAATTAGGTGAATAGTAGGAATTATGGAATATATATTTGGATATTTTGATGACTATGTCACTACCCGCAATTCACCCAACAATCTAAAAATAATGATTCGTCCCATTAAAATATCCAAAATATCTCTAATCCTCGTGTCTATTTTTAATGAGCTGATGCGTAATCAATATGCCATGATTTGAAAACATTCTTAGATTGCAAAGAATTCTATGGAACCTTTTGTCTCCATCTCCAACATTTTAGGGAGAAAATTTTGAAACTTGATTTAATTCACCACATACATATATACATATAAACACATAGATCTAGAGACTAATCACTAAGAAACTGATTTTTATCTTTCTTGATTTGTTAATTTATGACTTTGAGAAGTAGAAGAATATGATTTATATTTTTCTTACACAAGTAAAATAAATCAAGGTGCTTCCAGCTATAGAATTTCACTTAGTGTAGGTAAGTCTATTCAATATTGATCCAATTGAAATAATGTTTTCTATCACAACTAATTTCTTTATCTAGTTTTGTAAGCTAGGTTGTTAGCAATGTTATAAATATATTAAAATAGGTCATTTTTTATTTTACGGTAACACTAGTATATGTGTATCATCGCTAGTGTCATTATTTTAACATTTCACATGAAATTGAATGCCTTAGTTGATTTTCATATTATCGCATCCAACTCAAAAAATTGTCCTTACAAGAAAATGGAAACTAAAGGGAAACCTCGGGAAAAAAATAAAGTGCAACACCTCGTTGTACTAGAATACAAAGATTTACATCTTATTTTGAGAAACCATCTATGGAATCAGATCCTTCTCTAGATGGGACAACACTATCAAGTGATAATGATTGAGTTTTAAATAAAATTCAAAGTGATTTGATTACCGATATTGTCAAAGATGAAAAAAATGAAATTCCTCCACTTGAAGACATCCCATTGAATGACGTTGAAATTGCATCACTAGATGATTTACATTTCTAATCTAGTGTTAGGAATTCATCACCTTCCTAATTGAATGTTGGAGGTGAAATTTATAGTAGTCAACAAAATTTAAATTCCACCATGTAAAATTACTCGAGGGGACATCTATGTATGCAAGAAAGAGAAAGGTAAAAAATGGAACTTAGGAAGGAGCTTCATGTTAGAGTGATTTTTAATGAAAATAATTAAAATGTACAATATGTAGATTTAATTTGGAAAAGGACAAGGCAATGGAACTTAAATTCGATACTATTGAGAAACATGTAGGAAATATATATGAAAAGAAAATTGTAGACATTGTTGTGAAGAATGTTTCAAAATGGAAAATTGAAAATGATTGTTTAAATATTAGGTAAGAAAAATAATTTGAGGATCAAAAGAAAACTAAAATAACAATTGCATAGAATGGAGGGACAATTACATATTAATTTAACAAGGTCATTTAAAACAATATTTTAGTAAAAACAATTTAGCTAGCTATTGTTTTTCACATTCTGAAAATAAGCTCTCCTATAACATATTTTACTAAACATAATAACATGATGTATTTTCATAGGGTCCCACACTTTCCTCTCTCTCAATGTTCTAAAATTAGTGTTTGGGATTTGTCAAAATGCATATCTATGGTTGAGAAAGAAGACTTGAAAGAGAAACTTAAATCTGCACAATGCACGTATTTATCTAGTTATGATGTTACAATAAAATATAATACTACTTTGGTTTATATGCATATTTTTATGGTTGAGAATCATGTGAGATAGCATCACTTAAATTTTATTCATAAGATGATAGAGAACTAGAATGATGAAAACATTTTTGAACTACTAAAAAAATTTCAAAGGAGATCAATGGCATGGATGATTCTACAATTGCAACAAAGTGGGTATGTGTCACAGAAGATGGGGCATCTGCAATGCAAGTTCATTGTAAGGGTCTTTATATAAGACTCAGACATCTCATTTCCCGCATATTATTTCCAGTCATTGTATGGCTCATAGAATGAATCTAGCATATAAAATAGTTAGCAAATCTAAACTTATAGAAAATTTTGAAGAAATTGTTCAAGAGGTACATGCTTATTTTTGTCGTAGTCCTAAAAGGTTCATGAAAATCCAAATTTTTTCAGAAGGAATAGAAAATGGGAATAAATTTTTAAAATATATTGATATTTTTTACAACGAGTATCAATCCTTGTTGGGAGTAATATGAAAGAATCGCATACTAGTGGACAAGGCTCAAGATTTGATACATAGTTTCAATGATATAGATAAATTTTCAATGTTGTGTGGTCACCTTCTCATGTTGGATGAAATACAAATCACTTAATTAAAAGAGTGCAAGAAAGAACTATATATTGCTTACTTTTCTAGTTTGAGGAAACATATTTTTGTGACGATAGAATATTTGTTTCTTAATGAGACTTATTTTTGGGTCCATACTTTGATAGTTGGAATAATTTGATAAATATTGGAAATGCAAGTGGATTACTGAGTTTCAACTTGTTTTTAGAAGTATATTCTTTCGTACGTGGATATGAGATACCAATGCACTTATTTTTAACAAGTAACTCGTAAGGTTGAGAAGGTAAAATTCACAGAGATGCTTTTGATATTATTGTATCACAAAAAGGGTAATGTTAAGATAAATTATAGCTTCCTATTAGATTAAATATGGGAATGTTTTAGTAGGGATTATTTACTTGAAGCAATTGCTTTAGTAGATCCCACCTAAATTGTAATAATGTCCAAAATGAAATATCATTGTCGAAACACTACCGAAAGTGATTGAATAAATTGATTCAAAATTTTATAATCATGTTGATATAAATGGAATGAATATTCCAAATATTTTAAGCAAGGAGAGTTTGATTTATCAATCCCATGAATTCACCTCTACATTGCTTGATCAATTCAAATGTTTGGATAATCCCTTAATGTGTGAACTAATAACCCGTATATGGAAAAATTTTGGGTTAAGTACTATTTTGCAAGAAAATATGAATGAATATTTATCATTGGCTGATCTATTTTCAAAAAATGATATTGGGTTCGATTAAAGATGAGAGCATTTTCAGTGTGTTTTCCTTTTTAAAGTCAAAATTATGAAACAAGCTTGACAAAAATTTGATTTTTTTTTGAGAATTTACACATCATGGTACGAACTGAGTAAATTTTCCTATGAGAGGGTTTTGGAAATATGAATATTATTAATGAAAGGGGAGGGGCTGAGAACAATGCCACAAATACATATGATTACCCTATTATAGATGAAGATGGATATATTAAACCATTTAAATGTCAACCAAGTTAGAGAACTATTCAAGAAAATGATAGAGATGATCCCTATTAATACATTAGAAGTTTTCATTCATGGATATGTAATATAGATGTTCATATATTATATTCAAATGATGAGTAAATTTTCCTAATACTATATCTTTCCTTTTTAAACATGATAAACATCGAAATACTTGAGAAACTATAAATATAGATAGTTATTTATCTCTAAAAATAGAAATAATTTATTCTTCTTCGTAATTTTTTGAATTTAGACTCAAAATCTATGTAATATCTCAAATATAGGTTCTTAAGTAGGAGAATTTTAAATGTTATTTGAATCTCATATTCCCATTGGTTCTACCAGTATTTTCATATCTAAAATTAAGTCTCGCTAATTCCGCGTGGTGAGAAGTTATAGCTTCGCATGTTGTTTTTCTTTATAATAACCATGTCATAGTAAAAAAGGTGATCCAGTTAGAAGGCTCCACATATGTACGATTCATACAAACTACTTCTATTATATGATATTTCTATCATCTATGTTTCACTACAAAGTGCAAACCAATAAGAAAACACCACATATATAAAGGTTTTACAGTTTCAAATCCTACACAACCTTTATTAATCACCATGAAGCACAAACCAATAAGAAATATCCATCTTATACAATTTTTTAGTGAAATAATTTGTTAATATGAAAATTAGGTGTTTCCACTAATGCTTATGGGGCTATGCTCATCTACATTGAATGGTGTAGCTCCCATTATTGAATTTAAACTAATATACTCCTATATAAATGTTTTGGGTTGGATAAATAGGCTAGGGATCACACAGGAACACTTCCTTGAACCTGTGGAAAAATGCTTGACGGGAAAAAAGGGAGGAAATCATAGCAATGAGGGGTGAAGGAGAGAAATTAGGAAAAGTAAGGTTATTTTTGTGAGTAGGCACAAGAAAAATTCACACCCAATAACATGATTAGTGAAACATTCAATTAGAAAAAAGAAACAATGAATCCATTTGTGAGAAAACCAAAACCTACACGAGACATAAAGCTATCTCGAGGCCCAATCATCAAAGATACAAATCTCTTTTAGATCACTATACTTATAAAGTGCATAAAAGAGATAAATAGAAGAACACATAGGAAAATGGGAATGGAAGAAATGTAGCTTTATTTCATGTGTTGGTGATACAAATCTCAACACCCAAATCACAATTCACCATTGCTAAAAAGAATTAAATTTTTAGGATCTTTTGGAATGGAGAAGCCATCCCAATTTATAGCAATGTGAATTAACCTTTCACCTACCACCACATGACTCTTCATGATCTTATTCACTTATGAATTTTAATCTTCATAGGAAATAAGAAATAACTTCCCTTTTATAATTCAAACAAAGTTTTACAATATAATATTAGAAAGCCACTTAAGTGCATGAGACAAAATAAAATGCTTATGCTCAATGAAACAATTAGAAAGGGGAGAAGAAGGAGGGATAAATATAGAAGTAGGAATAAGATGTCAAATCTGATGAAGAAGCTCCCTCGATGAAGAAATTGCTAATTCATATTTCTTTATGAGAAGACTCTGGAATGGATATATGTTCTTTGAATTGCTTACCGAATTGAGATATTGTAGTTGTCAACTCGTCTTCCTCAAGGATACAAACACATCCCAACACCTTGGTCCATATCCCAATGGCATCATTGATGAAGCTATTCTTTGTAATCTATTGTAATTACATCAATGAAAGTTATGATATTGGATGAGGACTTTAAGTTGTCTTCATTGAAGGAAAAAGAGTCACCTGCCTCTTTCTTAACTAGCTCCTGGAAGGATGTAATGAGTTCTTTTGATGATGAATTTTAGTGAGCATAGGGAACTCAAGTCTATGAACAAAATTGTAGAAATTTTTCAATATATCGAGAGTGTGTTGTCCACAAGATTCTAATTCAGATATGGAGTTCTTGAGCATTGCATATTTCATGTCTATGATGTAGACCCAAACTTGAGACAAGTTCTCTGCAACGGATGCAAATGTGTTCTTACTCACAAGGGCGTGAGAGTCAAAGGAACTCATCTTGGATACCAATGGAAACATTATTATTTTGGTTCAGATTGCATGTAATATGAACACACAAATTTAATCAAATAACATCGGAAATATATTATAATATTTCTTCTATTCTATCCAGGATATCTCAATACAAGAGTGATACACATAAATAGGAGGATGCACTCCTTAATACAAGGAGTCAAAAATCATCTCCAACTTCCCCTATAATCTCTCTCATCCCTAAGATATCTCCAACATCCCAAATATCCCTCAAGACTAATCAACGTGAGTTGTTATCACAACACACTCACACTAACTATATTATTAATATGAGTTATATTAACTCAATATTAATAACATACACAATATATTAATAATGTTACACAATATATTTGTAACATTCACTCCCCTATTGTTAACATTATTAATTCCCAATATACACTCCCCTAATGTTGACATGGTAAAAAAACATTCACACACTTATCTGCAGTATGCTCACCCATGTGGCATGCCCAACTTGGCTCATGACCTTGATCAAAAGAAAGGCTTTCTCCTTCCATGGTTTTAAATAGGTTTACCACAAACCTTGACGTGACAGAACCATCAACTGTCCACCTCATGTGGTTTTCTGGATCTTCCACAAACCTTTTCAAGATCCACAAACTGACTTACATTAGTGCTTCTGATCTTCTGCAATGTTCTGACATCAAGAGAAAATATAAGAAATTGCACTCACGCAAGAGCTCACTTATTACAATAGTTGAACAGGTATGATTCATTTGTTTTTATTTGCAGAAAATAAACACACAACTAAAATAAAATGCCACAACTTTGTGTGGCCCCATCATTTGTAGGCGACGAGAGGTCATTGATTGACCTCCTTCCTCCATTTCCTCCTTCCTCCATGTAATGTGTTGCTAGCTCAATTGAATATGAATTTGATAATCATTTAAAATCACCCCCTCAATTTTTCACTCGGACGTCGCGTACAAGCGAAAATGCGTCTCTAACAATGAGGCAATTTTAATTTTATTTTTACAATTTTGACAACACGATTTTTACACAGACATTTTTTGACATTTGACACAAATTTTAACTCATGAGAACTTAACCTTAAAAATATATATCGTAAACTTAATAACTATTACTATAATATTAAAAACCTATCAACTAATTACACAGATGAAGACTTTGCAAAGACATGTGGCAATTGCACTAACCAAATACTCTAAAACTACCAATGATGTGGTAATGGAGAAAAATATCCGACAGATAAAATTTATCATAAGACATATACATTAGACTCAAAAACAATAAACAATTATGAGGGACCAAAACATTGAACAATTTTGACTTACCACTAAAACGTGATATCCACCTAAATGGTCTTTTGCGACTATTTTTTAAAATATGGTAGGGACATGGAATCTAAAGAAAATATAGATAGAGTGCATGAATTAATAGACATCTACCTCTAGACAATTGACATCAGTTGTCAATACAAATGTGACATGGAGGAAATGCACCAGATGCTGAGTGGAAACTACAATCTAATTAAAAACAAAATCATTGAAACTTGATTAGTTTTTAAATACCCCTTAGCTTGAATCATGGCGTGGATGCAGAAGATTTTTGATGTACAAAGATAGTAAGGAACCATAAAATGAGTGAACAAGTATATCAATCCATAATTTGGGAGGCTTGCATGATGATGTGGAGGTAGAAATTCCACAAAAACTACAACTTACTCGATCAGTCAAAGAAATTTATGGAAATTTTCTCTAACACATGCCAATGCTACGTGTTAGACCAGAACTGCAATACTCTCAGGACACACAATGTAATTTTGCAGAGAACTATGAATAAGTATCATGCATTTATCAGCGAAGGCCACTCTAAATTTCTACTCTAACGCACAGCCACAGATCTAATGAATAGACCATATGAAAATAAAACTTAAATACTTCAAAGATAGATCTCAAAAAAATACAAATTCCTCTTTGGACTCTCATGGATTAATTGACATCGCTTTGATAAAGAAAACCAATAATAAAACAACCTAGTTGTTCAGAAATTGCATATTGTAGTGGAAATATGAAGCAGATTTCAAAGTAATATTTTCACTATTTCTCTTAAACCATGATGTGGGTTTAGCTAAAATTTATACAATATTTTCCTCCAACATTCATCTTTAAACTTGTAAACAATCACAAGGACCCATATCATAGAATAAAACTTATAACATTTTCTTTACACAAGAATTATTGAATCCAAACCCACAAATGCACATCCATAAGATTATAACATCGCTCTGATACCAAATATTATTTTGGTTCAGATTGCATGCAATATGAACACACAGATTTAATCAAATAACACCATAAATATATTATAATATTTCTTCTATTCCATTTGGGATATCTCAATACAAGAGTGATACACATAAATAGGAGGATGCACTCCTTAATACAAGGAGTCAACAATCATCTCCAACTTCCCCTATAATCTCTCTCATCCCTAAGATATCTCCAACATCCCAAATATCCCTCAAGACTAATCAACGTGAGTTGTTATCACAACACACTCACACTAACTATATTATTAATATGAGTTATATTAACTCAATATTAATAACATACACAATATATTAATAATGTTACACAATATATTTGTAACAAACATCTTATTCAAATGAATCACCTCTATTACAAACTCCCCTTTGCTTTCTTTACTTTTGTCAAGGTTACAAGAACATACTTGGTGAGATAAATGATATTTGGGAACAATTCCTTGAATATTTCAATGATCTTCTCAATCCACTTCTCACTAGCATTCCCATGCATCATGTATCCTTATTTATTCTTGACTTATTTAGTATTAACATTTCTGATTGGTGGAATGTCTTCTATAGGAAGATAATTTGTCGAGTCAAGTTCCAAGAAGGGTTGAATGTAAGCACTAAGAGCTTTTACTTTTTCCTCCAATCACGTAATTATTTTATTGTACTCTTAATTCTAATAGAGGATGCGGGAAGAGGATTCCTTGAATAGATGTGAATTAACCTCATACAAAGCTTGACCCAACTAGATGCGGGTTAAATCGTAATAGGATGATTAATTTCCTTGACAAGATTTTTGATCTTATGCCTAACAAATTTAACATATTAATTACCTGAGATGACACTAAAGAAATGGGATGTTGTCTGGGCCTTCTTTCTTATCTTAGACTTTAGATTTCCAAATATTTCTTTGATACTAGGCATAATATCAAGTCTTATTTTCCTTGGCTCATTGTTGTTCATTTTATATATCCATGGGAATGTTTCTTCAAGTGTTGACATGGTGTCTTTCACTAGATCCTTTTCAAGATTTTATTTTGGAATCAGTTCTTTATGATGACAGGAAGCTCGACACTTGAGAAGACATATTGGATACTTGGATTCCTTGTAATGGATCACTTGTGCTTGATAGCTCCAATAAAATCAACTAGAATAATTCTCATAGTTCACCTTGTTTTACTTACCTCATTGAGCTCATTTAGTCAGTTTACCGAGGAGGTGTGGATGGATCTAAATTTATTTACAAGTTAGGATGGCCCCCTTTGTTTTAATTTAAAATGGTATCTTGATTCTTCTCAAATATCCTCTTATCGCACAATGTCCCCGAGTCTCACTTGTTGCACCCGGTGATGTTTTACTTCACTCTCCTACACAATTATAACCAAAATGATGTTTTGAGATCCTTGTGAAGGATGGATTACCTTGTTTCAACTATGAGATTACTTAAGAACCCTATGATGATATCAAAAAGTAGAGATATGGATGAAAATTGAGTCTACTATAACTTTATACACTCAGAATAAAGACTTTTTTATTTTTAGTAGGTGGGAAGAAGGACTCGTTATTTTGGGACATTTCATCTATTTTTATCCAATTTTAACTCCTTGATCATCCGGCATACTTTGTTCAACTCTTTTAATGATTCTTTACTATTTTTTTAATTTCTATTTTTAGATAGTTGCCCTTGCTTTTTGCTTTTCATGACTTTTTGTGCTTTTTTTCTTTTCGAACCAAATTACCTAGTTTCTCACCTTTTTCATTTTCTAAGTTCACAACCTTGGAAGGGTTTACTTGTTATCCAAAATTCACCCCCAAGGTAATTTTGATAACATGCAAGCAATTATATTGATTCAGGGCAAAAAGTCATGGTTCTAGGGTCCCCTCATATTTGTCTAACTCCCCTGTCCAAGAGGAAGAGAGTAAGTTCTGAGAAAATTCAAAAAAAAAGGTTCAAGAAGGCAAATAGGTCGATCCAGGAAAAATCATGAAAATTGGCTAAGTCCTGCTCAAGGTCGCCTCTGGGACGCATGGGACAAAAAAGCGCGAACCGGCCGAACCGGGCGAAATCAGCACAAACAGTCCGAAACGCAGCAGGGACAAATGGGACAAAAGTACGCGGCGGGCGCGAAATGCCGGTTCAACAGAGAGAAAAATTGACTAACTGCTGAGAGGGACAGTCTGGGACGTTTGGGTCAAAAATACCCGAACCGGCCGGTTCGGCCGAAATCAGTCAAGGCAGTCCAAAACAAAGTGGGCCAAGTGGAACAAAAATACCCGAACCGGCCGGTTCGGCCGAAATGGGAACAAATGGTCCAAAAGCAAATGGGACATTTGGGCCAAAAATGTGCGAACCGGCCGAACCGGGCGAAAAGAGTCGAGGCAGCCCGGAAGGCAAATGGGACGCATGGGACAAATGGGCGCGAACCGGCCGGTTCGCCCGAAATCAGCACAAAGAGCACTATGCCAAATGGGACAAAGGGACATCCGGGACGCGAAAACCCGAAGGAGCCGAGAGCCAATCAAATCATGACACGTGTCACAGAAGAAAAGTCAACGTTTGGTCCGGAAACTTCAAACGGCCATAACTTTTGACTCCGAGCTCCGATTTTGATAAAATTGGACTTTCTGGAACGAGCACGACGTCCTCTACGCCACAAAAACTGGATTTCTTAATTTTAATGAGGGTAGATATATTTAAATTAAGGAAACGTGTTCGGCTCAATCGATGAATGCTCTTTCCCGTCAAATGACAAAAACGCCCGCAAAGCCCAAAACACCGCCCGCACTCAGAAGGCCATAACTTTTGCATTTCTCAACGAAATCACGCAAAATTGGTACCGTTGGAATCGTGGTTCCGAGCCCGATGCACAGAAATCAAGAAATTCTGGATTTGATCAGAAATTGATTGAGATTTTTAAGGAAACGTGGCCGGGTTCAGAACAGTGTTTATTTGGTAGCTGGGAGTGCAATTAAGAGGCATGGCCATCATTCTTTCTCTGCTGCAGTACATGGGACAGTATGGGGAGCCTTTTGCAAGTAATGTATACCCATTCCACTCAATTTAATGCCTCTTACAGGTGGTTGAAGGACAGATTTCGGGATCTCCATTTCTTCCTTCTCTTTTCCTTCTCTTTTTTCTATAAATTGGAGTGTTGGGCTCATTCAGAAGAGAGAGAGTTTTGGGTAGCAAAGCTCTGCCAAAATTGCTTTGTGAAGCCAGTGTGTTGCAGGCCCTTGTAGTGGACTCCTTGCATGGTGATCCAGGCCCTTATCTTGTAATAGATTGAACTGTGCATACCATGAAGCAATAAAATATCAGTTTGTGGATGTATCTTCCCCTACTGTATTTTTCTTGCATTCTTCTTGCCCTTTTATCTTTCTACAAGAATATTGTGTCTATTTTTATGTTCTTGCAGGAATTCATTAACATTGTGCACGTTTGGAATATTTTTGTGAATGCATTTTGCTAGATTATGGTGAACTGTCATCACCTCTTCTAGTGTGCATTTTGCCTCTGTATTTCACACATTTGGAGATTACTCTCCCACCCTCCTTTTCTGGTGTATCACCGCTTTAGTGTAGGCTTTCATTTTATGTATTCTCTCTCTCTGGTCCCTTGGAATTTTAGGTTAGAATAGCCAGTTTCTCCTGCATTAGAGTAGATTGTGGCAGGTAGTTTAGGAGCAAGAACCAGCTTTCTCTGGAGGTCTATCTCAAATAGCAAGTCCCACAACTTGGAGATAGTACCCATGTTATCCAATCACACTGAATGCTTAGAGTGATCAAACTAGAAATCTGATCAACATCCAGGGGTGCTGTGATTCGGTGATAACATTACTATTTGGGGAAATTTTCTATTTATATTAAATGAGGGCATCAAATACTTACTATTGTTAGAT
The DNA here is from genome assembly GCA_018340775.1 of Taxus wallichiana var. yunnanensis. Lineage (NCBI taxonomy): Eukaryota > Viridiplantae > Streptophyta > Pinopsida > Cupressales > Taxaceae > Taxus > Taxus wallichiana. The sequence goes on along the minus strand of CM031238.1, from coordinate 133,812,496 downwards.
ATTACCCTTCCACACCTTGGATTGAGATAAAATCAGCTTTACTAGAATAGGTTTTTCTTTTGGACTCGTGTTCAAAATTTTAGCTCGATCGATCTCGCCGAAATGATGGAAAAATGAAAAAATATAAACTAGGGAACTAAATAAGGATTTGTAGCCATTAAAAATATAGGGAATCATTGATTTTTCTTCCACTTTCTTCTTGAAGGTTCTTGGGAAATAGAGAGGCTGTAAAACTTTCATTAGATTCCATCTAATAGTTTGGGAGATATAAATTTTTCTCATTCTAGGCACTCTGAAACATTTTGGCATGGTTTCAAGAAAAATAAGTTTTCTTGTTTATGATCATAGAGGAATGGAGTAAAATGGTGGATAGATTAGCAACAATGATTTTGGAAAAAATCAGCAAAGCACCTCTTACGCACACATAAGGAGGAAACAACATGATAGTTAAAAAATTTACAAATTTTGATTTTTTAAAACTTCATTTAGTGGGGAACATAATTTTTCCCAAAGGGATGGGATATTTGGTGTAAAAAATTTCCTTCCCCACAAGATGACAAGTGTCACATGGTGATTTCCATGTGAAGGAGAGAGAAAAAGCATGCAAAAAGCTCCAGGGTCTGAGACTAGGTCACATGGGGACCTACACAAGGCAAGCGTGGATGTGGTGGAGTTTTTGTCCCGATGTCCCTACGTGATGGGATACTTGGTGTAAAATAATTCACCTCATCCCTATGATGATAAGTGGCGAGATATGGTTCCAGGCGGGGGGCCGAGGAAAATAGGTAAAAGGGATTGCGAAGGCTTACGAGGGTCATGTGAAGGTTTGAGGTGCATAACAAGCATAGTGTGGAGATTCTTGTCCTAGCTATCCCCAAGGGATGTGACATTTAGGACAGAAAAGTGTGCCTCACCTTATGATGACATATGTCCACACATTGAAATGACTAAGTACAAAAGGCTTACCTTGGGAGGGACCTGAAGATGAAGTTTCCAGCCAAGAGGATGTTTTTAATGAAACCATATATGATAATGAATTCCAAGATCCTTTTTAATATAATGGGATGGGTCTCAATGTCTACCATGAATGAGATGTGTAAATAAATTTCTAGGTCTTATGAGAAATCTTAAAATACCATAATTTATATAATTTAATTAGCTTTCCAAAGTTATCTTATTTTAATTATAATTCATTCCATATCTTTCATAATAATATTCTAAAGCTTGGGTTCTTTTTTTTGAACTACAAGCTCCTTCACCTTCAAAAACCCGCTTTAACTAAAATTATCCCTAAACCTTCAAATCTTCCCTAGACTTTCGTCAATCACTTGCAATATGATATTATCTCCTTAATACAATTTCAAAATTAATTTGGGCCTTCAACTCTACTACGCAGATGAACACTTGCCTTAGAAAGGTTAAAAATATCCCTTTCTAAGTTTACTGAAAAATATGCCTTGAGAGGAACTATCTCAAAAAAACTTCATGAATTTTTTTCATTTTTACAACACATATAAGAACTTTGAGGATTGGGACAGGCCTTACACATGGGGAAATGATCTCAAGGAGTTCTCAAGAGGGTTTATAAAAAAAAATCATCACTAGGGTAAAACTTTCATGTTTCATCACTTAATTTTTCCCATACAAAAACACATGACAACACTATTTTTACAATTTTAGTTCATGGGTAACTCATGTCATCATTGTAAAGTGTGATCCAATAACAAATATCTAAGTTACTTTGCAATACAAAATTTCGGTCCTTTGATAACCTTGTCATTTGTTAACTAATAATAATAGTCCATGCTACTTTACATTTACATAACTAAGCTCTATTAAGAATTTGTCAAAAATAGTCAAAAGCAAGCTAATAAGATAGTTCCATGTTATTTCAAAAAGTGTAATCGCAGTCCTTAATAAGACTTTTGAAGATGTAATGATGTAAAGAGTGCACAAATGAATAGCTTCCATGTAGCATGCTTTCTTCGGAGAATTCATAGTTTTTAAGATTTACGAGATACTTTTCGTATCAATTTTTCAAATAGTAAATGAATCAACACACTCTATAGAGTTTCAAAACTACCAAAATTTATTAGGCCCAAATAGTATAGGGAACCCATAAATAATATCCACCTAGTTTCAGAACTATCAAAGCTTGTAATTCTTGAAAAGTAATTGCTAAAGAATATGAAGGATGAACAACATAATTCTACAAATTGAAAAACATGTCACTGCAAGATAAGTTTTGAGTAACCATTTACATGTTAGCTAACACTTTAATGATGTTCTACAAATTATCATAGATAAACAATGCATGTTTCCTTTGTAAACAAATATTAAATTCTAATCAATTACCTTCCAAATTAACCATTCATAATTAGAATTATGTTTTCAAACTTGTAACATTTGATATACATTAAGTAATTTTTTGAAAATACACAAGAAGAGAGAGAAACATATCTATAGCTCATAAAGAGAATGAATGATCCAAATGTGAAACATAGATAAACATGTAGATCAAAGACTAGAAATTATTTGGTACCAATCTTGGAACTAGAAACTGATAAGGGGAAAGACTATATAACTACTATATGGTCATGACCTAATTTCTATAGTCTTGACTTGAATATTTCTAGTCTTGAAACCTTTGACATTATGGATATGAAACTTCTTATGTGCTTCACTTGTTTGGAAATACATTTTATTTTATGTCACTCTTTTCGCACAACTTCGAGATGATATGTAATCACCGTAGTAAATTGGAACCATATAAACCTAAAAACCCTTTCATGTAGTTGAATGCTTTATACCTTTAGTAGGTGATAGGTATTGCAAGAGATTTATCATAGGTTTTACTCAATTAATGGAGTTCAACATAGATATAATATAATATTCTTCTCTATCTCTTTGTTGCACAATAGATTACAAATATATAGGAAAATACTTTCATATAAACAAGGTGATGGTTGTTAACAACCTCAACCATCTGAAAACTCACGCACAACAATAATCTCATAATATATATTGTTATATATTTGTTATAACAATATATATGTATAATAAACTAACATGTAACAAATATTTACCTTACGGTAACATACTAACAACCATGTGAATACTAATTCCTAACATTCCCCCCCTTAGTGTTTACATGGTACAAAAACATCCACACTCTCAACTACAGTATGCTCACCCCTGTGGCATGTCCAACTCTGTGACTCACGACCTTGATCCAAAAGAAAGGCTCACTCCTTCCATGGTTTTAAAGAGGCTTACCACAAACCTTGACGTGACAAGAACCTTATCAACTTTCCACCTCGTGTGGGTTTCTGGATCCTCCCACAAACCCTTTCAAGATCCATGAACTGACTTATTATGGTTTTACTATTCACCACAATGCTTATACATCAGGGAATTATGTAGGAAACAAAACTTGCATATCACAAAACCACACAATAGAAGATATACTAAAAATATTTCACATTACTTCCTATAAGAATCGTAATGTTCTTAATCGTAGTCTCTCGTCATTGATCGCTACCACTTGATCTTGAACAACATAGAAAAATACCACCGCCACCTGGAAGATTTCCATGACTAAGTTGTTCAGTGCGTAATGGGAATGGAACATGGTATGTATTCCCCCATAATGTGAAATTCCAAATAAGAAATCGAAAGGAAAAAATATTGTGTTATATCATACTAATTGGATCTTACTTTCGCACATGGTCTCCAATGCGGGTGAACATATTCACCAGCTGACCATCTTCCAACGAAGAACTGTAGTGATGAGGATCTCGTAGTTTTCTACTCTTATACAATTATTTTCCAGTATTAACAATAAAGCACACCACTCAAAGCAACAGGAACACTGCAAACTGAAGCACACTAATAAAATGGAAACCACACTGAAAATCATATACTCACACCATACATATGCCACCACAGCTTTCGTGGTGGCTCCTTCGTTGGTAGTGAAGAGAGTTCACCTCCTTTTGACCTCCTTCCTCCATCCTCCATCAAGATGCTACTTACTTAGTGGATTTGTCAATGAAGCTCATTTTACAATTTTGACTCAAATGACAAGACGTCGGTTTCTACCGATATTGCACCTTTTTACAAACAATTAAAATTTTAATATAGCTAAAAGCTATTGATTAAAATTTTGACATATACTATTTTAAAATAACAAAAAGACTCAAATTTCAAATAGAATCTCACACACTCATATATGAATTTTGACTAACTCAACTCAATGCTAAGGACACGACAATAATAAATCTTGACAATAACACTATTTGACTAGACAACTAAAAAGTAATTAAAGATTACTTTTTAATACATAATGAATACGTTGTCATCTTTATAAAAAATTGATGTAGCAGAATGGCGTCCATTGCATGCAATGAAATATGGGCACGTGTCTCACACCTAATAGAGTCTGTAAACATTGAATGCAGCCAACAATGAAACCAACAATGAATTTAATTGCTCCTTCTCTTGAATAAGACACCTGAATGAAGTGCATGCAAATATAGGTCTGCATCTAAGGCATGTATAAATTGTTCTGGGATGACAACTGGTTCATTTAATCCAGCATAACCTGCCACACAACTCACGCAAAGACTAGATCCACACACAAAAATGATCCTGAATGCTGAGATATCTCTCAGACTGTAAATTTGATCATTCAAATATAGAATAGCAGACAATAACAATATCAACTTTGTTCATTGAACCATGGGGAGACGAATGTGATTGAGGGAGTTGCTTGATCACTGGAAATACGTGGATGAAAGTGATGAAATAGAACTGATGGCACATGGGCAGATCACAAGTCTGTATGTCGATGGAACATCAACTCAACTGAAACATAAGATGATTACACTTCAATGCACCCGATCCTAAGTGAAAGTGGCGCCCTTCCTCCGTTTGCCTCTCACTAGGCTTTACACGTTCCAAGATTTCTTATTTACTTGTCAATTCAACCGATCTCTGAAGAGGATGCTTACTAAGACCGATCTCGATATACAATGAAACCCGACAATATTCTCACGGGATTTAACAAAAAAAATTTAAGACATTCCAAAACAAATACGAAGCTCTTCTCATAACAACTATCTTCCATCAGCAGGGCAGCTAGAACTTGTAGTGGCTCTACCCTTTCACCGATCAAAGACCCATTTTGCACATTACTCTGATACCAATGATAGGTATTGCAAGAGCTTTATCACAGGTTTTACTCAATTAATGGAGTTCAACACAAATATAATATAATATTCTTCTCTATCTCTTTGCTGCACAATAGATTACAAATATATAGGAAAATACTTTCCTATAAACAAGGTGATGGTTGTTAACAACCTCAACCATCTGAAAACTCACGTACAACAATAATCCCGTAATATATATTGTTATATATTTGTTATAACAATATATATGTATAATAAACTAACATGTAACAAATATTTACCTTACGGTAACATACTAACAACCATGTGAATACTAATTCCTAACAAAATTAGGGCCTTCTCCAATTGATATGGAGCTGATTTTGGTAGATTTAGGATTTAAGAACCCTTTAAGTACTTTTGGAATGATATTTGCAATATGAGGTTGTAAGAGTGTTAGGTGAGTTATAAAGTGATATTGAATTTCTTATATAGCCTTTTATAGGTAAAATATTTTGATAAGGCATACCATAGGAAGATAAAATGAAAATACAAATATAAAAAATGAAATTAAAGTAGATCAAAACATAACTATTCTCAATGGAATGCTTGGGAGATATTTTAATATGTTTCAAATGATTTTTGACATGGTATAGATAATCTTGCATCACTAAGAATGTCTTATAGTGCTAAGTATATTTTTTTCATATTTGTGATATGAGATTTTACATAACCATGAAGGTCCCACCTTTTATAGATATCAGGTTGAATAATGAAGATTGGCATAAGGCTGATGTTGTCTTGTAAAAACCTGAAGAGATGGATAAGTACTAAATTTGTACTTGCTAATAGAAAAAGGGAGATATGACCATGCCTTTTGATTACATCCCTTACACCAACCACCTATTCCATGCTCAAATTGATGTACCACATCTATGGATTCTAATATTTTAGTCACATGTTTGGGTAGTTGAAAGGGAGGTGTCAAAGCACATTCAAGTTTGATCATATTAAAACCTTGATAATGCCATTATATATCTTTAAGTATTAAAACTAATTAAATCTATGATTGTGCAAATAACTTCTACATATCTACAAATTTCATGACAAAGAAAATTATATAGTGACTAATAAATAAAAATATATCCAAGCAATTTTATAAAACAATTGAGAAACTAATATATAAAAAACACTCACTAAACAATCCTTAGACTATCAAGTGCTTTTTTATAAACATAATCCTCCTTAGAGGGTAAACAACTAGTATACTTACACCAAATTTCCACCATTATGGGCTTTAAAAATAGATCAAATAATCAAAATATTTGCAAGTGGATAATTATAGGATTAAAATTATAGTTTACATCAAAGAAAGTTGATACTTTCTATTTTTAAGATTAGAAACTTAACAATATTAAATCCTAAAAATAGGAAATATACTCCTTGTTCAAGATCTACTTAGAGGTTTTTCTTGAAGTTTTATGTGTAGACTTTGTTTGACTATACTAAAGTTCAATCACACATGCTTTGAATTCATTCTCAATATAACTCAGGTCTATAATAGGCAACCTCATCGACTAGGAACTTCTAATATTACTATTGGGACTTTACTATATATAGATTTAGAATTTTCACTTATACGCAAAGCTTTCTCCACTTTTCCATTTTCAAAAGTCACTAATCCCATAATATATGATGTATACCTAGCCACGTTTTTATGGGAAAAATCTAGAAGTGAGAATAGCAATGAATGTTTACAATATTTTCTCAAAGAAGGATTTCTAAATTAACATGCCTTGTGGATAATGCATAGAGGTAATTTTAAATTCATTTAATAATTCATTGGTCTTCTTGTTATCACTTGTATCTCTCTCATCAATATTTCCATTGTGGCCATCCAATCACATAATTCTTTCAAAATGTTTCCCATGTAGTTATTTCTTATATTCAAGTCCTAGCTTTTTATTTATAATACATTAATTCAAACACGCCTATTTATGACAACTACTAGATTATCCATCGTGGAGCTTATCCTAGAAATGCAATTTTTTTGGCCTTTTACTTGTTCTCGACCCTTTTCATTGCTACATCTTGATGACTTTGTATAGAAACTAATAGCTCATACAAAGTTCTCAAGGCCATTTGCACATTGGGTAAATTGTTTTTGGAACAATGAATTTCTTCCGAGCATGAAGATGGTCCTACATTATCTTAACCAAATCAGTTTTCATCGATGAATTCTCACAATAATTTATGGGGTTTGCATCCATTATTTATTCCCATGTTTGTTTTCTGGAAATCCTCAAAATATCCTCCGTGTTTCTATGTACATTGGAGTAGCTCCTTAGGAAAAATTCTTCTTTATGACCCTCTTGAGGGTTCCTATGGGAGTGTCATACTTGATTTACACCTTTGGGTCTTCAATTTATGTCATTACATATGTCATTATGTGGAAGCACAATAGTGTGTCCCACTTCTTGTTCCAAAAATGTGAGTGACGAGTTGAGTCGATTCATATTTCAAGGGGGTTTGGGAAAACACCGCTTAACTGAACCTTCTCTTATCATTGTGTCATGTCATAAAAAAAGGGGTTCACAAGAACCAATCCTTCAGTGAACCCCCTTCACCCAAAGGGGGTTCAGGCGAACCCTAAAAGGCATATTTTACCTTCCACACTTTCTGGAGAGAGTGCCAAGTGAATTATGCTTAAGGGGTGTTCGGGTGAACCCCCTTATTTGGAGTTTATGTATAAGCACCTATGTGGCATATTTTTCCCATAATCCATTTAGAGAATAATTATAGGCCAAAATGTGCCACATAGATGCCAAGTATTCATGTTAAATTAATTATTTAACTTACAAAATTTACACCAAAATATAGTTTTTTATTACCTTTCTAAAAATATAATTTTTATTTTTTAAAATATGTTTTACTATTTTTAAAATTTTTTTCCAATGTATGGTATTTTATGACAATCAGTAGTACACTTTCAACACAATTTGAAAAATAGTAAAATATATCCTTAAAATTAGAATTTTTTTAACTATGTTTTGAACTCTTCTTCGTACTTATAAAAGAAAATTCAATTTTGATATAAATATGGAAATATATTGTCATAAACATATGTACGCCCTTAATCTGAAAATATCTTCACTAAAAATTAATTATATATATATATATATATATATATATATATATATAAACTAAATACAAAATTTTATCAGAACTCAATATTCGAAGTTAGAACATATATCTAAAATTTCATGGTGAAAAAATAAGTTTTCATTAAAAAACACAATGTTGGAACATTGTTGCTCTACCATAAAATAAGAAACAACTTATGAATAAAATCAAGAAAAAGACCATATTTTTCCAAAGAAAATATTAAAAATTACATGTATTCTACACTCTAAGCACAACATTTCCTTAGTTCATGGAATTTCATGAATGTGTATGGTTTTGAGGAAATTACTTATAGAGTTTTGATGAAACCGCAAAATTCATGTTTATAATGGTACAAAAATTTCAAAACGTGGGACACACATATATGCTTTCACCCTGTTGTTTCATGCTCAAGCAGGATGAGTGCATGTTCTTTTGGAGTAGTAGATGCAATTGTGGTTATGGAAGGAAAGGTGGAAAGAGGCCTCGCCACTAGTGGTAAGGTGTGTGGTGTGCAGGGAAAATTTGGTTCATCTTGAAAAAATCCCGGAGGGGCTAAGAGATGTCTCTTGATATGACCATAGGATCCTAGAAAGAATAAATGGGAATGAAAGAGGAAATTGGAAGGAGTGGCACATGCATGCCTACTAAGAAAGATTGGGAAACATATGGTATGATATGATGAACTAATAGTGGATGAAAAAATCACCAGATTGGATAGAAATTCAAGTAAGGTCAAAGAAAAAGGAGAAAGATATATTGTTTCCTTCATTTTATCCTTAAAATTTCTTCTAACAAGAGTTCTAGATGATGTGGAGTCGAAGAAGAAGTTAAAGAAGTAGAAATAATAGTTGTAGTAGCTAGACTCATTGATCTCGAAATTGTTGTAATAACTATAACATGATGGGAAGAAGTAACTGCAATGACTTGAGGAGATATTGATATAGTTGTTGGTGATGAAAAAAAGGAGAAGAAATAATTGAATAAATGAGTAAATAAGAATGTGTATGAATAGAAGATTTTACAAATTAGGAGCAAGGATAGAAGAATAAATAATTGGAGTTATATAAATAGGGGGAAGAGAAAAGAGGTGTTTGAAAAATAGTAGCATCCAATATCCCACGATCTCATCCTACTTCATCTTCGGAAGAAGTACTAGTAGATATTTTAATACTAGTAGTGAAATATCCTAGGAAGATGTAATAGAAGAAGATGAAACCATCCCTATGGAAGTAGGGAATGAAGAAGTATAAGGAAAAGAGCAGGACATAGGAGGTACAATTGCAAAAATACTCACTATAAGAATACTAAGAATTGGAATAGTTGTTTTTGGACTTGTGGTTCTCCCAATAGACCTTGCAGAGTTTATCATTTGTATGCTTAGAGAAGGATTAGAATGATAAGGACCAAATTTTACTTTTGATGGAGCAGCACACCAATAAGAATATTCTCAATCTGACCTATATGAGTACCTTAGTCATTAGAATATTCTTCCTCTTCTTCCCTCTCTAGTTCTTTTGTTTTGTCCTAACTTTCAATCCACCAACTCTAACCTATTACCTAATAGGTTCATAAATAACTTTTAAATTTCTCATATTAATGGCCACCACGTGATCATTAACCTCATCCTTATAAACTAGGTAATCCTTTTGGGGATGATGTTTGTAGCTATAAGTGACCATTCCATGAGTGTTCTTGTATAAGTATCCCACTATTCCTGCCTGGTCAAATAACCTTAAAGTATGATAATCTAAATGGAATGATGTCCTGTGGGTTTCTACTCTCTTGGCCTTTTTCTAATCAGTCATTACCATTGAACTTACTCGAGAAAGGAAGAGGAGGATGAGTAGAATTTTTCTTATATTTTCCATGTTATCTTGTGACATGGACAAACTAATATACAATATTTTTCTCACTAACTTTTCTAAAAATACCTAGGTAGTATAAATAGGATAGAGTGAATCCCTCTACTAAGCATCACTATAAAGTCTAGGTAACACATAAATCTCCATAACTTCTCAATGAATTGATGATTATTTGAATTACCCTAGACATAGGGGGTGTCATGTATCGTGCATATAAGATCATATGATAGTATTAATTATAGATCACTTCCATGTTCTTCGTATAGTTATGCATGTGCATATTGTTAAAGACCCGAAAGCTATATGTGGGTGTTATGGTGATCATCTCTGTGGACTCGTAAAATTTTTTGGAATGCACTGTAGACACCTAAAAATGATTATCCAATCCGGTGTCCCTTGTGCACGTTTGCTCTCTCTGGTAACCTGGGGCACGTTTATGTCACCACTATCCCCTTGGGATATTATTCGATTTGTGATTTAAACACCTATTCTAAGTTTAATTCACCCCATTATATCTTACCCGTGAGTAATTAAATATTAACTATTTAATTATACCTCTTCACATGTATCCTAACCACTTATTTACCCCATATCTATCCTATCCATGTGTCCCTCCTATTTCTCCTCCTCACAATCAAGCAGCGGGATATTTCCCGTATTTGAGGTGGAGGGATAACTCTTATCTTTCTAGAAATCGTTCATTTTGGCCATCTCGGGAGTCTGTTCGCATGATCGGGCGCAAGCCGTCTGATCGGCGACGCCGATTTTTAGGAGCGGTGCCGATTATAAATAGAAGCCCAGAACTCAGTTCAGGGACAGAAGAGAGGCGAAAAACACACGCACGAACACGAAGGACAGACAGAGACAGATCGCGAAAGAAACACAGACCGTGAAAGAGAGAGAACGAGAGATCTTTGCGCATCTAGTGTCAACATTATCTATCAAATGAGAACGGATCTTGTCCAAATCAATCCCTGAGAGGAGCACCGTTACTCTGTTCTTATCACATCAACATCACACGTATCCATTGATCTTCTGGTGACTCTGTTCCAGTATCTCACCGGCTTCGGCATATCCAGCAGACGTTGACGATCTGGCCTTCACTTTCCGATTTCCAAATCTTCTCGCACTGTCCCCGATCGACCGATCTACTTTCAGTCGACGCCGATCTTATTCAGTCGACGCCGATTCTTCATAATCGACGCCGATCACATCAGTCGACGCCGATTCTACATAATCGACGCCGATCATCCTGCAGACAGGTAAAAGGACACAGGTAACACAAATCTAGCTTTGTTTTCACAGTTCCCTATCTTCTGTTGCTTTCTGCCTGCTGTTTAGATTCTGTTTATTACCTTGATCAGAAAATCTAGTCTTGTACGTACATCTTTTATCATGTATGCTTCTTTACTTAATTGAAAATGTGGACTGACATCCGCCGAGGGAGCTCATCGCTTCCCGGACCCGCTTCTCGGGCAGTCCACCTAAATATCTTTTAACGTGGTCTTTTTCTGTCAAGCATCGGTGTCTCGCAGGTTACTTGGATCTATTGTGCAGAATTGCTCGTGTGCGCCCGTCTTATCTACATCGGCTTCCTCATCCGTCTACATCTTCGGATCTTGTCCATCAGGTATCAATTTCATTGGAGTTTTTCAGGGTTTTTGTGTTTAGTTTGGTGCATTAACTTGGACAGGTAACAAGCGCGAAATTCTTGATCAACATTCTGGCACGCCCGGTGGGACCTAACCAAAGTCCCTTATTGGTAAGTTCATTTCTTTTCTAGTTTTGAGCTTTGTTCTTTTTCTTCACTGATTTCTATCAGTTCTGTTTGAGCATTTCCTATCATCGTTTTAATCTTGCTCTTTATGTGAAATTGTTATTTCCTTGAAATTTTTCTAGTTCCTTGAAATAGAAATTTTCGTTTCACCATTATCTGGATATATCTTTCTGGATTTTGTTTGGTGTTTGCTTAACCTCTTCTTGCGGAGCACTTTGCTTGTTCGTGGGATTGTTCGAGGGGAAGAGCTCAACAACGCGCTTTTTGAAGTCCACACACCTTGGAGAGCTAAGTCTACAGGTATTTCTCTTTTACGGTGTTTTCTCCTTTTTAGGAACTAAAAAAAAAAAAGTTCTTTGTTTGTTGTCCATCACATTCGAACATTTCAATTTTTGGTGCTTAAAAAGAATTTAATCGCATTTGGGAAAGAATCTGTTTGACTTGTCTTCATCGAAATCAAACACTTCATTTTTAAAAAAAAAAAAAAAAAAAAGAACTCTTTCTTTGTCATTTCTGTTGTATGTTTTTCATCTAGTTTTAATTAGGCTGGAAAATCGATCAAAATCGGTAGTGACACTATTTGATTTTTATTTTTCACCCTTGCACACAAAGCCAAAATCATTAGGTGTAAAGCATTTAAACAAAAATTCTTTCCCTGGCCTCGCCTACTTGGAAGTGACATCCAAGAGGAAGAGCCTACGCGGTACTCGGGCCACGCTATAAATTCACGGAAGTTCTGGTATATATTGGCAAAGCACCGACTCCCTTATCGCAGCGGTGTGTGAAGTGTGGGGTAGGCCCCCTATATCAAGCCACGTACATCGGTCTTTTCTTGAAGTGCCTTCGGGACTCCTCACCAAAACATCCCCCAAACCATCCTTAGTTTGGCTATCTGAGTAGTTCCTGTTCTAAAAGGCCTTCCCTAATATTTTCTTTCTTAAAAGCATAAAAACTTAAAAGAGATAATCACCTACGCTGCTTGAATTGTCTGTGCATTAGTTAGGTCAATCTTGTTTTCTGCTTGTTTATGACGGTCATCACTCGGTTACAATCTAGAAGAATGGCTCAATTAGCCCCTTCTTCCTCCGAGATCACCACTAGTGTGGAGGTTTCGGCACCCCCCAGGTCTTCCTCGGGACCACTGTTAATGGGTTCCCCATCTTGGTCATATAATCCTTTTTATCAGGCCAAAACAACCCCATCACGTCCAGCTTCCCCTAGTCCTTCAGAAATATCATCTGCTTCTGACTCAGAGTATGTTCCTCGCGGGGATCCTGAATTTCAGGCGCTCCTCGATCGCAATCCGGTAGCCCTCATGGACTACATAGTACACAAGTCTATTCAAATATCTGATCAGGGACCACCAATCCAGCAAGTGTACGATTATCCTCGTGAACCACCCCAGGCTTTTGTAGAACAGCTAGCATCATCTTTCTCGCCTCGAGCCACGGAGGAGGGCGGCACACCTGTGCCTCCTTTTTCTCTTCCACCGACCATATCGACTAGTTCTCAAATAGTCTTACCTATTCCTAATGCCGCAGTTACCTCGACTATTCCTGACCTACTTACGAGAGGTCCTCTCTCTCTGGCTATAATGAGTGCATCTGCGCACCCGCATATTGCTGTTAACTCATCTATGCCGTCCATTGTATCCCAGGGTCAGTACCCCTTTATGAGTCAACCCCCTTCGACTAGTCACTTGGTTCCTGCTTCTCGTCCTCCAGTGGGTTTTTCTTCCAATGTTCCTGCAACAGTGACCTTCGCCCATCCTCTAGTATCGGCGCCCTTAATAACTAATCCGGCAGTAAAAAGCCTCTTTCAGGTCTTGTTCCCCACCATGTCCAATCAAATCGGCACCCATGATCCTCAATCTATTCCGATTCAGTCAACAAGCATGAGTCCATCAATCACAGCTCGTCCAATCAAATCGGCACCCATGTTCCTCTATCTGCCCGATTAGATTCGATCAAGCAGTCCACCAATCACAGGCTCCGTCCATCATCAACCTTCATTTTCTCAACCACTTATTATCCCCTGCCCTACCTATACGGGCTCCTTCACAGAAAATACCCCACCAGGCGTCACCCAGAACGCCTGGTTACTCCTCTTATCATCCTATCAATCAACAGATGAATCCCCCATTGACACCTCAACAACATCCACCATTTACTTCTTATGTAGGACATGCCAGTCTGCCTCCTCCTCAATCTGACGTGGTTCAAATTCTTTTCAAGAAAATCGCAGACTTGGAAGCCTCCACCAAAGGGGCTCGTCCTTCATACTCTTTTGAAGAAGTGTGTAATGAACCCATTCACCCCTCAGTGGCTTTTAAGCCTTATCCTCCCCAATGGGAACTTCCTAAATTTTCAAAATTTCATAGTCGGGAGGACCCTCAACAGCATTTGCGAGCATTCAAACATGCTTGCTACCTCATAGTCCAGGATCAGGAGCTTATGCTCCGTACTTTTCCTATGTCTCTAGCAGGTCCTGCTTTAGACTGGTACAATAACATTCCTCAACATTCCTTGTTTTCTTTCTCTCAATTGGCCTAGATGTTTGTTGAAAACTTTTCAATAAATATCACGCATAAGATCTCGATTACAGATCTTTATAACATTCGTCAATTCGATGATGAGTCTATTGCAGACTTTGTCGCTCGTTGGAGAGGGATAATCAACCAATTGTCTTTCTCCCTTCCTCAATCCCAACAGATCGAGTTGTTTACTCGATCTTGTGCTAATCATATTTCTTCCACTTTAAGGATCCAGACTTTTCATACATTTGAAGAAGCCTTTACGATGGCACGCAAACTTGAGTCTCGCGCCATTGAACAAGGGAAGTTAAAACTTCGCTCTAAATCTAAACCAGATTTTTCTCGGTTTACCAAATCAAATCCTTCCACTTCTAAAGACAAGAATCAGGGATCCACCAATGCTATCATATTAAAAACATCACGAGCCGATACCACTTCTAATCAAACACCACGAAGAGACTCCTCATCTTCTCGAAAAGGGTCCTCGTCATCTCGATCTTACACTTCGTTGGGGGAATCATATGCTTCTATCCTGAAAAAAATGTTGGAAGTCCACATGATCGAACTTCCTCCCATTAGGAATATTGATGAAAGCCAAGAACGTCCATTCTGGTATAGGGAAAATGACTTCTGTCATTATCATAGAACCAAAGGTCATGACATTGAGCGATGTCAGACCTTCAAAAATCTTGTCCAGAAATTCATTGATAAAGGCGAGCTCATTCTGGATAACCCAAATGCTCCCCCAAATCAAGCGTTGGATGTCTTTAAACAACCTTTTCCTAATCATTCCCCGAACCATGATGCTTCAGAGTCTCAAAAACCAAACACTCATACTATCAGCTTCATCTCTACTGAAGAATCTTCTTCTAAAACTAAGCCATCTGCAAACACATCGACCGAATCAGAACCTCCTTCCGCTTCATTAATCGTTGGGATTCCACCATCTTCAGATAGTCCCGTCTTTGAATATTCCAACATTGTCAGATACGGATTCACCTCCCTCTGCTTCTTTGTCTGATCTTCCATCCATACCCGAGACAGTGTCATCCTCATCTGTCTCATCGTCAGACATTCTTTCAATGCTCGAGGCAATTACATCCCTTCGAGTTTCCACCACGGATACATCTACTTCTGTTTCTCCCATTTTGGCTGCGACTATGCCATTGGTGAACGTACCTATAGTTGTGCTGACTTCGATGGAAGCATCTTCGATTTTGACTCTTCCTGTTTCCTTTCCTACAGTAGTTTCACCCACAATTACTGTACCAGAAGAAGTTCCCTCGCAAGGAACTGCTTCTTCATCACTCACTTCTTCCATCACAAATGCTACTTTGCCTATTAAGGGAAATCTAAAGAAGTAGCACCAACACCTATACGCTCGGTTCCTGAACTTAGACCGAGACAACCGAAATCTAACATTGCGTCATCAGTACCTCCCCATTTGCTTCCCCCGAAAAGGTTACAATCACCTTATGCGGTTGAAGTTGTCACCATCCCTGAAAAAGGAAAGCCCATATTTCGAACCATCAAGACTCTTGGTGCTTTCCCACAAAAATCTCTCTCTACGCCTCATAAAAGATTGGATTTGTCTGCTGAGAAGGCATCTTCTACTACACACTTATCAAAACCATCATCTTCTTCTACAACACATTCTTCACCAGCACCTCGAAAAGTGGACTTACCTACTAAAGAGACGTCACCTCTTTTATCAGAATCATCATCTTCATTACCAAAAGCCGGGGCGCCCTATGTTCCTCCGATTACACCTACTTTGGAAGCTTCTCCCTCATCTAAATCGACATCATCTAAATCATCATTAGTTTCGACCAAGCAACCCCCTTATCTTTGAAGACCACAACACTTGTCACATCTCCATCATCTTCAAAATCTATTTTAGGGGCTCCCCTCACCAAAATCAATCATGTCTCACTTACTTCCATCTCAAGTGCCCAAGGCTGCTCCTCAGGACGTCCGAAAAATAAGATGATCCCTAAAAAAGTACTGCCAAACCTAACATGCGGGTTCTTTTACCTCGGCGATTCTGTTAAAGTAAAAGAGGTGCCTTCATCATCTCTGTCCTCATCTTCGTCTACCGGGTTCTACACCGAAATCCTTCACCAACTTATCCAATCTTCATCCATATCCTTCCTCGATTAAACCCTATAACCTAAAGGAGTTAAACCTACTGGTTTAACTCTTATTTGATTGTGCTTACCACCGTACCCGGGTCATGAAATCTTTGAGGGATGTAAAGCTCTTCAATCTGTCGTCAACAACCTTTTGGAAGAAAGTGATCTTTTGCTGGAGGAGGAGAAACAAGCACCTCCTGTCATCTTAGCTCCATCTGAGCCTCAACGATCTACTCAGGCCTCTATTTCTAGTGATCCCACGCCAAATGATCTTCCACCTTCTCAAATCGACACAATCCATATCGCCACTAGAACCCAACATTATGATAATCCATCCTCATCTACAGCGTCTCGACCACGGGTTGTCATTTCTGCGGCCCCCGAAGGAGTTCCTCCTTCCTCATTAGCCCCGAGACCTCGGGTCTCTATTCGTGCTGCACCTAGGGCTCAAATTCCCGTGTCAGTTGAGGAGAGTGTTATGAAACAACTCACCCAGGCTCCGGTCAAAATGTCCCTTTTTGACCTCATTCAATCCTCTCCATGACATCGCTTGAGGCTCGATTGATAATCTGCGTGCGTCGCATCATAGTGAATTCGGATGAGCCCTGACCTTTCGAGATGGTTGTTGGATTGAATAGACCATCAACCACCATTTCTTTTGAAGATTCAGAAATTCCTTCTCTTTCTTCAGAGGATTTGGAGGCTCCCCTCTTTATCACAGTCCAAATCAACAACACTACATTAAAATGCATTATGATCGACAGTGGTGCTGCACTCAACGTCATCTCCTCGCACACATTCGAGCAACTTAAGTTACCAAAGAACGTAGTGTCACCCCCGCCTTTCGCTCTTCGATCATTTAACGATCAGCTAGCAGTTACTTTAGGAACTGTGGTCTTACCCATTCGAGTAGGTAAGAAGCTGCTTCACGAACTCTTCTACATTGTTGAAGGGAAATTCCATTATAATATGATCCTCGGACGCTCCTGGATTCGCGCAATGCATTGTGTCCCATCTACCCTCCATCGATGCTTAAAATATCAATATGAGGGCAAAATATATACTCATCCAGGAGATCCTTTGCCTTCCGCGCAATGCGACATGACCACAGGGTCTTGCCTCTAAAGGAAAATGCCTGTTCTCCTGACGGGGCCTCATCTTCTTCCATACCTGTAACCAAACTACCGGATGTACAAAATCTAGAAGAGACATTGCAGTGTTTCTCACTAGGAGAGCTTCCTCTCCTTTCTTTTGACACCCATCTCAAACCTAGTGAGTATGGTAGACCAGACAAACAACCTGAATATCAGCCAGGTCTTGGTCGCATCGTCACCATTGGTCTGCCCAATCAACAGACTAATTTCATTTACGGTGGTCTTGATACACCTCACTATCGCCCGGATTCTCCTCCTAGGGCCAAACCTTATCTAACAGGGTTTGATTGTCTACAGAATCCCACGTTTGCAAAAACTTATTTATATCGATGCGCGTGGAAGGGCTTTGGCTTAGGTAAATATGAACAAGGTGTACATGACCTCGCGTCCATTCCAACTCTCAAGCCACATCAAAAATTTGGTTTAGGATTTAAACCTCTTTCAAAAGCCACCGTCACTGTTCTCGATGAGCCTCTTCCTATTGAGGAACCATCTTCTCCCGCTAAGTCAGAAGCATCACTCGATGTGGACGACGCCATTTCCATCCCGTCTAACTTTTTTTTTTATCAATACCATTTCCTTAGGGCCACTAGCCTATAAGACTAATGACAGGTCCACTTCCATACCGTTAATTTTCCCTGAAATAGTTGGAGACGACTCTCCTACTATCAACACTATCCACTGTGCGGATGATGATTCTGTCCTCACCTATCTGGGGGCAGAGGATTCCTATCTTCCCAAAACTATTCCTTCTGACACGTCTACGCTTCTCACGAAGCCCTTTTGTCGACCTTAATATAGGGACTTCTAAAGACCCTCGCATCATTAAGGTCGGCCAATCCCTTAATCCACAGGAATTAGGAGACTTTACCACTTTTCTTTCCAACCATCGTCAAGCTTTTGCTTGGGCATATGAGGATATGCCAGGACTCGATCCCGATATTGTGGTCCACAATATCGTTACTCTTCCCAACATCAAACCAGTTAAACAAAAATTACGTAAAATGCACCCTAGAGTAGCCCTTCTTGTTAAAGAAGAATTGCAGCGCTTGCTCTCGGCTAACTTCATCCAACCCATCGATTATCCACAATGGGTTTCCAATGTAGTACCAGTAACTAAAGCTCTTTGGGAAAATTGAATTTATGTACCGACTTCCGGGATCTTAATCTTGCTTGTCCAAAAGATGATTTTCCTCTACCTAATATCGACCAACTCGTGGATTTAACTGCGGGTCATGAGATGCTTTCGCTTATGGATGGTTTCTCTGGATATAATCAAATTCTCATCGCACCAGAAGACCAACATAAGACTTCTTTCATAACTCCTTGGGGGACCTTTTGTTATCGTGTCATGCCTTTCGGTCTTAAGAACGCAGGAGCAACCTATCAGCGAGCAATGACCTACATCTTCCATGATCTCTTACACAAAACTGTGGAAGATTACGTCGACGATCTCCTCGGTAAATCCAAACGTCGTCAGGATCATCTTTTCATTCTTGCACCTCTCTTTGAGAGGCTTATTCACTTTTGTCTTCGTCTAAATCCATCTAAGTGCGTGTTTGGCGTTCTCACTAGTAAACTTTTAGGTTTTATCATTTCCATTAGGGGTATTGAAGTAGACCCCACAAAAATAAAAGCTATCCTTGAGATGCCTCCCCCTTCTAACTTAAAGCAACTCCATGAGTCTCGAGGGCGTCTTGATCGGTGCGTCGTTTTATCTCACAATTGTCGGACCGTTGTCAACCTTTTCATCATCTCCTCCGTAAGAATGTTCATTTTGAATGGGATGAGCATTGCCAAAAGGCCTTTGATGATCTCAAAGCTTATCTTCTTTCTCCACCTGTGCTTACACCTCCACGCGAGGGGGAGCCTTTCTATCTTTATATCTCTATGACTGACCATGCTCTGGGAGCCATGATCTCGCATCGGGACGCTTGCGGTAAAGAACAAGCTGTCTATTACATCAGTCGCACCCTCCATGAGTATGAAACACGTTATTCCAAAGCTGAAAAGCTGTGTTGTGCTCTCTTCTTCGCAACTTCTAAACTTCGTCATTACCTTCTTAATCACAAAACTTACATTGTCACAAGTGTCAATCCACTCAAGACAATTCATGCGAAGCCTTATCACAATGATCGTATCACTCGTTGGCTCATGCTTATGACTGAATTTGATCTCGAGTTTATCCCATAAAAAGTCTATCAAGGGTCAGGTCATTGTAGATCAATTAGCTGATGCTCCTCTCCTAGGACACTCAAGTCCCCCTTGCTCGATTCCCCGATGAATATATCCAACAAATTGATTTTGGTCTGTCTCCATTTAAAGTAAAGCTCTTCTTTGATGGATCCAAATGCCAGCAAGGGGGAGGTGCGGGTTTCGTGATGATTCCTCCTTGGGGTACGCCTATCCCAGTCACACACAAACTAAACTTTGAGTGCACCAATAATATGGCTGAATATGAAGCTCTTGTCTTGGGTCTTCAAAATGCCATTAATCTCGGTGCTCGTCATATTGACATCTTTGGTGATTCTGAACTCATCGTTAATCAAGTCACGGGTGTCTATCAATGCAAGAATGATATCCTTCAAAAATATCATGATATCGTTCTCGTTCAACTCCAATCTTTCGATAAATTCACTATCGATCTATTCCTCGCTTGCTGCTGTGAATCGATTCGCGAATCAATGGCCGTTAGCCTCGCTTATCCCGCCTTTTACGAGGACTCGCGACTTTATGTGGTGTGCTGATGATTAGATCAACCATCTCATCTTAGGCAACTAACTTCAATCCATGCTATCACTGACCCATACTCGGGATGAGTGGTATCGGCAGATTGTTGATTATCTATCTCATTCGGTGCTTCCTCCGGATCTAACTTCCCAATGGTAGAAGATCTTTTATCCTACATGCTAATTAATCTATACTATTCTAGGAGGGATCCTCTAAAGCGCGGCTTTGATGGTATTTTACTTCGGTGCCTCAAATCCCTTGAATCATCTAAAGCTATCCAGGAGGTCCATGACGGTATCTGTGGTGGACATTTTAGTGGCTTAGCCGTAGCTAAACGCATCTTACGTTTGGGATATTATTGGCCTTCTCTTAATCGAGATTGTTGTGAATACACTAAGAAATGTGTCAAGTGTCAACAACATTCCAATCTCACACATCCCTAGTCAAGCTTCTGACCTACGGCGGATTTGTGGCCTTTTTCGCAATGGGGTCTTGATCTTATTGGTCTCATCAATCCCCGTTCTTCACAGCGTCATCATTCTATCATTACTGCCACTGAGTACTTTACTAAGTGGGTGGAAGCTATCCCTCTTTCTTCAACAAAAGCTAAACCCATAGTTGATTTTGTCTATCAACACATCATTTGTCGCTTTGGTGTCCCACACAAACTCATCACAGATAATGGTAAGTCTTTCAAAGCGTTGATTTTGTAGAACCTCTGCGATGCTTTGATATCAAACTCAGCTTTTCTTCTCCATACTATCCTCAAGCTAATGGCGGGCCGAAGCTTCAATAAAACTTTGCGTAATATCTCATGAAAGGTAACTAGTCGAGCTGGTAGGGATTGGCATTTACATATCCCTTTTGCTCTCTGGGCTTATCGGACTAGCATCCGTACTCCTACTGGTGCTACTCCCTTCTCTCTCGTCTATGGGTCTGAGGCTGTTCTTCCTTTGGAAGTCCAAATCCCATCTCTCCGTGTTTCTCTTAGAGAATTCATCTCCGATGAGGACTATCGTCAAAATCGTCTAGCACAACTTGAATTATTAGATGAGCGGCGTCTCAACGCTCTTGAACATCATCAAGTCTATCTTGAGCGTGTCAAACGTGCTTATAACAAGCACTTGCAGCATCGTGACTTCAAAATTGGTGATCTTGTTCTTAAAGAAAATCAAAATGTCACTACACTCGAAAGGAGTCAGCGTGGTAAGTTTTCTCCCAACTGGATGGGTCCGTACGTTATCACCCATAAATATGGGTCTAGGGCTTATCGTCTATCTTCCATGGATGGTATACCCGAAGTGGAACCTCTTAATGCCTTGCATCTAAGGCCCTTCTCTATTAAAATCTATCTTACACAAATCTAGTCAAGAGACAGATCTTTCATCATCTAACAACCAGTCATATACTTTCACGATGATTCGAAATTATGTGGTTCTCCGCCTATTGTCTTTTTTTACCTTAAATATGAGTATCGCGGCTCTACTCATAGCATTTTTCTTATGGATATGTTTCTCCTCATGGTAGGAACACCTTAATCACCGTTTCATTTGTCCCAAGTGCTTATCTTAATCGGATCTACTCGGGGCATGAGTGCATGCTCTTTATACGTTTTCTTCCCCTCTATCTGATCTATCTAGGTCTAAACTCAGCTTCTTCCAAAAAGCTTTTCAAAAAAAAAAAAAAAAAAAATCTTTAAAAAAAAAAAATAGATAGGTGATCCTTGAAGGACAGCTATCCATACATTATCAAATGAATCAAAAGATATAGACCATACCCTCGAAGGATGGCTATCATTAAAATTCAAAATACGGACCGCTCCCTTGAAGGACGGCTGTTTCTCAAAGGAATACTCAAGGCTTCTTGCATTGATCAGCCTTTCAATCAGTTTCTACACTTTTTAGCATCACTGAAAGACTTCCCGTATTGATCAGTCTTTCCATATCTAGCAAACTTCCCGCATTGATCAGTTTGCTTTTCTGCCAGAAATCATGAAGCTGAGATATAAGACCTTTTTGTCGATCATATGGAGAATCCTATTTTCCCAGTATAAACATGTATTCTGTCCCTTGTAAATTTCGATGAGATACTTACTTACTGCTCCTTCCGTTTCCCTCCTAAATCTGGTTTGCGACTAGTTAGTGTCAGGTTTATTTTAACCTCATGTAGGGCCTTGTATGCACGATCTTTTGGTTTCTTATCCAGATTCTATTTATGGTCGGTTGAGAGTCCAACTTATCATTTTTCCTCTTATCTGGGTGTATTTCCTTTATTTCTAATCAAGGTCGTTTTCATTACATCCTTGACTCTCACAGAGAGTATGTCCGATTATTTCATCCAGTTAAATTGACATTTCACATGTTAATTTAATCAAAATTTATCATCTATCTAATTTCATCTTATCTACTTTGACATATCAAAGCATGTATTGTCAACACATGTGAATCTATCTATCTATTTTCATCAAAATTTAATCAAAATCTCAAAAATATCAAATCCATTTCAACTATCAAAACCCATCTATCCATCACATCATCTAAACACTTGTCCATCCAAGTAACACTACATCTATCTATATCTATTTTCATCAAAATTAAATTAACATCTCAAACATACCAAATCTATCAATCACATCTATCCATCTATCCATCAAAACATCTAAAAAATTGTACATCCAAGTTACACTACATCTATCTATATCTATTTTTCATCAAAATTAAATCCACATATCAATCACATCAATATTACATCACGTTTATCTATCCTCTATTTCTATGTCCATCAATCACATCTATTTATCATCTCTATCATATGTCTACATCCATCACAATTACTCTACATCTATCCATGTATATCAAAATTAAAAATAGGAGAACAATCATATGACAAAAACAATGATAAATCTATATATATACATAAGTGTAATGTCTGACAACAAAAATGGGTGGCTCTCAATCAAGCCATCTATCTGATGCCTTCAATCGAGGCTACATCACTACAATCGATACAAAATATAAAAAAATCCTATATAGTAAAATCTGATGCATGGAGGACACTATCTCCTCCACCCTCCTCTGGACCAGGTTGTCTCTCCTGGCCGCCGCCTATCGAGCTAGATGCACCTGCTGCTGGAGGTCTCTGCCCACCTCGGTCTCTCCCGGTGCTCCCTCCACCTGAGGCCCCGCTCGCTGTGGCCGTCGCTGATCTCCTCCTGCGCCCGTGCGAGGCACATCGGGGCATCTTTGCGGCTAGGGCATCCTCGTAGTATCTCACCTCGGCGAGAGAGGCGATATGTGCTCAAGCTCATGGTACCAGTGCTCGTAATGATCTTCTTTGGTCTCTTTGGAGTGCTTCTCCTGGTGGTGCCCCTCCTAGGGTCGTGCCCTGTGTACCAGACTCTGACGTGGTACCTGTCTCCCCATATTTGGCCCTGAGGGCCTCCCTATGTCGAAGGTAGCGATCCCTCTGTTGGATCGCTGTATCTCGCTCCTGGCGAGCGGTGTCTCTCTCCAAAATTAGGGCATCCCTCTCCTCTGTCAGAGCTCGAATCTCCTCGAGAGCCACCTGGTGTGTCTGCGTCAGGGTGGCGTGCTCTCCCTCCAGTCTCTCTAGCACTGTAGCCATATCCTCCTCGTCGGCATCTATAGATGCCGGGAGATGTCGTGGTAGCTCTGTCGCATACCATGCCGCATAACCATCACCTACTCCAGCATCATCATCGTTGTCTGTGGAGGGTGGGGCCTCTCTCAATGGATCTGTTAGGGATCAAAATCGGCAGATCAGTCTCCCTGCTATCTCGCCTATAAGGCCTGTAAGTAGTCGGCATTGTCTGCACTAGGCGAACTGTCTCAATACCCGCATAAACGGGACTCGCTCCCACATATCAGGGCTGCGGCCCCTAACCACCCCCTACTCCGTCTCAATGCCACCAAGTGAGCATCCTGACCCGACCCATGTCGGAAATACCCGATATGGCCTCGGATAACACGATCGGTGTCGGCGTCTGAAACACTCGGTATACCAATCTGCGAGATCTCCTGTATCCCCGGTAGCCATATCGGCCCGCCATCGCGGAATCCATAATCATAGCTCCCTTCTTCTGCTGGCATCGAGGAAGCCGGATGGCACGATCAACTGCTTTATATGCTCATATGCCCGATAGTGGAGCACAAAACTAACATCAATACTGTCCTCGGCCGGTGGTATACATCCATAGCTCGTGATATATCTAAGCTATCGGAGCATCAAGCAAAAGCAAATACATGCGAAGGCTGCGGGATGTCATGAAACGTAATCTAATAATAATAGTGGGAATCTCCCACCTCACTGAATCTGCGGAGTGAAATAGGATATCGCCATTGAATCAAAACTATCGTCTGCTCAGGGGCTATCACATGCATCTTTGCGAGGCTATCCGCACTGCCCCAGACACTATCTCTGAATCATCTGCCCTATCTCCATACAATCGAACTAGGGCCCTCTGCTGCTGCTCTCGTGGTGTAATCTCTATCGGGTCCCCAGTGATCGGCAGTCTCAAAATCCTGTATATATCCTCATGGGTGATGGTCATCTCACCCGTCCTGAACCAAAAAGTGCACGTCTGGCTATCCCATCGTCGCACTAGTGCTCGCATCAACTCTACATCTCGCGGCACTCGTCTGTAGTATCTAAAGCCCCCGAGCCCGGCTAACTCTAAATGCCGCCAATCTGCATCAGTCACATCAGGAAGAATAGTCTCTAGTAACTCGGGAATAGCATCCCTCATATGTAGAACCTCTCGTGCCTGCATCCACGACATCAAGAGCAATATTAGTCTCATATTTACCCAAATCAGAACATCAAAACAAAAAAAAAAAAAACATTACAATCTATTCACAAGTCTATACAATCGGCGTCGATTAAATATAATCGGCGTCGTTTATTTATAGTCGACGCCGATTAACATAAATCGGCGCCGCTTGAATATAATCGGCGTCGACTATACCAATCGGCGCCGATTGCTCGGTCGGATGTAAAAAACACCCTGGCCTCCCACCCGGCAAAATAGAAATTAAAAAAAAAAAAAATAAATAAAAATAAAGCAAAAGTAAAACAACGGGTTCACGAAGAACCACTTACCCCAGGTCGTGTCCTCCTCCGCTTCTGACCGCTTCCAGAGGCTTCCATGGTGCTCAAATCCAACTTTTGACTCTCTCTGAATCGATCGTCACGATGTAAATAAATCGTTCACGTTTTCCGTTCACATATTTATATGTGCGGTGCAAGGTCGGCGCCGATTGTTTTGGTCGACGCCGTTTATTTAAGTCGACGCCGATTTTTTATATCGCGCCGATTTTCCATCTCTTTGCCTTAGTGTTGATACTTGGCTCATTTATCTATCTGATCATTATTGTGCGTTGAATGTTGCCTTTTGGCACATATTTTCGATATCACCGTCCATTTCGAGTTTGTTCCCTTTGCATGGGGCACTCGTACTTTTTGGCAGCTTAGAGTTAAACGGGTCTGTAGGCACTAACGTCGTCTGCTTTGCAGACCGTCTAGTTGTCCCTACCAATGTGTCTCTCTTTAGATGCTGACTATTTTGCAGCCCTCCTTACACTCATGGGTCTGTAGGTACTAACGTCGTCTCATGAGGAGACCGTCTAGTTTGCCCTACCAATGTGAGTTCCTTAGGTTGCTGCCTTTTTATTTATTTTTATGCGTCATCAATGATCAGATCTACTCCAGACATCCAGCTGGGGCATCCCGCGTTTTCATCTACCTTTTTTCAAACTTGGGATCGTTTGTTCTATCATCCATCCCATCCCTAGTTTGAGGGGGATCACATCATCACTTTTTCTTCCCTTCTTCCATCTCCTTGTTTTTGTCTCATAACCTTGCTTATCGCAAGTTACTTGACAAAAAGGGGCAAAATGTAGACACCTAAAATTGATTATCCAATTTAGTGTCCCTCGTGCGCGTTTTCTCTCTCTGGTAACCTGGGGCACGTTTATGTCACCACTATCCCCTTGGGATATTATTCGATTTGTGATTTTAAACACCTATCCTAAGTTTAATTCACCCCTTTATGTTTTACCCATGAGTAATTAAATATTAACTATTTAATTACACCTTTTCACATGTATCCTAACCACTTATTTACCCCATATCTATCCTATCCATGTGTCCCTCCTATTTCTCCTCCTCACAATCAAGCAGCGGGATATTTCCCGTATTTGAGGTGGAGGGATAACTCTTATCTTTCTAGAAATCGTTCATTTTGGCCATCTCGGGAGTCTATTCCGTGATCGGCCGGCCGTGCTGATCGGATCGCGCCGATTTTTAGGAGCGGCGCCGATTATAAATAGAAGCCCGAACTTCGATTAGGAGGACAAGAAAAAAAAACACGCACGAACACGAAGGGACAGAGGAGAGATAGATCGCGAAAGAAACACGAGATCAGTGAAAGAGAAAGAACGAGAGATCTTTGCGCATCTAGTGTCAACATTATCTATCAAATGAGAACGGATCTCATCCAAATCAATCCCTAAGAGGAGCACCGTTACTCTGTTCTTATCACATCAACATCGCACGTATCCATTGATCTTACGGTGACTCTGTTCGTATCTCACGAAGCAACCGGCATATCATATGAGCGTTGGCGATCGGCCTTCACTTTCACGATTTCCAAATCTTCTCGCCTTGTCCCGATCGGCCGATCTACTTTCGATCGCGCCGATCTTATTCGATCGGCGTCGATTCTTCATAATCGCGCCCGATCACATCGATTCGATGCCGATTCTACATAATCGCGCCGATCATCTGCTTGAGACAGGTAAAAGGACACGGAGTAACACAAATCTAGCTTTGTTTTTCACGGTTCCCTATCTTACACTTTGCTTTACGCTCGTTGTTTAGATTTTGTTTATTACCTTGATCAGAAAATCTAGTCTTGTACGTACATCTTTTATCATGTATGCTTCTTTACTTAATTGAAAAGCGTGGTGACATCAGCATGAGGAGCTCATCGCTTCCGGACCGCTTCTCGGGCAGTCCACCTAAATATCTTTTAACGTGGTCTTTTACGCATCAAGCATCGGTGTCTCGCGAGTTACTTGGATCTATTGTGCAGAATTGCTTGTGTGCGCCCATCTTATCTATATCGGCCTCCTCATCCATCTACATCTTCGGATCTTGTCCATCAGGTATCAATTTCATTGGAGTTTTTGGTTTTTGTGTTTAGTTTGGTGCATTAACTTGGACGGAGTAACAAGCATGAAATTCTTGATCAACATGCACATATGGCATCAAGAAATCAAGACATCATATAAAAAAATTCCTTCTTCTCCTAGAAGTCACAATCTTATTGTATAGGTTAAAATCTAGAACTCTAACCATATTAGGTATCAATGTAGGTATACTTTCATTATTGATGATCACGGATAGTAGGGATACCTAGCTCTTATGGTATGCTTAATATCTAGTACTAGAATATATTCATTAGGTTCATTCCCACTCTAACTACACATCTAAAGATCTTATAATTCATCTTGTCTATGCAACGTTGGACTTATAACTAGTCAATTTTGCATCTTTAAGCATATCTTAAGGATATTGATCTTTCCTCGTTATTCCACTATTTCTTGATTGAACTAAATAGTAAAAGGGATCATATAAGAAACTATATACTCTTTAGTTATATTATCAATAGCATTTCATCCTTTGGATTTTAGAATTCATCCTATTCAATTTGCATTATCATTGAAAATTCCCCAAAGAAAATCAATACAAGCCATTTCCTCTAGTTTTTCAAATGTTAAAATATGTAGCCATGTATGTCGAATGGCCACTAGATCATCTAAGGAATTTGTTTTCCAAGTTTTCATCATCATTGTCATCTATCAAACTAGATCCTTCTACCTCCATTTTCAAGGTTGTATAATGCTCTATGAGATGACTTGTTTGTCAAAAATAGTGTCTAATTATCCAAAGATCTGGTCCAAGTAGAAATTGTACAAGTAATCTTCCATTGAAAAAAGTATTTATAATACTTGAGTAAGCTGTATGTATACAAATCTCTCAATCTCAAAAATGATAATACTATTTTTTACTTTTTCATAGCCTAAATTTAAACATTTAAATCTCAATTATAACTCAAATACTAGGTGCTTGAGTATGAAATCCTTTCAAGAGTCATGTAAATATTTCTAATTCATGTTAAAATGGTGGTATATAATTAGAACATTGAATTCTAGTTCACCATTTAAAAATTTATATGTTTTGCATTGATTTTAAGGCTTTGAGATAATGATGGATTTTGACATCTAATGTGGCTTTAATTCACCACTTTTCCAGATTATCCACCTATTCCCATGGATTTTGTGACTTGTTTCTCTTTTCACCTCTATGTACTGTTAACTCCACGTGGCAATCTTTGATAGCTTCACATATGTAGACACAAAATCATGCACTTGGGTACATTTCTAGGTCTAAAAATATACTAATGTATATATGATTCCTAGGCAAGAAAATTATTGGTTAACAACTATGTTTGGCCTATTTTATTTGTTTATTTATGTATCTTTGATCTTGCACACCGTACAACCCTGATGGAACTTGAATGATTTATCCTTTATTTCCACAAAAATTGGTGCCCAGTCAAGACATCGGCGTCCGGGTGCTCCTGTGCATATTGGGTGCTCCTTACCCTTTATTACATTTACTCACTCTTTTTGGTTCTCTTTTATATTTTGGACATCTTTTTCACTTATGGGTCAGCCTTCCAATTTTCAATTACTGAAATTCAAACAAAGGAATCATATATATACTTAGATACTTCTAAAAAATAAGGACCAATCACTAAACATTACTATCACCACCTAAGCTTGCATTCCAAAGGCACTAAAGCATTTCAAAGGAATCCATCTAGCATTCATTAAAGGCACAAGGGCTGCATACTTATGCATACACAACATAGGAATGGGAATTCTATTCTATTCCATCCACACATAATATACATTGATACATTCTAGATCTATCCCTATATCATTTGTGAAACATGCCTGAGGAATCTAGTGAATCAATTTTACACACACGCATAAGAACTACATGGAGTTTGATATGTAGTGCATCGGTCATTCATAAGTTCACTCTTCGAGTGTACTTTGGGGTCGAGTATGAATCCTCATTCGTATTTTCTTTTTAAGGTTTGATTTGGTTTTGGGTATGTGTAGGTGAACTTCTTTCTTGTAGGTTTACAAGTACCTTGACAATCAAGTAGTGAAGATCGATGACAAACAAGAATCATCGGTGAAACCCTTGTGAAATAGAAGAAGGAATATC
Organism: Taxus wallichiana var. yunnanensis; assembly: GCA_018340775.1. Taxonomy (NCBI): domain Eukaryota; kingdom Viridiplantae; phylum Streptophyta; class Pinopsida; order Cupressales; family Taxaceae; genus Taxus; species Taxus wallichiana. The sequence continues at coordinate 133,782,651 of CM031238.1, read as the reverse complement.
ATGATCTCTAGTATAGTCACCAATTCCCAGATCTAGTCATCGGTGCCCAACACCTATACCATCTGATGGGTGCCCCCTGTCAGGATCTATTCCTAAGTTCCAAACTTTACGGTGAGTGTTAACAACTTAGTCTACAACATGTACAACACTTTCACTGTCGGATATCACTTTCTGTTCATTAATAAATTAGTTAAGTCTTACCATCTCTCCTTCTTTCTTAGGGTTTTACATCATTTCTTTCTTATTTCTTATATCATTCTTTTGTACTTTATTAGTTATACATTATTTATTACAATAGTTACTATACAATATAGATTTAATTCCATTTAAATTAAATCATTTGGTGAACCCACTTTCTCAAGCCCTACCTTCTCATAATGCATCGTAATCTATCCCCTTCTTCTAAATTCATGGATCAATATTATTATTCTTCTTATACTCCAACCAAGGTTTCGGAATGGTTACCATTGTTGATGATTTTATACAATTATGTACTCAACACCCTCCTCTTTATTACACTACTACATGATCCCACCATCAATGTAGTCACCACTTGTCACACTTGTCCTCCTACAACTCCACATGTCCCTGTCCCACATCCTATTACTTATACACTTCCCACCACCACTGATAAAGGTTATGACATCATTGAGTAGCTTAAGAATACACAACCCAAAATTTATCTTTGTGATCTCTTGCATAATTCTCCCAATTTTTGTCATACATTAGAGGCCACCCTTTGCTCCATCCACATTGAAATTAATAATGTGTGTGATCCCTTTACTCATATCATTCAATCCATAAAAAATCTACCACATAGCATATCATTTAATGATGAGGATATCTCTCCTTCTATTACTAGAAATCATTTTTCCCCTTTTCTTATCACCACTACTATTGGCTCCATTTGTATCAAACATGTACTCATTGACAATGGATCCACTATAAATTTATGTGCTCTATCTCTCCTCAAGAAAATGCAAATTTTTGATAGCTTAATCAATAAATCCTCTACTCTCATTCGTGGATATGATTCTACTACTCACACATGCATGGGCACTATCACCTTACCTCTACAAGTTGGGCCTAAAATCATTCCTACTTTGTTCTTTTTCATTGATGCATCATTTCAATTCAATTTTTACTTGATAGACCATTAATCCATGCCATTAATGGTGTTACCTCTACATTTCATAGGTGCATTAAATTCCTACATGATGGCTATGAGCATACCATTTCTCTGACCCATATCCATTCAAATTTTACCCCATAGACCCATTCACGCCATGTCCATCCCTCATTTGCAGCATATTCCATATCATACTATCAATACATATGATGTGGGTCAATCTAGTGCTTCACATCCATATTCTACCTCCACATGCATTCCATCCATCCCTACACATACTACTAATCTCCTATCACCCACCATGTCTACCTCTCTAGCCACCACTACCACATATTTCTTGGCTCCTCTCAATTCTACATCTGGCTCAACCCCTACCAATATCCTTGACAATGTTATCCAACAAGATAATGCTAGCACTAATGATTTTGATGACGAGGTTGATGTCATAGATCTTAACGACTACACATTGCCCGATTTTAACTTTATTCTAAAATAAATGAATCCTAGTTTCAAGATACTTTTGATTCTATTTTACATTGTGAATACCAATTTGATAAACCTCCTTCATCCACTAATGTCATGATACCTTTCCAGGGGACTATCCATATATTGGACATCTTACGACCTACAGCATCTCCCCAAACTCATTTTGTGACGCACCTTGATCCCTTCACATGCACTCTCTTCATACATGAATCTTATTGGCCTCATATTCCATTCAACCCTACTTTCTCTGAAACTGTTTACATGTATGATGGCTTAGCATGCCTAGGATTCATACTTACCGATCTCCTTCCCGTGCCTCACTCACCTCATCACATGTATTTTTACCACTACGTATGGCCTCTATGTCTTTTCTTTATCGGTATTCCTCACACGTACTCCCCACTCCTCTCCACTTACACTTGGATAGTCTTGGCTTGACTACATTGGTGGCATTCTGGATCCTAATCATATTGATATAACATTTCCCATTCCTTTTTCCACATATCTATTTCTAATGAGTCATTCATTTTCTATAATCAAAATATAACTCATTAGTATCCACATGATTTTCTGCAACCTCCATTTCTTGATGAATAATATGTAATGGGCATGAATAATTTATGTTGTGCTAACTCATTGTATGATTAACCTCAAAATATCCCCTACCAAGTCTCTAATCCAAATCCTATCATCTACAACCCTAACACTAATGATCTTATTAATGAGTTTACGTTATTCTTCACTCGCAAACTTTGTGGGAATCTCACATTCTACCCACCCCCTTTTTGCATTATTATTATTTTTCCCTAGTACTTAATACTATGCTTCACGCTCCATGCATCATGTCTAATCTTCCTATGTACTCTTACACCCTTTGATACACACATTGTATCATCATTACCTTATGATGCACTCTAGTTTCATGGTGCATGTTGTTGTCCACTCAAAATTTCCCTGCTTTTGAGAAGTTGAAAATTGAAAATTTTAAGTTAAACGCCTTCTCTATTGTCCTGGTAATATGAAAAGTCAAAAAATTGGAAAGAATCTACATTTTTTGGGCATTTTGTGTGATTTTCGGGCCCGTCGGACATTTTTGTCCCACGTGTCCCAAGTTCGTTTGGGCTCTCTGTTCCCCGATCAGCCACTTTACCCGAAGTCCATTTCTTTTGGCCCGTCGGACACTTTTGTCCCAAGTGTCCCAAGTTTGCCTAGGCTCATTGTTCCCTTTTCATCCGATTCGGCCGAATCGTATGCCACGTACTTTCATCCCTCATGTCCCAAAAGCATTTGTGCATACTTTCCCACAAATCCTCATCTCGTCCGAATCACGCTTTCGTCAGAATCGCGCTTTCACATCCGCATGTCGAAATGAACCAAAGGTCATCTAAGCTCATTTTTCCCACTCTTCCCAAATATCTTGCTTTTCAAGTTGGTAGATGTGTATTTAATGCACATTTATTATCTTTCTCTCTCCCAAATGGCTATATAATGAACTGCCCCCTATGCGTTTTTGCACACTACTTTCTTGCTATCCATTGCTCATACCCTTGATCAAAATTTCTACGCGCATATCCATTCTCCTGCAATTTCATCCCGAGTCCAGATTGCAACCTTGGCTTTTCAAATTGCTAACAACATGAAGATTAAATTCCAAGGCCAGGAGCAAGTCTCACCACTCGAGTCTTTCATTCCTGATATCGGAGATAGTGAAGTTCGCCACCTTGACTTTGGAGATTTCTGGGCAAGAATGACAGACTCAAACCCCTCTCCTATGGCACAGATGATTCATGACAGTGGTTTGGCATTCACCGGTGGTTTCCCTATCTTGGTGCAATGCGCAGATACAGTGCTCTCCTGCGGAGCTCATTTCAATCCTGACTCAAGCGAACTAACGAACATGCATGGAGAACTCATCACCAAACTTGATGCTACCACCATTGGTGCTGCCCTAAGGATTCTTGAGATGGACAATGCTATAGAAATTTCTTAGAAGTAGGCCCAAGCCCTCTTCGACCGGCCAATGAGAAATACAAGGTGCGGTGGCAAAGTCCTAGCTAAAAACCCTAAAAGGGGGCGTCTCGTCTATCCAAGGTTCTATTCCGTGCTGATTTCAATGAGGAATTGTCAGATTTTATAATCCTACTGGCTCGGGTCATGGGCTTACCCTCTACAAATGAGTTCCATTTCTGGATGTGCCCACTTATCAATATAGTGTGCGAAGGAACTCAGAATATCAATTGGGCAGAGATCATCAGTATGAACCTAGCAGAGCAGTTGTCCAATGTACAGCAAACAAAGAAATTTTACATGACTTCATACTTGATGTATACTCTGGCAGCATCGAGGCAATGGTTTGGATTCTCATACATTGATGCTCATAAGAGTGACCCTGTATATGCCTACTGCCCCCAATTCACCTTGGAAACTAGCAATCGCAACTTCAGGAGGGTGAATGATGCTTTCACCATGTACATTGTCAGGCTTCTGGAGAGCGACACGGCGAGGAGATTTTCTGATGAGGCTATGAATCTGATATCACACTATGGTGCCTACTTCATCCAATTTAGAAAATTTTCCTATATAAGGCTTACAGGCTATGAGAGCACTCCTCTCAAGCTTCCTATGTTCTGCAATGATAAAATGGCCTTGATAGAGGTATGCAGGTAGCTGGACAAGTTACACAGAACCTGCAGGGATAAGAAAATCACTGGCCTGCACTTCCCCATATCTTTGGGAAATTACACCTGCAAAATGGCTCTAGATGCACAAAACATAGAAAGAGCCCTAGCTCCCATCACTGTCCATTTCTTCAGGCCAAGAACCTGCTTTGACTTGAAGAAATTTATTGAGAAGAACATCAAAATCAATTATCATCATAGGGAAGACACAGAGGACTATTGGGCTGACTGTGCTGATGATTTTGAGGCAAGGAGGAGACACTATGGCAGATTTTCTCTTCAATTAATTCAAGAGCTTAACTTGTACCAAGTTCCTGAAGGGCTCCAGGATGATAATTCCAACCTGTACTCATATGAATATGACAACATGGTCAAACACACTCCCTTGGAGGATTTGGATTGGTTGAGAGAAATCCTAGCTCCAAGGATCTTGGTAAGAACCAAAATCTGGTTTGATAGGAAAGTCCGTAAGCTTAGAAGGCACTCAGGGGAATCCTCCTCCAAGGATACTCCAAACCAAGAAGGGATCATTAACACTCAGTTTAGAATCCCACTGTGTAAACCCCTCCTACCTCGTCTCAAGTTCCCATAGTCTCACTCCTTCCTCATCAACCCGGGTATATCAAAAGAAAGTCAAAGAAGTCAAGAAGGAGCCTGTGGAGGAAGATCCCCTCAGGAAGCATACGGAGTTGCCCTCAGGCCCAAAGAACATCATTGTTCTTAGTGAAAGTGAGGAGAGTGAAGTGTTAGTCTCTACAAGTGCTCTAGAAGCCCCATGGATAAATAAATAAATAAAAATACTATAAAAATTTAGAAAATAGGTAAATTCTGGATGCCCTGCACCTTGGTATTTATAGCCTCTAAAAATGCATGTTTGGTCATTTTATACGTGTTTGGTCATGTTTTGGTTGTCGGACATAGTTTGAGGGGAGGAACTTGGCTTATTTTTGAAAGTGTAAAGAAATCGTAAAGAAATCAATACGAAGGATTTCGATTCTTTGTCTATCGATTCTTTTTATTCGCAATCTATCCATTAAATATAATTAGATCATTTGTCTACATTATCTTTGAGAAGCTTTGTATTCTTGTAGATTTTATTCATAGAAATGTGTGACTTTTCAAATTTCATCTTATTAATGTGGGTACAAATGATCTTATTCCAATTCACTGTATTCTTTCACGCATAAAAAATTATTCTGTCATCTATAATTATGGATGGTTCCTTTCTGCTTATTTCCACATTTTCATTCCTCTATCCTTTTGTAATTGGTGATCTATTTAGGAAACACTTTTATGATATCCAAGTTCCATAGTGAAACCATGCTTTGTACATGTGTAAATAGGTTCATTTTTGAATAAGGGAACCTCTCCCACTAAAGAGGAGGTACTTCTTGTCCCCTGACTACTGCTCTTCTTAAAGTTCCTTTTCGATGACCAACAGTTTTTGGCGACTCGATGGGGAATCGTATTCCAGTTCCATAATCATTTATCGATCATCTTTTGATCTGGTGACTCCACGTTTTACTCAAGGGAGAAGGGCCTGGTATTGAAGATTCTCAGTTCCAGCTTTTGGAACAGCAAGGTTTTCCTTTCTCTTTAGTAAGAAGAAATATAAGAGCTCGATCAACAAGCACTCCTCCTGTCAAAGATAGAACCCCTACGGGTGGTATTCTTTCAGAGAAAATCAGTCCTAATCTCTGAGCTCTTATTCTTGCTGGTGTTTCAGTTCCCCTTCAAGCCATTTTTCCAAGAATGGCAGTACCATTGCCTTGGGGCCATCGTGTTGGGCCCCTCACCCTTCCTCGGCCTTTGCGCATGAGTTACCCCAGAGGTAATCGGAAGAACTTTTTAAATTCAAGGGTGATGGCAAGGTACATCCGATGAACACATCGCAGCCTTCATAGTTGCATGTGGAGTTCGGGAGTTGAACATTAAGACATCTCGTAAGGCTTTTTGTTAATACTTTACAAGATAATGTTTGATTGGTTCTATCACCTTTTGGCTAGAGCTATCACTAGTTGGAACACAATGAGAACTAGGTTTGAAAAAATTTTCAACCGGCGGAAGACGTGCATGCTTTGCTAGCCCAAATTTCTCAAATAAAGAAGGAATCACAAGAGCCCATGAGATAATTTGCGGCTCGGTTCAACAGGTTAATTAACAAAATTCTACCAGACACTCAACCTATAGATCAAATCCAAAAGTGCTTCTTCCTAAATTGCCCAATTTCCTGAAGTTAGTTATGCATTGAGAAGGGCTAATCTTGCAACATTGGCCGAGGATCAAAATCTTGTTGTTAGTGTTGAAGATGATTTAATCATGTCAGGAAATTTGAGGAGAGACCGTTCTAGATCCAAGTCTTCTTCTTCCTCCTCTTCCACTCCTGGACCTAATACTGATCCATTGGTACAAAAAATTACAAATGATCTCATCGCCATTAAGAAACAATTGGCTCAGCGTGCTCCATATGCAAATGTTTCAAGGAAGGAATTTTCAGCCTAGAAATCATTTTCCGCTTCTCAAACAAGGCTAGCACTTGAAGGACCTCTATTAAAGTCCCCGATCAACGCAACCTGAAGTTGAAGGACCGAGAGGACGAGGAGGTTAATGAAGAGTGTGAAGAATTTGTTGAAGAGTTTGATGATGAAATAGACAAACTTGAGGGATCTCGAGTTAATTTCTGTGCATGTATACTTTGCTTAATGCTAAATCAAATGAAGCAAGAACTACCACCTAAAATAGTTCTACAATTTAGCTAAAACAAAGCATAAACACCATCATGATAAGAATTAAACAAGGGTTAGATGCTAGCATTCATAAATACAAACTTTGAAACTAACAATGCTAAATATCTAAACTCCTCTATTCTCTAACAACAAATAAATGAATGGACCTAAGTAAGCTCCATGGCTATCAAAATAGTTGTCCTTAATGTTCCAAGAACCTAGGAATGGGGGCTAATCAAAGTTGGGATACAAGACCCTTTTGACACCTCCCATATGACCCAAGCACTTTAAGAAAGAGGCTTAACTCTTCAAGATGATGAACTCTCAAAAGGGAAAGGTGCAAGCTCTTAGTCTCTTTGCTATATGCTTTGCATTTTCTCTCTTAGAAAGTTTAGGTGTAAGTAAAAAGGTAGGTGGAGGGCTCTTTATATAGCCCAAAGGATAAAGGATTCAACACATTCTCATGAATGTGGGATAAAGGTAAAACATGATTAGGAATGGATAAGGTTGCTTTATTAAAGGTAACCTTACTTTAGAAGGGTTTAATACATGTTTAGCAAGTCATGGGAGTTGGGGGTGTTTTAATTAATCAAAGGTGATTAACTAATAGGTATGTGTAAGCTTATAGAAGCCAATTAGAAGAATATTAGTGTGATTTAGGCTATTATAAGGGGATTAAATCAATTAAATATTGATTTATTGGTTAAATGGAAGGGAAAGCTAATTAATTAATAATAATTAATTAGTCTAGGTAGAAGGGGTGATTTATTAACGGAAGGTCGTTAATTAGGTTATTTTTTGGATAGGAAACTTAATTAATTAGCTTAGTGTAATTAATTAATGATGATATGAGGGAAAATGAGTGCTTTTGACGATACGTCGTTGATTTGTGAGAAAGGGGATAATTAGCGCAATTTAAGTATTTAAATTGCTTGGGCGTAATTATAGGTGTCTACATTTCCCCTCTTTGGGGTGGCGTAAGTGATGCCACTTCAAAGATAGTAGACAGAAGAGATTTTGAAGAGATAGAAGAAAAATTAGTAGGAGGGAGAGATGCCCCCTCGAGTGTCGATGGGGTGATGAAGGAAGTCGATCGACGATCGAAAAAGATGAGAAGTAGGCAGAAGAATGGGGACGAGGTAGGATGCCCCAAGGAGAGGGAGAATTAGGGGTGAAAGGGAAGTGGTGTAGAAGAAATATGGATGAGGGGAGAGAAGAGCTTAACCTCTAGCTACTTATTTGTTTGGAACAAATTTGATGTCATCATATTGCCATAGGAACTACATCATCGGTCCTTATGAAAAATATAAGCATACGACAAAGGTAGAATGACATGAAAAGCCATACTACGAACAATTATCCATTGCTGAAAGTACCAACTCCACACAACATACAATAATGCAATGCAATACGAGAAGGAAACAAGCTCATATAACAGGGAAAATAAGTACGAACGCACATATCCAACCCAACAACGGTCAAGACAATTGTACAAATGTTTTGTTATCAGTGCTGAAGAGATCCACAAGTTTGTGATTGATGAAAAGGGTTAAAAATGATGCCCCAAGAAAGGATACATGCAAGGGGAAATGAAAATGGACACGGGGTCCATGAAAAGTGTTTTTGTGCGCAGAATGAAACAACACTAAGCAACCAAAAGTGCCCCAGAGTACGAGGAAAGCAAGCAACTAGCTTTGTGAATGGTTGTGAATCCGGTGATCCACGAGTCATATTAATCAGGGAAGATGTGAGACAAACCAACAGGATATGGAGAAAATACCATGCGCAAGACACAAGTTTCAGCCGTAAGAAGCAAGTTACCATTTTGTAGGGTGTTTTACTTTTTAGGAATTTTTGAAAAATTTTGCCTTGTTTTTGGATTTTATATATATATATATATATATATATATATATTTTTTGTTTTTTTGAAATAATGTTCTATTATGAAATATTTTCTATGTTTTTGTGTTTTTCTAAACAATTTTTTGTGTTTTTCTTGAAACAATTTTCTATTGTTTTTGTGTTTTTCTCAAAACAATTTTCTATTTTTTTGTTTTTCTCTGAAACAATTTTCTATTGTTTTTGTGTTTTCTCAAAACAATTTTCTATTGTTTTTGTGTTTTCTCGAAACAATTTTCTATTGTTTTTGTGTTTTCTCGAAACAATTTTCTATTGTTTTTGTGTGTTTTATTCAATAGTTTTCCAAAGCTATGTGTAGGTAACCAAGAAAGCATGGATGCCCCTGTGTTAGGTGGGGAATATACAAGGGCAGAAGCCATGCGCACTAATGAACAAGAAGGTGAACTCATTGAGTTGCCCCCGAGCATAAGATGGGAAATAACGAAAGACCACATCCCTCACAGATGAATAGAAGAAGGCAAAGCCGGATCAAGGCTGGACAGAATGGTGTGCACAAGGAAACTCGAAAGTAGAACCAGGTCCAGGCCAAAGACAACTACCCAGGATGCTTGTGAACAACGAATCCTCCCGAGGTGCCGGAAACCGGTTTTCACCCAAGGACTTGTCCAAAGTGCCACAATTGCGTGGTTTTCACTAGTGGACGACCTGTTTTCTCTTTTTTTTTTTTTGATTTTTTTTTATTTTATTTTTGATGTTTTTGTTTTTTTTTTTTTTTTGTGATTTTTATGACTTTCTTGTGCCATGTTTAGGCATAAAACCTCTTAAGATGCATGGCATTCATGGGCTCCTGGAGCTCATCACCATTGGGGTGAGCCAACTTGTATGCCCCTATGCCATACTTGGCAACTATGACATAGGGTCCTAACCAGTGTGGTTCGAACTTCCCTTTCTTTTCTCGCTCTGCTCTGGTGTTGAACTAGTTCTCCTTCATAACTAAATCACCCACCTCAAACTGGCGAGGGATGATTCTCTTGTTGTAGTTGCGGGAGATTCTATGTTGATATACCTTCAGGTGATTAAGAGTGTGAATGCGCCTCTCATCTAGGAGCTCTAACTCAGCCAATCTTGCCACTCGATAATCTTCATCCTTATCCAAATAGTCCCAAAGAGAAATTCACAGGGATGGGAGTTCAATCTCTAAAGGGATGATAGATTCTATCCCAAACACTAGGGAATATGGCGTCACACCCGTAGGAGTGTGAATTGATGTTCGGTAGGCCCAGAGGGCTGGGTGGATTTGTAGGTGCCAGTTTCGACCGGTTTTGCTAACCATCTTCTCCATTATCCTTACCAAAGTCTTGTTTGTTGCCTTAGCTTGTCCATTACCCTGAGGGTAATATGGCGTGGACCATTTTAATCTAATTTGGAACCGTTGGCAAAAGGCCTTTCACATTTTGTTCTTAAATGACTTCCCATTATCTGTGACAATGGTTACAGGGATACCATATTGGCAAATAATGTGATTCATGATGAATTTAGAAATCTGTGCTCCTGTGACATAAGTTAAAGGGACAGCCTCCACCCATTTTGTAAAGTATTTTGTAGCTGTGATGATATGTGTATGACCATCAGATGAGGTAGGAGTAAGCTTCCCTATTAGATCAAGTCCCCATTTAGAGAATGGCCATGGGGTAGTGATTGGTTGCAATGGTTGTGATGGAGCATGGATGAAATTTCCATACTTTTGGCAAAGCACACATTTTCTAACATAATTACAACAATCAGTTTCCATGGTGGGCCAATAGTAACCTACTCTTAACAGTTTCTTAGCCAAGACCATTCCGTTTGTATGTGCTCCGCATACTCCTTCGTGTACTTCTTTAATTGCCTGGATTGACTCCGTCACATCCAGACAACGTAACAGATTCCCATCGTAGCCACGACGATAAAGTGTACCTCCTAAAAGGGTGTAATGGGCTATCTGGTGAATCAGGATTTGCTTTTCAGAATGGGAGATATTGGGAGGGAAAGTACTGTCCTTAAGATAGGTGAAGATGGGTTCATACCATGGGGAATGGGGACCAACAACCTCACAAGCTAGGCAAGATTCGGCATGTCATACGCGGGCTGGCGTAGATTTTCTATGAAGAATGGCATATCATTGTTCCCTAGTGGAATACGAAGCATAGATCCCACCATTGCCATGGCATCCGCCGATCTATTCTGTGCTCTTGGAATTTTCTCAAAGGTGATGCACACAAAATACTCCTTTAGAGTTTCCACTAACTTTTTGTAAGGTATGAGCTTATCATCCTTAACTTTATACTCATCATTAACCTGTTTGATGATTAGCTGTGAATCACCTACAACCTTAACATGTTGAATATTCCACTTGATGGCTAGCTTCATCCCTGCAATGAGTGCTTCATATTCCGCAATGTTGTTCATGCAAGGGAAGGCCAGGCGGAAAGCCTGCGGTATAGGATCACCCGAAGGAGTAATAAGGACCACTCCTGCACCTGAACCATGAAACGTAAAAGATCCATCAAAATGTATCTGCCATATGACAGATTCTTCAATGTAGAGCAAAGATGCATCTGGCAGATCCAGACTCAAAGGTTTTGTGCTTTGCAAAGGTGCTTCCGCTAGCTGGTCGGCAAGTACTTGTCCTTTAACTGATTTTTGATGGACAAATTCTATATCAAACTCACTGAGTAGAATGATCCAATTAGCCATTCTACCTGTGAGGGTGGTTTGGACAACAAATACTTGAGTGGGTCGACCTTGGATATGAGCTTGGTCTTAGTATTTAGCAAGTAATGGTGAAGTTTTTGAAAGGTAAAAATGACGGCCAAGCAAGCCTTTTCAATCTGAGGATAATTAAGTTCATAGGTGATGAGGGTGTGACTCAGATAGTACACCACTTTCTCTTTATGGCTAAGGTCATATTGGGTGAGCAACGCACCAATAGCGTATTGCGTAGTAGAAATATAGAGCAAAAGTGGTTCTCCTGGAGTAGGAGGCATGAGGACAGGTGGATTAGCTAGGTATTGTTTAAGCAAAGCAAAGGCTTGTTGTTGCTTGGGTCCCCAAAGGAAAGTGACATCCTTTTTAAGAAAATGGGTGAATGAGTGACATTTATCTGCAAGCTGGGAGATAAAGTGGTGAATGGCTTGAATTTTCCCTTGCAAGCTACGCAGTTGCTTGATATTCTCAGGTGGAGGCATTTCAGTGATGGCAGACACTTTAGTGGGATCTACCTCAATACCTCGTCTCGACACAATGAAGCCCAATAGTTTCCCGGATAACACACCGAAGACACATTTCTTTGGATTCAATCTGACTTTGTATTCATGCAGGTGTTCAAAGATATGCCGCAAAATGATAGGATGATCCTCTCTTGTTTTGGACTTTCCCAGGATGTCATCTACGTAGTCTTCCATGATGTCATGAATCATATCATGAAAGATTACTATCATGGCCCGCTGATAAGTTGCTCCCACATTCTTAAGGCCAAATGGCATCACCTGATAATAGAAGGTGCCCCAAGGAGTTGTGAAAGTTGTTTTGTGTTGGTCTTCCTCAACGATCTTAATTTGATTATAACCTGAAAAGCCATCCATGAGTGATAGCATTTCGTACCCTGCGGTTGAGTCAACAATCATGTCAATGTTGGGCAATGGAAAGTCATCTTTAGGGAAAGCTTTATTGATGTCCCTAAAATCTGTGCAGATTCAGATACCGATAGGTTTCTTCTGGACAGGAACAATGTTCGATATCCATTCAGAATAATCAATTGGCCTGATGAATCCTACTGCAAGTAACCTTTCCAACTCTTCTTTAACTAACAAGGCCACTCTTGGGTGCATCTTTTGGAGCTTCTATTTGATAGGCTTAGCATCTGCATGCACAACCAGGTTGTGCATGACTAAAGTTGGATCTAAGCCGGGCATGTCTTTGTAAGACCATGCGAACACATCAATAAACTCTCGCAGTAGCATAGTGAACGTCTTTTGTTCTCTGGCCGAGAGTGATGCTCCCAATTTTACTATCTTGGGATCTTCTTCGGTACCAATATTGACATCAATGGTTTCTTCAACTAACAATTTTGATAAATCCTCCATATGCGTAGGATCGGGAGGTAGGTTGAGATCTTCATCCAAGGATGTCTCTACGAGATTTTCATCCTTGGCGTGGTCACTTTGTTTGTCCTTTGATTTTCTTATTTGTTTGTCAGCCAAAGTGCCTCAAAGAGGTTTTCACTGTGTGACTTGGACTTTGATTTTTGCCGAGGCTTTTCTTTAGAACTCTTGCCCTCACTTTTCTTTAAATTTTGTTGACCACGAAGTTCAGCCTCCTCGCCGAAGTAGGCGCAGGTGTCTAAGTCGATAAAGAAACCCTTCTTGTGATCTCCAATGGGAATTGTATCCCTTATGCCCATGAACTCTGCAATAGCCTCATCATTCTCGAATAAATCTAGTGGCATGTGACGTTGTTGGTCCCATTCAACGAGGGAAGGGTACACAAGGTCAAGGGTCGGTTCGGTGGGGGTTATGGTCAGGACAACATTGTTCATGAAAAGGTTCGTGGAGGCCAGATCCTCATATAGGCTACAATGGGAATCCGTATCACGCTGTCTAGGTACTCGAAGCTATCCTCATGCTCAGAAAAAGTCACATCTTGATCGTTGGGGTGTGCTCCGTAAGGGTGAATCCCAATGCCATATCTTTCTATTTTGAAATGTGGAAGAGGGACTGGTTCTCTTTGTCCTTGTTCATTCCTCCCACATCCTAGGCCTTTGTAGCCCATGGAGTACATCATTCTGCTAGATTTTTCATATTCTAGGGTTTGATAACAAGATGGTTGAGTGTCCTCAGGGACCCAAGTAGTAGGTGGATCAAGTAATTTTTCCTCAGCTAACAAGCCTCCAGGTAGGAATGACCCAATAGTGTGTTCCTCTCTAGGTCTCCTGAAGCGGTAGTTGGGTCGACCTCTAGTCTTGGGTGACAAGGAGAGGTCAGAAACCAAGAGTGCTTGTTGTACATTATACTCCCCACAGCCATATTCCAGAATTTTCATCTCCCATGAATCAAATGGCGATGTGGAAGTGGATGCCCCATGAGCATAAGAATTAAGAGAATTTGAATCTACTCGAGATTCCATGGCCTCAGAATGAAGAGGGACAACTATATCTGTGGAGGGACATGCATATGTACCCTTTCGTGTAAAGCTATTAAGAGCTCTACAATGAGCAAAGGGCTCTGAATCTCCTGGTATTGTAACCGTATGTCCCTCATGCTTCAACTTGATGCATTGATGAAATGTTGATGGCACGGCCTGCATGGCATGAATCCATGGTCGGCCTAGAAGCATATTATATGGAAGTTCCAAGTCTAGGACGTGAAACTTTGTCTGATGGCAAGTGGGGCCCACCTCCATGGGTAGCGTAATGGTGCCTGCTGACTCTCTTTCCGCGTTGTCGTATGCGGTGATAGTAATAATATGGGACTCAAGATCTTCCTCCGTATGTCCCAATTGTTTGACCAGCTTAAGCGTGTAGATGTTCAATCCCGATCCATTGTCCACAAGCACCCATTTGATTTTCCTGTGGGTGACAACTACCTCGATGTACAAGGGAAGATTATGTGTAGGATTCGTGGTAGGGATCTCCCTATGGTTGAAAGTAAGATGCTCACTTGATGCAATATTTGCCACCGTGGCTTGAAGGTACGTAGGATCGACTTCTAAAGGCACTCCCGACCCTTGAAGAGTTTGATACAAAATGTCCTTATGCACATTGGATATCTTGAGAAGATCTAAGATCGAGATCTTAGCAGGTGTCCTCTCAAGTTGTTCTAAAAGGTTATATTTATCAGTTTGCGGGGTCAACAGAGAGGGTTCAGAATCACGAGGCGGGCACGCCTTGTTACCGCAGCGCAGTCCTTTCCCTTGATCCGGATGGTATTGACACAATCAGCAGGGGAGTGAATACATCCGATAAGTGAATCGTAATGATTGTTATCTCTTTTGGTATATAAGTAATTCGTGGCTTTATAGGTTTGGGATGACTCTCCCGATCCGGCTTTGTCTTTTCCAACTTATCATGCTTGGGGAATGGTTCCTTATAAATCCCCATTTTCTCGTTAGGTGTTTTACATGTGGCCAAGGTTATCCACCTCTATCTCCCCGTTGTCAATGAGGTCTTGAATATAGTGGCGAAGTCACAAACATTTGTCTATTTTATGACCTTTAACGCGATGCATTTCACAATATTCATGCTCCTTATACCATGAAGGTTTAGGAGCGTTGTCATCAAATGGTTGTGTTGTAGGATAGGTCATCATGTTGGCCGCATCCAACTATTTTAGTATGAGGGACAATGGTTCATTGAGGGAGGTGAATGTTTGTCACTTTGGTGGTGGTTGAATTGGGCCCTTGGTTAGTTTAAAAGGTTGACTAGTTTGGACCGTTTGAACACGTTTGGAATCAGTGATTCCGTCTCCCACCACGTTTTTGTTTTTGTTAAAGATATTTGGCTTTTCAGTGGGTTTGACACTTTGGTTGTCTTTAGATTGGGTTTTGAGGGTGCCTTTGGCAATGAGAGCCTTTTCTATTTGAATCCCTTTCTCGATAACCTCCTCAAAGGTGCGGACACAATGCATTTGGAGGTGGAAAGCTATATCTAGGTTGAGATTAGGGATGAAAATACTGACCAGCTACTTCTTAGGGAAAGCGCAAGGGAAGCGACTAGCTATCCCTCTCCATCGTTGGAGGAAGCTGGCGAAGGTCTCATTTGGGCATTGTTTTGTGCCGCACAAGTCTGCCATGGTGATGTCACTCTCTATGTTATATGAGAAATGACGCATGAATCTTTCCACCAATTCTGGCCAGGTGAAAATTGATCCTCGTGGTAAGCGCGTAAACCATTCCAATGCTTGACCTCCGAGACTCTTAGAAAAAGTCTGATGAGGTAATTATCACTATAAGACACCTCTTGACATGCCATGTAGAAATATTTAACATGATCCCTTGGGTCTCCCTTTCCTTTGTATTTGTCAAACTTTGGCATATCAAATTTCTTTGGAAAGGGTTGAAGGGTCATTGTCTTGTCAAAAGGATAGGGGCATAGTTCTTCGTATTGGTATTTCCTAATACTCCCTATATTGCTTTCTTGTATGCTCGCAAGAGTTGCTTTCATAGATTGCACTTCTTGTGTGAGCAATTGTTCTCTAGTGGGAGAAGCGGGGATGTGTACACGATGGTACCCCGTGTCTTCTTCTCCTTGGTTTTCTCGATGGAGTTCATGGATCCTAAACTTAGGCTTTGACTTTTGAACGTTCTTGTTTGTGTCTTTTTGTACCTGGAAAGTAAGCAAAGCTAGTTGTGGCTTAGGTTACTGAGTTGTTGTTGGATTGTGACTTGGTTTGTGTCTTCTTCTTCTAAAGGTTCTTCCTCTTCGTATTGTGGAGGCTCTTCCCCTGTTTCATGTTCTATCTTATTTCTTCGTGCCACTTTGATGAGGGGTATTCTATGCCCTATCACTTTATCATTTTCTACGTAAGAAGTGGAAGCATGCCCACTGTTAAAATATCTTCCATATTGATAAGGGGGTGTTCTTCCTTAGTAGTGTCATTTATAGGTAATATTGGTTCATTCTCGGTGGGCAATTTGGCCCCTAATTCCATGACCCATGCCAAAACTCTATCTTTGTTTCTAAGGAGAAACTCATCTAGTAGAGTGGGGTCAAAATCAAAGTCTATGTGTGGTGATTCTAATTCATTTCCACTATGATCGACCATCTCTTCGGTTTCCTTTTTCTAGAAAATAGTGGCCCTAAGTCATGTCCAATGAAGGGGTTTGACCCTTGTCTGTTAGAGGTCTCCCAAGCATGTGCTTGTTGTTCCTCATATGTCTATTTCTTCAACCCTAGACGTGTTTTGGGAGCCATGTTTTCGTGATAAGTTTCACTAAGGTAAGTTGTAGATTTGTTCAAAATTCAATGACTACCCCTAAGTGAAACACAAGATGAAATTGCTAAGAGTATGAATGTGTCACCAATGTGAGAATACCAATATGATAGAGTGATAAATCACCCGTGATACAAGCATTTGGTATTAAAACTTAATCAAATGAAGTACTTCCTAGACTACGTTTCAAAGTAATTTGTGACGCCAGATGATTAACAAGATGTCTCCACTTATGCCAAGTTCAAAGGAATGAACAAGACGTAAGTAAATACATGAAGTTAAATGTGATCTCCCAATCAAGATATACGATGAGCAAGCTCAATTTTGATTAAGACCTATATCTCAAAAAGTGCCAATTACGATTTGTGAATGACACAACAATATCACCAAGATATGTTAAACCACTTTGTAAGAAAGTGAAGTATTGATATCGAGGTGTTATTGATATAACACACACAAATGGTAGTGCCTAGCACCTTTTGAAATCGAGGTAATAATAAAACCGAACAAAAAAAGCTCAAAGTATAGCTAGGAATAGTTAAGAATGTGTGCAGCGTAACCGTACAATATAGGTATTTATGTCGAGTTTACAAGAAACAAGACGTAAATATCAAAATTGTAATGATACGAGACAAACAAGCTAACTCCTCTATGGAAGTCCGCAGTGATGAACCACGCCTAACTACAATGACGATCTTGACATGGGTATCAAGATCACAATGGCTACCAAATGACGTGAAAATGCCTCCACTCACTTTAGACGTTTAACTAACCCAGCCGCAAACATGGATGGGCGTAAACGGACATAAAAGTGAGAGAAACAGTCGAATGGCAACACAAAGGTAATCACACCTCTTTTGATCAACAAAGTGTCAAAAGAATATGAAGGAAATAAATCAAGAAAAATGATGAAAAATGCTAGCCTCACTTCAGCAGAGTTTCACCTCGCCCTAAGGCAAGTAAAAACTAGGTGAAAGTAATACGTCACACGTTTCTCAAAAAGAAGGTTCACAACTCAACACTGTTTTCAAATGGTCAAAGTGGGCTCCTGGCCAAAGTATATTCTCCTAGGTGGTTCTCTCACCCTAGGTGTTACAAAGTTGCCACGAGCGAGCGTGATTTACCCAAAAAGTCACACTGACTAGTTTGGGAGTATCTCGGCTTTACTTTACCCCCTTCAAGAACAGTAGGCAACTAGTGCGTCTACGTGTACTATCACTGGGGTCGCCACAATGGACAACCTGTAACTCTATCTCACAAAGGAATCACTAGTCAAGTAGGTAGTGCGGAGCACTTCCCATTTCATCCACAAGGTTCCCTCTTGCGTGGACTACTTTGGGGTTCCTGGAACCACCCCCATTGTTGTAGCTTAAGGCGTTATGCCAAAGGGGTTATGTTCCAGTTGAGCGGAGAGGGACGTACCCTTTTCCGAAACCTGCAATACAGTGTTTTGAATATGTTGTTCTTTTTATCTTGTTTAATTAGGTGTGGTTTGCTTGAACACCTTTTGGCAACCTGTATAACAACTGTATTAGTAGTTTTTGATTTTGTTTTGGTTCCTCCTTTCTTTGACAAGCGTTTTTAGGTCCTGCACTCAAGCATTAGTAGTTCTCCAAGAAAATCACATTATTTAAAAGAAGATTAAGAGTTGTTTTTGATTCTCAAGATCATCCAAGGATGCAAGAGAAGAGCATACACAACAAATAATCCAACTAAAAAGTAAAGAAAATCTTTTCAATCAATGAACCATACAAAATTCTTGATAAATGTTCATTCCCCTAAACCAAAAGTGAAAGATGAAGTTTCCAATCTACCAAATGTTATAAAATGAAGACTAAAGTTGCTTTTGATTCTCAAGATCACCCTAAGGTGCAAGAGAAGAGCATACACAAACTTTATCCCAACTATATAGAAATGGAAAACTTCAAATCAAAGGACCATTGAAAAATGCTTTGTAAAAGGTTCATTCCCTTAAGCAAAAAGTGAAAGATGAAGTTTCCAATTTACCAAATGTTATAAAATGAAGACTAAAGTTGCTTTTGATTCTCAAGATCACCCTAAGGTGCAAGAGAAGAGCATACACAAACTTTATCCCAACTATATAGAAATGGAAAACTTCAAATCAAAGGACCATTGAAAAAATGCTTTGTAAAAGGTTCATTCCCTTAAGCAAAATGAATAATCAAGTTTCCAAGTTTAATCCCAATGTTAACAAGATAGAGATCAAAGTTGTTTTTGATTCTCAAGATCACCAAAAGGTGCAAGAGAAGAGCATACACATGCTTTGGTCTAAATCGAGTAAGCATGAAAATACAACATTCATCAAAACATTAGACATGTTAGAAAATGACCAGTTTTCAAATAACAGAAAAACCTATAATTTTGTAACTATAAATCCCAAATTTATGTTTTCATTGCATATTTAACTTCAATACCTTTCCAACGCAAAAAATGGAGTCATTTTGAGTTCGGGAGCAAAAGTTATGGCCTTCGGAAGATGGGTTACACATATGCTCTTATGCTCATGGGTATGCACTTGACATGCACTCAAAAATGTCAAAAAACGTCCCTTAACCTGCAAAATGGGCAAATTTTTCCAACCAAGATTCAATTTTGACAACAACCCATCACATTAATATATGAATAGAAGACTCAACGCTATCAAACATTAACATACATGCTCAAGAATTTAAGATTTTCAAGAAATTGACAAAACTAGCATGTAGAATGATGAAAAAGTAAGCTCTAAAAATGAAAACATGATGAAATCTTGAAATTTTCTCACCAAGATTAAATTTTGACAGCAACCCACCACATTAATATGTAAATAGAAGACTCAGCACTATCAAACACTAACCTACATGCTCAAGAATTGAAAATTTTCAAGAAATTGACAAAACTAGCATGTAAAATGTTGAAAAAGTAAGCTAAAAATGAAAACATGATGAAATCTTGAAATTTTCTCACCAAGATTAAATTTGGGCAACAACCCACCACATTAATATGTAAATAGAAGACTCAGCACTATCAAACACTAACCTACATGCTCAAGAATTTAAAATTTTCAAGAAATTGACAAAACTAGCATGTAGAATGTTAAAAAAGTAAGCTCTAAAAATGAAAACATGGATAAATCTTGAAATTTTCCCATCAATTCCAATTTTGACAGCACTTCACCTCCTTCATACCTACAAGGAATACCCAACACATGCAAACTCAACAAAACAAGTTAAGAAAAACAAGTTAGATCAACATGTGTAAAAGAGGGTTAGTAACCAAAAATAAAACTTAACTACAAAAACTTGAAATTAAGTGCAAAGGACAATGGAGTAAGTCCCACCGGGTGTGCCAAATGTGTGCATGTATACTTTTCTTAATGCTAAATCAAATGAAGCAAGAACTACCACCTAAAATAGTTCTACAATTTAGCTAAAACAAAGCATAAACACCATCATGATAAGAATTAAACAAGGGTTAGATGCTAGCATTCATAAATACAAACTTTGAAACTAACAATGCTAAATATCTAAACTCCTCTATTCTCTAACAACAAATAAATGAATGGACCTAAGTAAGCTCCATGGCTATCAAAATAGTTGTCCTTAATGTTCCAAGAACCTAGGAATGGGGGCTAATCAAAGTTGGGCTACAAGACCCTTTTGACACCTCCCATATGACCCAAGCACTTTAAGAAAGAGGCTTAACTCTTCAAGATGATGAACTCTCAAAAGGGCAAGGTGCAAGCTCTTAGTCTCTTTGCTATATGCTTTGCATTTGCTCTCTTAGAAAGTTTAGGTGTAAGTAAAAAGGTAGGTGGAGGGCTCTTTATATAGCCCAAAGGATAAAGGATTCAACACATTCTCATGAATGTGGGATAAAGGTAAAACATGATTAGGAATGGATAAGGTTGCTTTATTAAAGGTAACCTTACTTTAGAAGAGTTTAATACATGTTTAGCAAGTCATGGGAGTTGGGGGTGTTTTAATTAATCAAAGGTGATTAATTAATAGGTAGGTGTAAGCTTATAGAAGCCAATTAGAAGAATATTAGTGTGATTTAGGCTATTATAAGGGGATTAAATCAATTAAATATTGATTTATTGGTTAAATGGAAGGGAAAGCTAATTAATTAATAATAATTAATTAGTCTAGGTAGAAGGGGTGATTTATTAACGGAAGGTCGTTAATTAGGGTATTTGTTGGATAGGAAACTTAATTAATTAGCTTAGTGTAATTAATTAATGATGATATGAGGGAAAATGAGTGCTTTTGACGATATGTCGTTGATTTGCGAGAAAGGGGATAATTAGCGCAACCTCTAAAGGCCTTTTACCCACTCCATCTTCTATACCACAACCTAACTCGGTAGTTGTTGTCACCTCACCCAATGACAAGATCAAACCATTCTATGTGACACTCCTTATAGCCGGCCATAGACTCAACAACTGCGTCATAGACTCAGGGGCATCAGATAATGTAATGCTTGCCAAAGTAGCCCATGCCTTAGGTCTAACTCTCACACGCACTTACGGGTCTTGTTATTCCATGGAGAGTAAGGAAGTGCCCCTGGTCGAAAGAATTAAAGATGCACAGGTAGCTTTTGCTACTTTTCCTGAGAAGAAAGTTTTGGCTACTATCCTAGTAGCGGACATTCCTCCTTCATATGGGATGCTGCTAAGTAGGAACTTCTATAAGGATGTGGGTGGATAAATTCAAATTGATTGGTCACATGCCCTCATACTGTTAATGGGTAAATGAAAAAGTTCTTACACGAGAAGCGATCAGAGTATATTGTACAAAAAACAAATGATCCCAAAGCACAAATACTCTATGAGGATATGGGGCATGGAAACTACATGATTATGTCTCTGAAGAAATCCAACTCCTCAAAATATCACCGAGGATCCTAATGGTGTTTGGATATTAGAGTTTGATGGAAGATGTTCTTCACTAGTTGTAATATTAGTATCGCTGAAGGAAGCATTCATCCTTTCTCATTCAAGTTACAATTTGAAAATACCAAGAATACAAAAATATGAATCTCTCATTCTCGGGCTTCATGTGGCAAAAGAATAGGGTGTGAAGAATATCCTAGCTCGTGGAGATGTGGAACTGATTGTCAAGCAAGTTAGAAACCTCTTCCAGATAAAGAATAGAAGATTGAAACATTACAGGAATCAAGTTTGGGACTCCATCGAATTTATTGATGCCTTCTCCATCGAAGCAGTACTTAGGGAGGAGAATACCAGGGCTGATTCACTAGCAGTCTCGGGGTCATTTCTTATACCTCATCCTAACTTCTCTCAAGATAAGTTTACCATTGAGATGATCCATAGACCCAATGTACCTGATAATGCAAGTAACTGGCAAGTTTTCAATGATGATCAACACCTACTTTCTTTCTTAGAACTCAAGGATAATTTTGAATAGTTGTACTTTGAAGGAAGCGATAATTTTCCTCATGAAAGTGTGCCCTTTAACGAAGAAGTCATCAAAGAAGAAGAGGTAGATCAAGATGGATGTATCAAACTCAAAGGAAACAAGATTCCAAAAGGATTGGTGAGTTTAGAAGAATTGTTTGACAAACATGATAGGTATGTAAAGTTTAAAGCTTCTACTAGACCTCAACAATCAGCTGAATATGACAAAATTAATATTGGGAGTTCTACTGACCCTAAACTCGTGAACATTGGAAAAATGTTGTACACCAGATGAGAGGAAGAAGGTAATTAATCTTTTAAATAAGTATAAATATTTCCTTTCTTATTCCTACGAAGATTTAAAATCCTTTCAACCAAAGGAGATGCAACATTTTATCCCTCTCAAACCTGGAATTAAGCCTTTCAAACAGAAACAAAGGCAATACAATCCTAAGATAGCTGACACCATTTTTCAGGAAATACAGAAGTTATTAAAATCCAAAATCATTTTTCCTATTCACCATTCAACATGGATTGCCAATATTGTGCCTGTTAGAAAGAAAAATGGTGAGATCCGCATCTGTGTCGATTTTAGGAATCTGAATCAAGCTTCTTTAAAAGACAACTATCCTTTACCCATGATGGATCAGGTCTTGCAAGCTGTAACGGGATCTGAAATGTTGTCTATGCTTGATGGCTTCTCAGGATATAACCAGGTAGAAGTTAATACCGTAGATCAACACAAAATAGCTTTCACTACCCCTTGGGGTACCTTTTCCTACAAAAGGATGCCTTTTGGGCTCATTAATGTTGGTGCCACTTTTCAAAGGGCTATGGACTTGGCCTTTGGAAGTTTGAAAGGGAAGTGTATTGTCGTATACCTTGATGACTTGACTATATTTTCTAAAACAAGGACAGATCATTTTCAGCACCTAGAAACAGTTCTTTTGAAATGTAGAGAACATGGGATCTCTTTAAATCCTAAGAAATCTGTCTTTTGTGTCACAGAGGGGAAATTATTGGGGCATGTTGTCTCCAAAGATGGTATAAAAATTGATCCTGAGTGAGTTCAAGCTATTCAGCAAATTCCTCTTCCGACCAGCAAGAAGGGAGTGCACTCTTTCTTTGGTAAGATTAACTTTCTGAGGAGATTCATCCCTAATTTTGCAGAGCTAACTTTGAATATCTCTCAAATGATGAAAGGAAAATAGATGTTTGGTTGGTCTCCTGAAGGGAAAGAGGATTTTGAAGGTATTAAAAAGGCTATTGCTAAAACTCCTGTTTTAGCGTGTCCAAATTTCAACAAAGATTTTATTATCTATTGTTATGCCACAGATAACACCCTGGCTGTTGTTCTGACTCAAGAAGATTCTAATGATCATGAACTCCCAATTGCATTCATGAGCTACGTTCTAAAAAATCATGAGCTGAGATACACCATAATGGAGAAACATGCTTTTGCAGTGGTTAAAGTTGTCAAGTAGTTTTGTTTTTACATTCTTAACTCTCACTCCACAGTATGTGTACCAGATACAACCATCAAGTCCATTCTCACACAATAGGAATTTGGATCCAAGAGAGGGAACTGGGTGGCCAAGGTCCAAGAATATGACATTGACATCAGACCAACCAAGCTCATCCGTGGAAAAGGCCTGTGTGAACTCATCGCTGAGGGAGCTAGACATGAGTTACTAGAGGATAAGGCTGATCTTCCTACCTTCTGTTTCTTGGCTCAATTGATGAATGGTATGCTGATATCACACATTTTCTCACCTATGGAGAATGCCCCTCTCATTTGACTACCAAAGAAAAGAGAGTTGTTAAACTAAGGTCAGCCCAATATGTGTTGTGGGAAAATGCCTTGTTTAAGCGTGGATTGGATGGGAGATTTTTAAAATGTGTGGACAAGGAACAACAGAGGAAGCTGCTTTCAGCTTTTCACAATCAAGCATGTGGAGGGAACTATTCATCAACTGTCACTGCCCATAAAATACTTCGTGGAGGATATTATTGGCCTACCTTGTTCAGAGATGCATCAAAGTGGGTTGATAAATGTGAAGCATGTCAGACTTTCGTGGGTAGACCCAAGTTGGCCTCTTTTCCCCTTAAACCAGTTGTGATCGAAGAACCTTTTCAACAATGGGGTTTGGATTTCATTGGAACACTTAATCCCTCTTCTAGTGTTGGTCATACCCATGTATTAACTACCATAGATTATTTTACCAAGTGGGTAGAAGCCATTCCAGTAAAGAGTACTACTTCAGAAGTAGTATGTAGTTTTATCAAAGAAAACCATCTTGGTAAGGTATGGTGTGCCAAATAAGATCGTGATGATAATGCTTCAAATTTTTCTTCAACCAAGATGATGGATTTTTGTTATGGATATGGCATCTCCTGGCTCACTCCTCCTCATTATTATCCTTAGGGAATGGACAAGCGGAATGAAAAAATAAAAATCGGTGGCTATAATAAGGAAATTAGTTAATGAGTCCCAACGGAACTGGCACAAGAAACTCTATGATGCTCTTTGGGCAGATAGGATCACACCTAAGAGAGCCATTAGGATGTCTCCTTTTCAGGTAGTATATGGAGTGGAAGCTCAATTTCCAGTAACAGTGGAGCTACCAGCCTTGCATCTAATGAAGGCCATTAAAGACACCAGTTTCAATGATTCTTTGGATAAGAGGATCATGTACCTCTACAAATTGAATGAGGACAGATTGAAAGTTGCTGATAGGATATCTACCCACCAACAAAAAGTAAAGGTATTATTTGATAAAAAGTCCAGGTTCAGAGATTTCAAAGTTGGAGACATTGTTTTATTGTGGGATAAAAGGCATGAACCTCGTGATAGCCATGGCAAGTTTGATTCCCTTTGGCTCGAGCCTTTCAAGATAGGGCACTTTTCTAGTAAGAATGATTTTTACCTTGATTATATGGATGGTTCTTCTCTCCCACTTCCTTATAGTGGGCAGTACCTGAAATTTTTTAAGTCATAGGTGATTACGAGGTCCTTTGTATATTATGTATAGTGTGTTCTTCTTTCCTTCCCTTGTTTTTGTGTGTTGTTTGTTTGGGGTGTTGTCTTCTATATTGGTTTGCTTTTGGCTCCGTGGCCCAATGGATAAGGTACTGGTCTACTTCCCCTAGTTTCTCTGAATTCTTTCCTTGTCTCATTCTTTTGAACTTATGCCAAGTCATCCCCAGAAGGAGCCAGTTGTTGTCCACTCAAAATTTCCCTGCTTTTGAGAAGTTGAAAATTGAAAATTTTAAGTTAAACACCTTCTCTGTTGTCCTGGTAATATGAAAAGTCAAAAATTGGAAAGAATCTACATTTTTTGGGGCATTTTGTGTGTTTTTGGGCTCGTCGGACAGTCCGCTTTTTTTGTCCCTGACAGTGTCCCAAGTTCACTGGGCTCATTGTTCCTTTTCGTCCGATTCGGTTGAATCACGTATGCCACGTACTTTCGTCCCTCATGTCCCAGAAGCATTTGTGCATACTTTTCCCACATCACCCGTCCGCCGAGCCGAATCGCGCTTTCGCGTCCCGCGTGTCCCAAATGAACCAAAGGTCATCCGAGCTAATTTTTCCCGCTCTTCACAAATATCTTGCTTTTCAAGTTGGTAGATGTGTATTTAATGCGCATTGATTGTCTTTCTCTCTCCCAAATGGCTATATAATGAACTGCCCCTATGCGTTTTGGCACACTGCTTTCTTGCTATCCATTGCTCATACCCTTGCAATCAAAATTTCTGCGCGCATATCCATTCTCCCTGTAATTTCATCCCGAGTCCAGATTGCAACCTTGGCTTTTCAAATTGCTAACAACATGAAGATTAAATTCCAAGGCCAGGAGCAAGTCTCACCACTCGAGTCTGTCGTTCCTGATATCAGAGACAGTGAAGTTCACCACCTTGACTTTGGAGATTTCTGGGCAAGAATGACAGACTCAAACCCCTCTCCTATGGCACAGATGATTCATGACAGTGGTTTGGAATTCACCGGTGGTTTCCCTATCTCGGTGCAATGCATGATACAGTGCTCTCCTGTGGAGCTCATTTCAATCCTGACTCGAGCGAACTAACGAACGTGCATGGAGAACTCATCACCAAACTTGACGCTGCCACCATTAGCGCTGCCCTAAGGATTCCTGAGATGGACAATGCTATAGTAATTTCTCAATAACTAGGCCCAAGCCCTCTTCGACTAGGACAGTGAGCAATACAAGGCGCGGGTGGTGATGTCCTGGCTAAAAAACCCTAAAAAGAGGGCATCTCATCTATCCAAGGTTCTGTTCCATGCTGATTTCAACGAGGAATTGTCAGATTTTATAATCCTACTGGCTCGGGTCATGGGCTTGCCCTCTACAAATGATTTCCATTTCTGAATGTGCCCACTTATCAATATAGTGTGTGAAAGACAATCAATGGATGTGCCCACTTTCTGAGTTCCATTTAATGGATGTGCCCACTCATTATATAGTTCTTTGGGAGAGAGAAAGACAATCACTACTCATTAAATACACATCTACCAACTTGAAAAGCAAGATATTTGTGAAGAGCGGAAAAATTATCTCGGATGACCTTTGGTTCATTTGGGACACATGGGGACGTGGAAAGCGATTCGGCCGAGACGGACGATGCGGGAAAAGTATGCACAAATGCTTCTGGGACATGAGGGATGAAAGTACGCAGTGTACGTGATTCGGCCGAATCAGATGAAAAGGGAACAATGAGCCCGGGTGAACTTGGGACACTTGGGACAAAAGTGTCCGACGGGCCCGAAAGAAACGGACTTTGGGTAAAGCGGCCGATCGAGGAACAGAGAGCCCAAACGAACTTGGGACAAGCAGACAAAATTTCCGTTGAGCCTCGAAAATCACACAAAATGCCCCAAAAATGTAGATTCTTTCCAATTTTTTGACTTTTCATATTACCAGGACAATAGAGAAGGCGTTTAACTTAAAATTTTCAATTTTCAACTTCTCAAAAGCAGGGAAATTTTGAGTGGACAATAGCTGGCTCCTTCTGGGGATGACTTGGCATAAGTTCAAAAGAATGAGACAAGGCAAGAATTCAGAGAAACTAGGGGAAGTAGACCAGTACCTTATCCATTGGGCCACGGAGTCAAAAGCAAACCAATACAGAAGACAACACCCCAAACAAACAACACACAAAAACAAGGGAAGGAAAGGAAAACACACACTATACAGAATATACAAAGGACTTCCTAATCACCTATGACTTAAACAATTTCAGGTACTACCCACTATAAGGAAGTGGGAGAGAAGAACCATCCATATAATCAAGGTAAAAAGAATTCTTACCAACAAAGTGCCTGATCTTGAAAGTCCGAACCTGATCTTCCATTTCTATATTGTTTTGATATAAAATAGTTGGTAGATGTTTTCTGGACACATTATTCTACTATTTTCACATGCACCCCAAATGAGGGGGCATACATTGGGTGAAAACATCACCCCTACAACATCTCGTAGATAAATTTTATATCAACACAATATAGAAATGGCATAGGAACACAATCACATAACGGTCCGTAAACTAGCTTGGATCTCAAACACAATGTGACACTAGTACCTGTAACTGTACACTATCGCATGGGAATTCCTATCTTCCGCTGGTTTTTAATAACTGGGGAAGACATATTCAATTTCTTAGTACAACACAGTCTTTAGCAGTTTACATAGTAGTTCTAAAATAACATGGAATGGCCTTCAGTCACAGAAATCATTCTATCTCCTACAATTGGTCAATCGGAACAAATCAGGACAAACAAAACAAATTGAGATGTACCATCTTCAATGGTGCTTATTGGGTAGATTCATGTATGGAGAGTAAAACTAGACCTCTCTTCCCAAAACTTTCTCTTTGGCGTGAGATCACCCAAAAACTTACACTTGGCATGGGATCACCCAAAAAACTCACACTTGGCATGAGATCACCCAAAAAATTGCACTCATCATGAGATCTCCCAAAAACTCACTCTTAGCATGAGATCACCCAAAAAACTCACCATTAGTAGCAAATTCAGCAAATTAGGACAATTTTTTTACACTCTTACATATCGGGGCCACATTTTCGTTTTACGCACTTTTACATACTTATACATACTCTACTAATATTTCTCATATACAAAACTTTGATTTCTTTTATTTCACTTCTTTTGTAGGTCCATCCTTACAAGAACCAACACACACAAGCTACACCAACATTCTACAACACATATGCTTCACCCCGGGGTCCATTTCCCTTTCCTAGTTTCTACTCTTCACTTCATAATCACTCCATACTTCACTTGTCAACTCGGCACGCTATCGGATCATAAGGTATGAAAATTTTATCTACTTTATGTTATCAAGTATTAACTCAACAACATAAAGTGGGGGAAAATGTAGAAACAAAATCACACACTTTGGTATATTTCTAGTTCCAAAAGCATTATAATGTATATATGATTTCTAAGCAAGAAAACTAGTGGTTGATAAACTATCTTTTTCCTCTTTTCTTTTTTTCATGCTTTCTCTTTAGTCTTACATACCATATAGTTATGGAAAAACTTGATATATTTATTCTTTATGGACGTAAACATTGGCACCAAGTCATGACATCAACGCTCAGTGCTCGTGTCAGACCGGGTGTTCCTGACCCTTTCTTACCTTTACTCACTCTTTTTGGGTGTCTTTTATTTTTTGGGCATATTTTTTCACTTATGGGTCGACATTCTACTTTTCAATTAAAAATTCAAAAAAGGAATAATATAAATAATTAGTTACTTCTAAAATTGAGGACCGAGCACAAAGCATTGCTATCATCACTTATGCTTACATTCCAAAGGCACTAAATAACTTCAAAGGAATCCATCTAACATCCATTCAAGGGACAAGGGCTGCATAATTCTACATACACAAACATAGGAATGAGAATTCTATTATGTTCCATCCACACATACTACACATTGCTACATTCGAGATCTAGCCCTCTATCATTTATGCAACATGCCTAAGAGCATCATAGGGAATCATTTCTACACACACACACAATAACTACGTGGATTCTAAGACTTTGTGAAGTGATAATTCATAATTTCACTCTTTGGGTGATCACCAGTTTAGTCTCACTCCCATTCTATATTTTCCTTTTTTTTAGGTTTGATGTGGTTTTTGGGCATGTGTAGGTGAACTTATTTCTTGTAGGTTATATGTACCTTCATCAATAAAGGGATGAATATTAGGAAACCAATAGGAACTAATGGTGAAACCCTTGAGACACGAAGAAGGAAGGTCATGAGCTCTTACACACTCACCGGCCAGATCCAATCGCAAGTGCCAAGACGCCTCTTCCTTACATTGGGCATCCCTATTTGGCTCTATTCATGACTTCCAAAATTGTGGTGAGTAGTAAATACGTTGTTCTACACCTATCCTAAACTTTCACCTACCCATATCACTTCATGTTCATTCAAAAATCAGCTAAGTCTTTTTATTTGTCCTTCTTTCTTAGGGTTTTACATCATTTCTTTCTTATTAATTGTATCTCACTATATATTATCATTTATACATCATTATGAATAGTAGTTACTCTGTAATCAAATTAAATTAAATCAACATATTATTTTCCTTTGTAAGAATTGTTTGGAGTGTGAAAGGCAAGCCACAAGAAGGTTGCACGTATGTAAAATTCTTATGGATGTTTTCTATTATATGATCTATCTTTCAAGTATATTTCACTACAAAGCATGAATCAATAAGAAAACATCACATATATATGAGTTTTCACAATTTCATACTCTAGATAAGCTTTATTAATCAAAGTGTGAAGCACAAACTAATAAAAAAGCTTCATGCTTATATTGTTTTCATAATGTCAATTACTTGGTGGGTTATGTAAGTCATTGCAGAGTGTGAGAAAATAAAAAGCTCCAATTTTCTTTGAAATTTACAAATTCAAGACTTTGATAACCTTTTCAGGTTGTAACCAATAATAATACTCCTCGCTAATTCGCATATCGTATAACTAATATCTATTAAGGATTTTTGGAAATAGAAAAAGAAATACAATACAATAGCTCACATTATTTCATAAAGGGTAATGTCAATCATCGTAATACTTTTGAGTATGTAATGATGTGAAAATTACACCAATGAAAAACTTCTATGTAGTTTCCTTTCTTCATAAAATTTAGGGTTGACAATATTAGCAAGATACTTGTCTCATCAATTTATAAATAGAGAATGAATCAGAAAATTCCTCATAACTTTGTGAAATTATCAAAACTTGTTAGGCCCAAAGAGTATCTGTTATAGAGTATTATATGATCTTTCAGTTATGTTTGTTTCATAGTGAAGTGCGAACCAATAAGAAAACACCATGTATGTATATTTTTTAGCAGGTGTTAGATTCTAGACATGACATGTGTCTAAATCAGTAGTTATTACTCCCTTGTTTCTAATGCAAATGGGAAATCAAATATTTTCTTTTCTTTTCATTATTCAATTCATGGAGATACTTGTTATAAATATTTCCTATGTTTAACCAATGATCCTTTGAAGTCTATTTTAAGAAACATTTATTTTTCAAAAACTATGATAATAAATAACAAGTTCACACAAGTTATCATTAAATTCATATTATTACACTCTCTTAATAGCTCACATGAGTTATCATTAAGTTCACTAGCTAATTCAATCAAAATACGGGAAAATTGTATATATGCCCTAGGGATGGTTGGTTGAAGGTACAAGTTATAACTGTATGTGGTTTTGAGTTCTAAATTTCTTTTCTGATTTTGTGGTATTCCTAATATTTTCTTTCTCACATTGTGCATTATTTTTTATCACTAACACTCGCTATGGTCAATATTTCGGGAAGTTAATTAAGTAATATTAGTCTAGATTGTAATTTGTATGTCATGTTCTATATTTTCCCAATCATATGGATTCAGTTGAGGACTTCTTAGAAATTAATAGTATCAATTTGGTTTTCTATTTAGGTTAAGTAGTATTTATCCAAATTTTAATGTGTACCCATTTATTTTTAAGAATCTTTTTTTGAAAGGGTGTGACACCTTTTTCATTGTCCTAAAACCCATTTGGAACAATTATCACCATAATTGTTCGAGAGGGAAGCACAAGTCCTCAGGGATTCACTAACAAAATCTATTCATTATTTGAGAAATAAGGTTAAAAGACTTGAACAAAAATTGCATAAGTAATTCAAATTTAATATTTTTACCGTCGCTTTGGCGAGGTAAAGAGTTCCAAATCATATGTGGAAGGAGGAAATGGAAAATGACGCTACTTTCATGGTGGAATATTAATGAGATATTGTCTACCAATTGATTAAGGAAATACTCAAATTGTGAAGGTTTTAAGTGGACCTCGTCCCTCTCATAGTGATTTAACAAATACTTAAATTTGTAAAACCCTAATTGTAGAATAACATTTGATAAATAAAAAATGAATACATATACGACCTAAGCAATAAGCTAGAAATAATGAAACCCTAAGTGCAAGAGAAGGAATAGGGGACTTAGCTGATTTTTCAATAACTCTAAAGTGTGTTAGGATGAAAAATTAATGAAATAGGAAGGCGATTGTTGCAAGAACCCATAAAGTTACAAAATTTCGTATATGTAGAGACTGGGAACTCGGATCGGGTCGGGGAACCTCAGGCACAGAGACTATTTCTAAGATTATTTGGTGAGAAAATGGTTGGAATATAAATTTTCTTCTGTCACAAGATGTTCACTGGAATTTTTGTTGATTGAATGTATGTAGCACCAGTTCTACATAATTCACATGTGACCTACAAAACAAATGACATCCTATAAAACTTAAAAACACATCAAATCATAAGAAGAAAAAGATGAAAATTGGAATTCATAATGACTCTCGGTAGTCACCAAAGACATAGTAAACTTATAACCGAGTGTTTCACTACATCTCAAAATCCATGTAGTTGTGTGTGTGTGTGTGTGTGTGTGTGTGTGTGTGTGTGTGTGTGTGTGTGTGTAAAATCATGCCCTAGGAATATCTTGTACAAGATGCACCAAATAGGGAGTAATAGCTAAATGTAAAGCAATGTAGATAGATGTTTGGATGCCAAAATGAACTTCCCATCCTATGAAGTAAACATAGAAAAATGCAAATCACTTGTCCCTTGAATGAAGCTAGATGGATTCTTTGATGCTCTTTAAATGCCTTTGGATGCAACCTTAGGTGATAGTAATAAATGATTAGAGATTGGTCCTTTGTTAGATCACATGATTTTGTATCTATATGATTATCTTTTTGAATTTCATAATTAACATCTAAAAGGTGTTTTTTACGAAGAAAATAAGATGGCCAAAATACAAAAGAGGACCAAAAGGGGTGAGCAAGATACAAATAGGTTGGGGGCACCCGAGAGGGGACAAGATCACCTAGGCATCGACATCCCTGGATGGGCATTGTTGCCCAGAGCTAAGAAAGATAAAGCATTGAAACTCAGATTGAGAAGTGGGGTGTGCATGACCACAAAGAAAGCAAGAAGGAATGAAAATATGACAAAAATAGATGTCAATTACTATTTTTCTTGCTTATGAATCATATGAATAGTAGTATGTGATTAGGACCTATAAATGTACCCAAGTACGTGGTTTATTGTCTACATTTTCCCCAATGTTGTTGAGTGAATACTCAATAACATAAAGTAGAAAATAGATGTGTATCTTATAACCATCCATATCGATGGTGAAAGTGTGCCGAGGAGACAAGGAAAAGTGTGGAGTGATAAAGATGATGCGTGAAAGCTAAGGAAGAAGAAGTGACCCTAGGGGTAAAAGTGAATGTGTTATGTCGTGTTGTACATTTAGTCATTGTTACTTGATGTGTTCAATTATGTGATTGTCCCTTCTTATAAGTATAGACCTACAAAAAGAAGAGAAAAGGAGTAGTCAAAGTCATGTATATGTGAAAAATTTGATCCAAGTATGTAAAAATATGTAAAAATGTGAAAAAATTAGTAAAAGGAACATGTGCACGTGATCTGTGATGAGTGAAAAGGATAGAAAAGCTCCTAAAAATGGTATAGAAGAATGCATTTTTTGGGAAATCTCATGCCATGAACGCATTTTTCTGGATATTTCATAAGAGACTGATTTTTGTGATGTCATGTATGGTAGAAGAAGTGTTGGGGTGAAATTTCTAGTGTTATTCTCTAACATTGAATACTTCCCAATATTATACACCATTGTAGATGGTGTGATTCTAATTTTTTCTACTTTGATCCAAGTAAAAAAGGAAAAAAATTGAGATAGAATGCATTCTTATTGTTGGAGGACTATGCGCATGTACCGTGTAAAACCACTTTGTAAACTACTATGAACCATGTTGATTTGAAAAATAATTTTTAATCGCCCCTATTCATAGGCACCCAAGAAGGTTCGGGGCACCCAGTGCTCATGTCTCGTATCTAGGTGCTAGCGTCCATGTTGTGCTAAGGACCCAAGTCAAAATATGGGTCATTTTGTGACTAAATATTGCTTTATTCCTATACTATATAGGTCTAAATTGTGATTGTCTACTACTTGAATCGGGTGGCTGATTCACCCAATGTATGCCCCCTCATTTGGGGTGCATATGATGTCACTAGGAGAATGTGTCCCAATGGAGAGGACTAGATGCTAATATGAAACTAAATCCCTACAGGGGAGGGAATTTTCTTGGTTAAAACCAAGGAACATGCAAGCAAAGTGGCTAGAAACATGTGTTGGTGCAATCAAGACAAATACACATATAGAAGACAATGTGTAATCTAGTAAGAAAGAAAAAAAGCTGCATGTGAAAATTTGGTTGCAAACATAGGACATCACTCAAAATTTCACAAGATAATCATGAGAAAAGTGGAAAAAGGCATACAAGTAATGCATAAGCAAGACATAGATCATAGCCCATAAACAATGGCATATAATAGAAGATAATGGAAAACAAAGATCAAGAAAAGTATTAGACAACCATGGTAGAAAATAGTTCTAGAAAATAAAATGTTGTAGTTTGGATGAGAGTAGATGCCCCTAAGATCCTCAGTGAGACTGATAAGAGGTATAGTGCTAAGAATCAATGCTACATGGAATGATCTATGTAAAATCTGCATTCACAACTAGAGAGCGGTTGAACGCACATGTGTATATAGAAAATATAACGACATAGGAGATATCCACATAACATAGTAAAAAGTGTACATGTGATTATAAAAACAAGAACAATGTGCAACCAAGGTATGCAACATGTTGTGAGTGAGTGGGATGGAATGATATGCAATGTGAATATGATAGAGCAGCGTGCCCCCCACCCCCTGAGCGGATCTTTGGCCCTCTACTGGTCAAGTATGAACCATGGAACTAGAGTGCGTCATCGGGTAGTGTGTTATATGATAATTTCACCACCCAGATAAATGTGTCATGAATGCGTAGAGTGTGAAATGTGTCATGTGTATGATGTTAGGTTCATTAATTTATTATTCCCTCAACCTTCAAGTGTGAACCGTATCACAAGAATGCATCATAGGGTAATGATGATACAAGTTTATCAAGATGTGTAAAATGCATGTGAAAGACTAGATTGAAAGCATGAAGTGAAATAGTAGAAATGCAAGACACCTAAAAATGCGAGAAGGTGAGAGAATAAGCATGATTCCCCTAATTTTATGGTGTGAAGAAGAATCAAGTAATTTTACGCACCCAAATTTTTATGGTACTACATTTTTGGAACAATTCAAATTCCCAATGATGATAATTCCATTTCTAGATTAAAATGGTGTATCCAAGTCTAATTGTCTCACTTACAGCATGCTCTTGTAGCTTTTTTTACCTTACTTATCTATTTCCTATCTTTTTGCTAGCCTAGTTCTTTTTTGACTTTTTCCTAACATTCTAACCTTAAGTTACAAAAGCAGCAGTCAGTTGTTGTGTAACACGAGTGGTTACGCAATCGCAATATACCTTAAGTAGTTGGTCACAGAACCTCCGGTCCGAGAAAACCATAGGTCTATGTGCATTTACCTAAGACTTTGCTAGCATGTTCTAAACGCATGTTTCTTCTTCCAAGTTGATATCTCACACATTTCTTAACTAAATCAGTTATCATTGAGCTTGTTAGATGCGTATAGACTTCTTCTCCTTCACTTACTATTATTAGTAAGTTAACTGCCCCTTCCCATGGTGATTTGGCACTTCTTGGTTGCCAAGTGTGTTGCACCATTTCCCTGCCAACTTTCTATAAAAACCAAGATTTTTCCCAAAGCATTGGTTGGATTCTTTTGATTTGGAATTTTAATTTTATGCTATTGGAATTTTTCCAAGAAGCACACAAACAAACACATGTATTTTTCTTTTTATTCTCTCTTTCCCGATTGCACTGCACTACCCAGAAACCAGCCTAGTTCCAACACCTCTACATCTTTTTCTCGCATATCAATCGACACAATTCCCTAGACAATATTGGATTCACCATTGGAAAATAAGATGAGGGGATCAAAAAAATCATAGCCAACATATGAAATTGTTCAAGTTTTATACTTCCAAGTGGGGGCGTAATTGAATTCTTTTGAAGATTTCTTTGTTTTAGTTTAGATTTCAATCTGTAATCAATT
The DNA here is from genome assembly GCA_018340775.1 of Taxus wallichiana var. yunnanensis. Taxonomy (NCBI): domain Eukaryota; kingdom Viridiplantae; phylum Streptophyta; class Pinopsida; order Cupressales; family Taxaceae; genus Taxus; species Taxus wallichiana. The sequence goes on along the minus strand of CM031238.1, from coordinate 133,746,736 downwards.
CAAACATTTGTTTTAAGGAAGTAGAATTTTTAATTAGCTACATTTATTATAAGTAGATTCTATTGAGGATTTGTTCTCATCTCATCCCCATGAATTTTTCTAGGAAGGATAGGGAGGAGGTTCTTGCGCAGAGTATTTCATTTCTTCATAATCAAAACACATGTAGCTTTCTTTTGTTCATTTAGTCAGTTCAGACGTGCATACGAGAAAATATTATCTTGAGAACTTCCTCCCTTCTTATCCTTTTGTATCTACAAGGGAATTAAGTTTGAAGAAGCTTCTATTTCTATGCATTTCATTGAGTTTCTTCACAAAAAGTCTTCTGTAGGAATTTAGAATATTACCGAGGAAGTCTCACAAAAGAAATTACTTCTGAGAAGCTTTTAAATCTTCTCGTGATTTTGAGGTAGAACTAGAAGAAATCATATCCATAATTACAAATTAAAAATCCTCTATGTTAATTAGATTAGATTAAATCCATTCTGCAACAAGGAAATAGCCACATCTAACTATTTCACTATTTAGTTTATTTTATTTTAGAGTAGAAGTAGTTTCATTTAATTAGAAGCAATTGTATTGTTTGTGTATATTTCATTTATTTAATTCTATAAAACCAAGAAAATCCTCAAAAACATAGATTAGATTAATTAGATTTGTTTATTTTTCTTATTCCCTTTCATTTAAAATCTTGGAAAATACAAAAACAAATAGACTAGATTTAATTCATTGTTTTAGTTAATTAGTTTCATTTATTTTAATTAATTATTTTCAAGTAGATTTAATTAAATCAAAGGAAATTAATTGAATTTTTTTATTAAAATCTATTTGCATTCTTTGGTTAATTTAGGAACATAGATTTAATTATATGGGAATTAACACAATCTCCCCATGTTACCTTAGAGGCTTAGGTTACCTGAACTTGACCTTAGTTTCCTTTGGTTTCTTTATGTGCTTTGTTTGTTTCCTTAGATTCTTTATTTGCATGTCCACATGACCATCCAAGGCCCCAGAAAACCTATACAAAGAGTGTGTGACCCAGAGTACCAAAACAAAATATTGTTACACAATTGACCAAAAATAATCAGGGCCTTAGGAAAATCATATTCCAAACCACCCCATTTCCACCAAGCATTATCTCATAGCTAATAGCCTTGAATAAAGAAGAGGATAACAATAACACTAAAATTCATGACACAATCATCCTAGCCAAGACTAGATTCCGTAATACATATTTTTTTCCCACACGTCTCTTCTCACACCTCCATGACCTTATCTAGAGATTTTTACATGGTAGATGCAGGAAAATTCCCATGTATTCCATAGCCCATTCAAGGTATATTTGGTGATTCTAACATTGATCGAAACCTTTGTGCAACCATTATCCTTGACCATTCCATCTCACCCAAACAAGTTAGAAAATCGTTCATTTCCTTAAATGATCGATACCCTTAGTACTGTAGAATAAATTCATTTGGTTATATCTATCTTTCAGCCATTTTTTCCTATTCTAGTATATTTCACCTATTCACCATATTTATCCATTCCATATCCATATTTCCATCTCATATCGGTTGTCTCAACATGACCTCGGGAGGTCGAGTGTGCCTTAGAGTCACGTGTTGATTCTTGGACATACAAAATTGGTGAACCTAACGTGAAGGACTAGTTCCTTTTCATTTCCTCCTTTCTTTCATCCATCCTTCTCCTCTCCCATTATTTTGCGGGTGTTTTTACACCCCCTGATTATGTTAGGTTGGCAATACGATAGGTTCATTCTAGGTCTCAAAGATTATTATGCCCATATGAGTATGCAACATTCACCTTCTTTATCAATGTGGGTTTAAATTACTTGCAAAATATCTTATCTCCTCACGCACCCTCCCTAATGGTATAATACCAATTTCATCGGTTAGAATTGAGGAGATTGACCAAACCAATCACAACACACATCCAAAGTTCTCTGCCTCAAATAACATGACATTTATGGGAGAAAAACATTTTATCCTTAGGTCTTGTCTAGGGCTCAAATCAAGTATGAAAATAATTCATTCCCTTCCTATCTATTACCAAACTATGAGTTCTTAGCACAACTCAACCAAACCATCGAGTGCCTCAATTATATAGATCAATCCTTGGATAGGATGCAAGTTGTATTGATGTTCTTCTCCAAAAAAATGGTTCTACCCTCCTCCTACAATAGAAAATACACCTAAATATGGGTGGCCTACTAAGGATCAATTCATAGCAGGACATCACGTGTCTTTTCCACTAACAAGGCTCAATACATACCTAAGAAAATGTAAACCCTTCATCAGTGATGTGATTTCAACATTGGTGGATAGAATTAGGGAATTAGAACTTTCCCAACCATCACATTCTACACCATTCACAGGCAAGGAAAAGTTCCCGCCACGTTCAAAACTATAATTTCATCCCTCTACACCATCAACTTTTCAATTCCACATGGGTGTTCCTATCCATGGATAATTTCTTACTAGATTAGGAACATTAGGTATGCCCCCTTATTCTTCATAAAAATACCCACCATAGGGAAAACTAGAAGTGTGTTCTCAAATTCCACTCCAACCAGTAATGCAACATTCCCTAGTTCTGCGCACTACTAATCTTTATCAAAAAAATGTTCCCTATATCTTCACATGTATTTAAAATCACCACAAGGGGACATGTTTTCTTATCCTATTCTATACGCTCAACAACAAGGGGTTCCTTATGCCCGGCCAATGCCTATGTTGCATCATACCAAGCTCTTGTTCCACCTCCACCTCCCCATCAAGGATCATCAATGGTTGAGTCCTATGTAATAGGCACATATTCTAAGTATCTCAAGGAGCCTCTTGACTTCACCATATGAAGTGTAATGCTCCCATGATCACTTCCAGATATTGTAAAATTTAAAGGGGAGGGGGATCCAAATGTTCACATCAAATCGTATATGACTCGCCATTAAAGAGATACTCCCATGGGATGCGGTTGTAGAGAAAATATTCCCAAGACCCTTGAGGGGATTTCTCTTGACTAGTACTATAGGATATCGAAGCCTCAATTCACTCTTTCAAGAAACTCGTATCCGAGTTCATAAAGGATTTCAACATGAACAAGATCTTAAGAACAAGAATCAGAGAATTCCTTCACATTAAATAAGAACATAATGAATCCACTGCCCATTTCATCCAAAGGTGGCAAAAAGCAATTTAATCCTCTACCAATGCTCCAAACATGGATCAAACGGATCTTTTTGATCTATTCCTCCACTCCCTCAATCAAGAAACTAAGGAGGAGGTGAAAAATTTTCCTCTTAGGAGCTATGAGGAGGTCTTAGAGGGCTTAGAGGGCACTCTCTGCATTGACCAAATGGAGATCGATAACAAAAAAGTACTTATGGTCCAAATGGGAAATTGGTCACTCTCTCTCAAGGTAATTCAAATTAACTAAATGGTTCAAACAATAACAATCAAGGACCGAATGTCCTCAACAAGAACCATGGTGCTACGATGAATGATATAACTAATCAACCTAAGAAGTTCAACATTGTTAGCACTAACAACACAAATAACGACAATAACAATGTAAATGCAAACAACCAAAGGAGTAACAACTTCACTACTTCTATTAATGTGGTTGATTTTAGTTTCCCTCCCCTTCCTCCTCAATATGTTTAGGCCCAAGGCCCGGTTAAATACCCAAACAAATATTCAAACCAATTTCCAAATCAATATCTACAATAAACAACAATAGAATAACTACAATGGCTACAGGAACTATGGTTCATAACAAAATCATAATCAAAGACCTCATGACTATGATCCCAAATTATAATGTGGTTTCCATAGGTCCATAGGACACGATGCTCATATTTTCTTTGATTGTAAAAATTTCATACAATGGCTTCCAAAAGACCAGAGATGTCTCTTCATTGAGATGTTCTTGGCTAATCCCATGGCACCTACTAAAATCACTCAAATGGGGCATTTTTCTCTACACAATGCTACTCTCAAGATCTATAAATACCCCTTCCCACCACATCCTAAAAATGGGAAGCTTAATCCTCATGGTACCAATAAAGGGGATCATGTATGAAACAATGATAATGAAGCCTCTACGTATGTGAATCCTCAAGTAGCTCCTCCTTTGGACAGCCTTAAATCAACCTAAGATTGTAGGCCTGGTTGAGTTACAAATTGAATCAGAAGTCCTTGTGGCGACTTGCTCATGTGATTATTCTTCGCAAACCTCTTCATGTTTATCCCTCAATTTCATATGATACACCAATAGCTCTTAAGCTAGTAGGAGCCTATGATATTATGATAGATCAGACTAAGACCTTCTCTTACATTTCCTTTGTGGATTTGTTAAATAATTCCCCTGAATATCGATCTTATTTATTATAAGCACTAGCTCTTGACCATATAATCCACATCACCCCTCCTCCATAGGCCCAAATCAATCATATAGACTTCGATGTCTATCCCTGGGAAGCCTAAGAGAGATTTCATATTTGTGTTCGATATCAACAAGATTCCTACTAACATTGAGCTAGCATGAGAGGCGATCTCGCATTATATCTACAAGTTTGGATTTACAAAAATAATGTTATGAGAGATATGATAGATGGTGTGGTTGTTGTTAATATAGTCCCTTTCTCATTTTTACAAAAGTTGGGATATGGAGAGATAAATTTTTCTCCACCATAAACACAATGAGAGGTTATGATAGCCTCAAATCAACCTCAATTGGAACCATAGTGCTTCCATTTACTCTTGGACCTAAGACCGTGTTGACTAAATTTTATATTATAGATTGGGAAAATAACTATAATATGATCCTTGGTTGACCATGGATTCATAGAATGAAGGCAATTCCTTCTACGTTATTCTAAGAAGTCATATTTTTTTATCTAGGGAAGGTTTTCATGGCTCATGGTTACTCAAAGCCATTCAATATTCATTTTTCCAATTTAAATAAGTAGACGAGGCTTCATACCAAATTTGAGCTTTCATCAATCAGTTAAACAAGCCACAAGGATCAATGCATGCATCTAAGCTTGTTCCTATAATTGAGTTAGAAGCCCCTAAGGCAATTAAAGGGGTGGATGTTAATGAAAACAAAGTTGTAGTAGAAACTATGTCAACAAAAACCATGACTAAAATTGTTAAGATTTTGGAGAATGATCTGCCTATTATTCTCCCATTTTATTCCTTGGGCATAGGTCATGCTCTTGGAATCACCTCTCTTCTAGTGATGGATTTGAAGAGGTCTATATGGTTGAGGTCTCGAAGTTAAGGAAGAAGACTCCAAGAACAATCAAAATTCTATCTTCCCCGAAGATTGTTGGACTCTCAACTATGATGGTGCAAAGTTTCGTTTTGGCAATTGGGGCAAGGGTGATCCTCACTTCCCCTGAGGGGAGGGTCATACCTTTTTCTTCAAGCTAAACTTTGAATGCACAAACAATGGAGCTGAGTATGAAGCTCTACTTCTTGGTCTTATCATGGCCAAGAGGATGGGTGTGAACAATGTCAAAGTTTTGGGTGACTCTCAACTCATTGCTAATCAAGTCTCAAAAGTCTATGAGACCAGAGAAGAGCACCTCAAACTCTAGAATTCCACTGTTTTGAGCTTTACAAGGGTTTGAATTTATCTCCATAGAATTTATTCCATAATAAAAGAACCTATTGGCTGATTCTATGGCTACTTCCTCTTCATTTTTTTTCGAGTGAGGACTTAAAGGAAACTAAATTCATCGTTGTAGTCTAATCAACCTTTGGTTCAAAGGATGCCAACCAATGCAATTTTGGCATACATTGAGGTTGAGAATGAGCCTGTCACATTGAATTTCATGGAAAATGATGAGGTGATCTTAGGGTACCTCAATGCTTACACCAAACTCCATCCCATGCACCCTAAGAAGGTATTTTCCCACATACCACACACTTCCTCCTACTTTAGGGATTACACGATGAACTCTTCCTCATCGGTATATTTTTAGATCTATGAAGTCAAGGAAGAAGAGATGGAGTTACCTCCAGCCTCACCTAAGTTTGAAGAGGGTAATGCTTCTTTAATCGAAGGAATGATAGACATAAACATAAGGATGGAAGAGGAACCCAAAATCCTAAAATTTTGCTCTTCGTTATCTCAAAAATAAATATAAGTGCACACAAATGTGCTTATAGAGAATTCGAAATCCTTTTCCTTTAGCTATAGAAAAATGATGGGTATTTATCCTAATTTCGCATCGCACAATAATGATTTAGATCAAACTGCAAGTATTATACACAAAATAATAATTTCTTCTATGTATTTCATTCAACACTAGATATAAATATATAGGCATAATTATTTCCGCTATTATAAGAAATAGCTTTAACAAACCTAACAATCTCCTAACAAATATTTCTATCCATGTGAGTTTTTTTAACAACTCAACAAATAATGTACGCACTAAATGATGTTTTCCTAACATTCCCCCTTAGTGTAAACATGGGGAAACCTCCATACTACACTGCACTTGATTTCGTGATCATGTGAATTTCCTTTGGATTATCACAAACCAAAAGTTGGTTTTCCATCGGTTAACCAAAAACCAAGAGTGAGGTGGTTTTCTATTGGTTGACCACAAACCACAAAGGGGTGAAGTTTTTCAAATGGTTTACCTACAACCATATTGTGATGTGCCAGTGCATTCTTCGGCTCTCATCATAGTTTCTCTTTTGGAGATAACATTTTGGAATCCATCACAATGCAAACATGATAATCCAAAAATACAAATGGAAGCATTATTCATTTCCCCACAATTTTCAAGTTTCCATAACACATTTATTCAAAACACCACACACTCACACATAAACCACCAAATCGCATGTCTTCATCAAAAGATCGACGAGAGGTCATCAATGACCTCCTTCCTCCATTGCCTTCAAACTCCAATTGTTTGTTGCTAGTTTACTGAATATTTGTTTTGAGGCTTATTTCGTAATGCCCCCTCAAATTCAACTCAGATGTTGGAAGTCCGCCGAAAATGTGTTCGGTTAAAAGTGAGACATTTTTTAATGTTTACAATATTTGACACTTTTGAAATGACTCATGAATTTAAACTCAAAAAAAAGGACTCTATATTTTAACAAACTTAACATAAAAACTGAATTTTGATGACTCAATTTTAACAATTATAATCTAATTTTGAAGTTAGACTAAATACTATTTAAAAAATTTACAATGAAATGTTATTTTCAAAGACGCACCTGATCACCTATACTTGGCTTTATCTCCTTGACATATAGTAAACCGAACCATTATTGGAAAAAAATTACACCCTTTTATATTCTTATTATTTTTCTTAAAACTTTCTCCTTTGTAGTACCAATACTTGACCTTTAACAAAAGTATACTTGCCACCGAGGCTAAGTGTAACTTCAATGTATAAAGATTGCTAATAGCCTTTAAAATAAAAACACACCTTTGTATTGTAACAAGTCACAGAATTGGTGAATCGATGGTGACTTTTAATGCATGTTTAGATGATGCCGATAAAGAGATGACCATGCCAGGGAACCGAGAGGCTAGCCCAATGAATATTCCACCGCGTGTACACACAGATCTATAAGTTTGGATGCATGGAACACATTTTTAGAAGAACGACATAGTAGATTTTTCTCGGTTGGATTATGACACCTAACATAGATGAGAATCTGATAATAAGCTACACCTTATATGAAATTCCATGTTGTTCTCTGCCTCTCCAGATAGTTTTGCCTTCATCAGATCTACGCTTGGAGATCTATTTGTTGGGTGCAAAATTTGTGTAGAAACCAAGTAATTATCAATAGATGCACGTCAACTATCAATATGGATCTGATTTGAATGACATTGACATCTTATCAAATATTGACAAACTGTAGTCCGGTTGCACAGTAGAATAAATTTGAAGACTGCGATGAACACAACCTGAGTATAGAAAATTTATGTGGGATTTGGATGAATGCATGTACATTCACGCATCTACAACATGTATACTCTAATCTTCTATGCATAAAGTAGGGAAATATGTAGACATATGTTTCCTGACAAAATTCCTATTATCCTTCCATCAAAATTACCCAGCTCTAATACAAAAGAATGGTTTAACACAGAATAATAATTTCTACTATGTATTTCATTCAACACCAGATACAAATATATAGGCATAATTTTTTCTGCTATTATAGGAAACAAATTTAACAAACCTAACAATATTCTAATAAATATTTCTATCCATGTGAGTTGTTTGAACAACTCAACAAATTATGTATGCACTAAATGAAGTTTTCCTAACACACAATATAGTTACGAAGCCCAATGTTAAACCCGTGAAAAAAATTGAGACCCATGAAGCCAAAAGTGGCTTTAATGGTTAAAGAGGAGGTAATGAAACTCCTATAAGTAGGGTTTATCAATCTTGTGGATTATTCCATGTGGGTGTCAAACATTGTCCTAGTTTTTAAAAAGAATGGGAAGATATGCATCTGTATTGATTTTAGGGACATTAACAAGGATTGTCCCAAAGATAATTTTCCACTACCTTCAATTGATGTCATCGTTGACGCAATGGTTGGGTATGAGTTGTTGTCTCTTATGGATGGATTTTCTAGTTATAACTAGATAAGGATTTCCAAGGAAGACCAATGAAAACTACCTTCACAACTCCTGCAGATAACCTCTTGCTACGCAATCATGCCTTTTTAGCCAAAAGAATTTTGGAGACACTTTAAGTGGGTAATGACATACATTTTTCATGATCTTATTCATAATATCATTGAGTCATATGTTGATGACGTGCATTGAAAGATGAAAGAAAAGAAACATAGATATCACCTTGAGGTGTTGCATGTCATTCTCTCACACCTGATTGAATATGGTGTAACATTAAATCCTGAAAAGTGCATGTTTGGAGTAACAAGAGGCAAGTTGCTAGGATACATCATTTCATCCTGAGGCATTGATGTTGATCCAACGAAAATTTGGGTAGTTTTGGAAATGTCCCCACCCACTGATGAGTCGAGCATTAGATATTTCCTAGGTAATCTTGGGGAAATTCACAGGTTTATCCCTAACTTGACTTACATTGTTCACCCTTTAAACGCTTATTGAAGAAATATTATAGAAAATATTGGACCAACAAATGTCACGAAGTGTTTGAGTCAGTAAAGTGCTTCCTTATGTGGCCGCCTACACTCATGCCACTAAGAACTAACCACCCTTTGATTTCATACTCTCAAACCACTCGTGTCTCGATTGTTTTCATATTGACATAAGAGGATGGTGTGGTCGTGACCGGAAATTTATTTCATTAGTTGTACTTTTCTCAATTACAAGACAGATTTTGATACATACAAGCGAAGAAGGAGTGATTGGCTATAGTTTCCATAACAAATAGGTTCATGCACTACATGCTTAACCAAGATATGAGAGTGATAGTTAAATTTGAATAGTTTTGAACATTATTAACTCAAGATTCCTTATCCAAAAAGGTTATCTTTTTAATTACGCTTATGGGTGAGTTTGAACTCACCTTTTTTAACCAAAAGTCTGTGAAGGGACAAATATCACCAATTGGTTAGCAGACAATCCTATGGACTATGGGGAACTAGAAGATCTAGATTTTCTTGATGAATTCATGTTCCTCATAGAAGAAAATACCTTTGTCGCTTCGATCTCTTGGTACATTGATATTGTCAATCACATTTTAGACCAAAAGTATCGTGAGGGAGAAACCTTACAAAAAGATGATGGTTATTTGGCATAGCCACCGAGTACATAATTTTGGAAGAAGTGCTCTATGACAAAGCCTTCAACGGTATGCTATTAATATCCATTGAGGAAGAAGAGTTGAGAAAATCCTCTTTAAATCCCACATCGAGTCTATGGTGGCGACTTCAAAGGGTATGTGAACACTCATAAGATTCATCGCATGGCTTATTTTTGTTCAACTTTAGAACACGATGTGGTAGACTATGTACACAAGTGTCGATAATGCCAAGAGTTTTCACACAAAATACATATTCCCTCTCATGCTCTATAGCTCATTATGACTCCTTGCCCTTCTCTACTTAGGGCCTTGATTTGATAAGGAAATTCTCTCCCTCATCATCAAATGGCCACAAATTCATTATCACGGCCACTAAGTATTTTACAAAGTGGGTTGAGGTCATGCCTCTTACTACTATACCTAGATCCATAATTTCAAGTTTATTTTAAACCAAATCATCTGTAGGTACAGATTCCCACAAGTCATTATTTTAGATAATGACATGCCTTTCAAAAATGAAGAGGTGCAAGAATTGTGTGCATAATTCAAAATATCCCATCACACAAACCTCTTTGTACTATCCTTGAGCTAATGGACAGATTGAGGCTACAAACAAACCCTAAAGTCCATTCTCCTTAAGATGGTTAAGGAAAACAAAAGAGATTGGTATCTAAAGTTATTTTTGACCTTGTGGGCCTATATGACATTGGTAAGAACACCCATGGGGGAAACCCCTTATTCTTTAGTCTTCAGATCTGAAAGCGGTCTTACCATTAGAAGTAGAGTTACCTAGTCTTTATATATCTCTACAAGGCATTTTAGATGAAGATGGATACCGAGAAGTGTGATTAGTTGAACTAGAAACCCTTGATGAAGCTTGACTTAGAGCTGAAAAACATCACCACATTTATGCTAACAGGATGTGTCGTCAGTATAATAAGAAAGTGTATGAATGTGAAATACACGTAGGAGACCTAGTATTGAGACTTGATAGCTGGATTGAAAAAATACTGAATGAAGGAAGGAAGTTCAGACCCAAATGCTTAGGCCATACCAAGTGATAGAAGACTTTAAGAATGGTGTGTATTGCCTGTTTACTCTAGAAGGTAAAGAATTTAGCAAATCAATTAATTCACTTCACCTTAAACTATTTTATGCATAGTTCATTTGCATCTCCACTTGTACATTATTGCATCCATATTATATATCATCTGCATTATCATATTGTGAAATTGTAAATCAAGAAACTTACTTTTCAAGTAACTTTTAAGAAACTTTCAAATATTGGAAAAAAATTAATCATACCTCTTCAAGTATCCATCATATCATCATTGAATTTTTCTCATCTCTTCATCATTTCAGAAATTAAGACAAAATTTTGACATTGATCCTACCAAGACTTGCACACTTAGTTCTATTCATGGTTTCTTCTAGCTCATGTGTCTTTTCCCATAGTTTGTTCTATAATATTCTTGATGTCACATCTTTCCCTAAAAATATCTCTAATAACAGAAGAAATCTAAACATTTCACCTGGATCTCTTGTCACCTATCTCTACCTTCGGTGGTGAGCCCTAATATATTATTAGTTGCATGAGGTTGAGGCTAGGGGAAAACATTCCTTCCCAAAATCACAAGTCTAAAGTCAAACAAAAAAAGATAAATCAACAATAAACACAAAAATGCTTTCATTTCAAAATAAAACTACACTTCTTTTCCTACCAATCTTTGGTGATGATCCCATGCTTCTACTAGTGGTGTGAGGTTAGAAAAAGAGTTAAGTTCCCTTACTCGCCTATGTCTTGTCCTTGACGATGAGCTCATTCTCCTTACTATTATCATGGGGTAAGACGTAGGGGGTCCCATTAACTAAGTAAATAAGTTGTAAATAATTCGATGAATAAAAAGTGCTTTGAAATCTTAAAAATCCAAATAAAATGAGTTAGATGTGTATGTTACAAGAGAGTTAATCCCTAAAACTAGATTTTTTCAATCAAAAGGCCATCTATGGATCTAAGTCTATATAAACTTGCAAGAAAATTACATTCTGAACTGATTAGTTGACCTTGGTTAGGGTTGAGTTGTAGGTTCTTAATTATATCTTTATCAAAATCGTGTCTTCTTATCACCATATCCATTCATCAAGATCATACAACTCGTGTCCTTCCTATCTCTCGGTGATGAGACCTTCGATCTTATTGGTTATGTGGAGTTAATAATGGAGCAAGTTCATCTTTCTATTATATCACATTCATCACATTTTTCCAATAAAATAGAAGTGCTAAATGTTTTTGAAAACCAAAGTATCTAATTACAATTTGTTCTCATGTGCATCATATATATATATATATATATATATATATATATATATATATATAATAAAAATCAATTTTTTTTACACATTTTCATCATCGTCATCCATAACATGCATCCATAAAAGTATTTAAAAAGAATTGGAAATTATAGCTATCTAAGAGTACATAGATAGGAAAAATCACGAATGAGTCAACTCTTACACAAAATAGCCAAACCAAAAATAAATGTATATATGTATACATAAATAAAATTAAGTTGTGTGTAAAATGCAATCATAACCTAGAAAGTATGGTCAAATAGCCTATCACTCTCGACAAGATACCTATGAAAGTGTACGACGAGGACTCCTTTTATAGCTCATATGGTGAGATTGATGAGGAACCTCCATGCATTGAGTGGTGGGAGTGTCCATGAGATGACCCATTAGATGGGGGAGGTGATCTCTTGGTAATAAGTGGCTCCACTACAAGAATGATCTCACCTTTTTCTCCTCTCAACTATCTCATGTCCGCTAAGTCAATCCTCATCTAGATCATGGCCTCCGTAGCGTTCCATGTCAATGCGAACACATCTATGTGATTTTTAGCCATCATTGGGAATCTAGAATATACTAGTAATCGCTCTTGTTTATTCCCCGTAGGAGTGCAAACATGTCCAAGATAACCCTCCTAATAAAGTATTCCATGCATCTCGTAGTAGATTTAAAAGCTGAACTAACTCAAACAATGGAAAGTTAGAAAACTTCCAAAAAATTAATATAGAAGATAGATTTTTAACATTATAGTCAAGAAGGAAAATTCGAGAGAAGAGTATTCTACTTACTCGATCTCTAGACATCCAGTTGGATCAACTGGTGTTTTTGGTGGTGCACAAGCCAAACATGGGTTGCTCCTCTACTCTCACCTCCTCTCATATCTACTAAGGATGGACTCGACTCCTCATCTCTAACTCATACAGTCAAAGGTTCATATGTGTCCATTGTCTCTCGCCTTTTCCTCTACCTCTACTCTATTAGTTGTGGAGTCTTCTCCGATGGCCGCCCACTCAGTGGTCACTCTCCTCCTCCGGCTCCTCTTTCACTTTTGTCTCATCATCCTCCTCCTCTTTGTTGTATGTGGGTCCTACCTCTATTATAAGGACCTACATGGGCCTAAAAGCTCCCCCACTAGCCTGGATCTGGAACAACCTATCATGTGCCAATCAAAACTCTTGGAGTGACGATGGTCCACTCTAGCTTGCCCCTTGGGCCAACTCTCACCTCTCATATTCCTCTATATACCATGGCACTATTGAGGGTATCTATATAAGGGATCCCAAACTACTAAGACACCCTAAGGATGGGATGGGTCTCTATTCTCCTATTCCTATCCACTAATTGTGTCATAGAACTGCATGTAGTCAAGGTGATGATCTCTGCACCCCATATGCCACTAATGTCCTTATATGGTTGTGTGATCATGTAGTTTTTAGTGAGTGTAGAAACTAACTAATGTGGCCCTCTAAATAGAGCCATATCAACCCATATCTCTACTCTAACCACCCCGAGATAGACTATATCAATGCCCCTCTGATAGGGAATCATACACTCATAGACTCAACTCATGACCAATGTAGGATGATTGAGGGATTTCCCCTTCATTCGAACAACTTTGTACAAATCATGGTATGTAGAACCTAGAATGTCAGCACCCCATGCAAAAATTAGGCCATGTTGTTTGATACTCTGTATAATGGGTGCCCAAGTAAAGTAGCTTGTCTCCACCCTTATCTCCCACCAAGTGCGAATCCAAGATACCAATAATGGCCTTGTGTAAGGCAGGGATAGGAGTAGAGGAAACTGATAGCAATCTCATCCCATGTTTGGCACCAATGTTAGGTGCCTGTGCATCTCCCATATATTTGGACAAATGTGATCCTATGTTACCGAACTTGTGCTAGCCAAAACCAACTTCCCGCTAGTGACAAGAACCCCAAGATCCAAAGTAGAGGTCCTCTAAAGTGATCATCCACTCCCGTGACTCTAGGAATCCGAAAGTCTTCTAGTCTACATCCCAATAGGATAATAAGTCACATAATAAGTGATTGGTGGTGGAACCAACCATGTCCGAGAAATCCTCCACATCTCATCCCTCTATAACAAATCCCTTTCGGCCCGAGTCACCAATCCAAAATCGGAGCTAACCAAAGTCACACTCATGGGCCCTGCTCCACCCGATATAATCCCCTATATTCAAAACAATGAAAAATATCAAGTTAGAACCATTAGATGAATAATAAGCTCACCGAAATATCATTAAAACAATTAAAAACCAAATTTTTTCCATACTTGGCCGAATTTAGCAAAATGTCTTAATAGTTATACAATCGCTTTCTCGCAGGCAAGGTGGCGGTTGTGTAACTTCCATGGAAATCACATGTCTTTTACATATTCAAAGAACAATCATGTATCTGATGTGGCAGTTGCGCAACCACCATGATGGCTCCACCCATGAATTGCGGGCCATACCATGAGGTTCTGTAAAGTCACAAAAACACAAAAATGGACCATTTTGAAATAAAAAAATTACAAATCCTATGTGGTGCCCCCTTGTGATCATTTTAACTATGAAATTATCAAAAATAATCCCCTACGTCAAGTTTTTCACATTTTCTACATTTTAGGGTGAAAATAAATAAATGCAGATAACTAACTTATTTGTGACCCTCTGCTCCTCCCACTGGTTATACTACCATTGTCTCGAGATCCTCTTCGCTTTGACTATACTCTGTAAGAAATAGTCGCAGTAATCCAAATCTCAAATTTTTCTATAAGCGAGTAGGTGCAAATGATTTTCTATAAATATAAATTTAAATATATATAACATGTTTTAACATTGTTTTGAGTGTCTGTATTACAAGGTGGGAGCACTGGCACAGGTATATCTCTATCCCCACGGATATGGTAAGTAGTCTTGTCATTTTAGTTTTAGTATTTTGTTGATTATACATTATATTTGTACTTGATTCCCATTTTCTTCTTGCGGGTAGCCGGAAGCTTGGATTGGTGTAGTATCAACACATGGGTGTGTCAAGTATAATTTCGACTTTCATGTTTAGGAGTGTCATACTCGAACTTCATGTTTTATGCCTCTTCATGGCTAAAACACTTCTCCAAGTGGGCAAGATGTACACACCAAAATTTGCATGATGTTACATTTTCAGAATAGTTCAAATCACCGATTATGATAATTTCATTTCAGATTAAAATGGTGTATCTAAGTCCAATTTTCTCACTTGCATTATGTTCTTGTAGTATTGTTTACCTTACTTATCTTTTTCCTAGCTTTTCCCACTTTCCTAGTTTCTTTTTCAGCCTTTTGCCTAGCATTCTAACCTTAAGTTATGGAATCACGCCATTGGTTACATAACCACATGTCTTCCTTGAACACTGGTTATGCAACCACCATGGAGGTTATGTAGCCTCTAATCTATGCAAACCGACGGTTCCATGCACATTTACCCAAGACTGTTCAAAGATGCTCTAAACATGTGTTTCTTCTTCTCAAGTTTATATCTCACAAGCTTCATGACTAAACCAACTTCCATTAAGATTTTTATATGCATATAGATTTCTTCTCCTTCACTCACTATTATTATTAATTTAATGCCCCTTCCCATGGTGATTTAACACTTCTTGGTTATCAAGTGTGTTACACCATTTCCTCGGTAACTTTCTATAAAACCAATCTTTTTCCCTAAGTGTTGGTTGGAGACTTTTGATTTGTAATTACATGGTTATGTTGTCAAAATCTTACCAAGAAGCACAAAAGAAAAAAAAAATATTTTTCATTTCTCGCTCTCTTACCCGCATTTCTACCATACTTCCTACAAACTAGCTATCTCTAAGCACCTCTACATCTTCTTCTCACATATCAACCAACATGGTTCCCTGGAACATATTGGATTCACCATTGGAAAATAAGTTGAGGGGATCAATAAAAGCACAGCCAACACTGGAAATTTTCTCAGTTTTACACTTCCAGGTTGGGGGTGTAATTGAATTCTTTTGAAGCTTTCTTTGTTTTAGTTTAGATTTCAATTTGTAATCAATTCAAACATTTGTTTTAGGAAGTAGAATTTACAATTAGCTACATTTCCTATAAGTATCTTCCGGTGATGACTTCTTATCAAGCCAATATACAATTGAAGAAGGGCATGGGAATGAAATTTTGATATGGTCGGGATCTAAAGTGCCGCCAATATACTCAAGCCAAAACTTCCGAAGAGTAATCATAGATGTGTGTGCAATAAATAAAAATAGATGGAAAACACGAATACCATAAGAAGCATTAATATGAATATATCCATAATAGAGATGAGGTAGATGAGGTGGAGGAAAGATATCATTGAGTGTAAAACTAATCCGATTCAAGCTAATGTGTGTGCAAATAATTTTAGAGCAAGTGGGATCGAATATAATGTGTGGCCAATAAGCATTATTCATGATGTAGCCTAGAATCCACCACAAAAAACCTAGGCACACTGGCACATCACTCAACCTAAGCTGAGTGCTCACCGAAGCACGCAAAGGTACTAGGCCCCTCTTTAGAGTTGTTTGTGTAGGATGTTAATGTGTTGAAGATAAAGCATACATCAAAACCCTAACTAACCATAAACATTCCACAAAGCATATTCTAGATCTAGATCTTAAAGAATCATGAATTAAATAATAATCATAATGAAATCAACCATACAAGAACCAATTATAGTCATGTTTAACACCTTTATCCACCCAATATACTCCATTATATTAAAAATAGTAAATACAGAAGCTTCTTACATCATATAAAATTACCATAAGTTTATGCACGTAACAGATCCAACAGGATAACTCTACAATAACTCATACACATTTTCTATGTCGTGTCTCTCCATAGACTAATACATACTTATAGGGGTGGGTACTTTCCTTCACTTCTTACGCACTTCCCAAAATAGGTCGCATGCTAAAAATAGCCATGCACCTTTACAATAATATGCACACATGCAAGTGCACTAATAATAGATCTCCTACAATTAACTAGCAAGTAGTAATCCTATTATTATCCCAAACTCATGCATGGCGCTTAGTAAATGATCATCCCCAAAATAGCATTTGCATGTCACACAAGTCTCCATCCCATTGTGTGCTCCACACGCTATCTCCAAAATATCTTGTAACCATGAAAACGGCTAAGTCCCCAAATCATCTTGTCATAATGCATGTTTCCTTTCCTATGTTCCTAGTTCATGCCTAGTTCACACGCGTGAATCTTTTGTGTGCCCTCTCCTTAGTGGCATACTCTATCTAATCAACATTACCCCACACTAATGTACATTGTCATCCCGAAAAAGGGGTTCCTCATGATTGTCCCAAACAATAAAGAATAATAATGGAAATAATGTAAAGAATTACTATACAAAGAATAGACTTCTATTCTGCAGCACCCTCTACTTCAACTGAGAGGATCAACTCTAGATATTCTATTTTAATCTTAGCCTCTAATGTTTTTCAGTCATCCAATGCATTTCTTATTTTCTTTGGAATTTCTATGGTGATGGCTTCCAACTCATCCTAGGTTATCTCTCCCTTTTCATTCTATAGTACTATGAAAACATTGGTCATAGCAGACATCCTTCCCTCCAAAAGATCCATCTTTTGCGCTATTAGCTTTCTAATCTCATCCAGCCTATCCTTATGTGTATTTTGTGTTGTTGCATAAGGATTCACACTTTTTTTTACTAATTCCAATCTTTCGTGTGCCCTAAAGTCTCATCTTTCATTGCCTTTAGAACTTCATTATCTTCTATTATAGTTCCGATCTTGATCATCGCTTTATGCAGTGCTGCACATATGTTCAAAGCTTGATCGCTTTATATAGCTCATCTTGTAAATTATGGAGTAATTCCTCATAATATGAATTTTTTCTAACCATGGAGGCCCTTTCTCTCTCTTCTTCATATTCAAGATCCTTTGGCACCAAAGCATTCGAATCGATTCATCCTCAAGCACCAAATCAACTAATGTGTGCACATAATGCATAGACGAAGGAAACTTCTCAGGTACCTTAGACTCCAGATGTGGTCTTACTTTCAAGACATAGTCACCAATTTCTTTTGCCATGTTGATGAAGGCCTCATTCTTTTTCTTCTCTAGATCCTTCTCTCCTTTCAGTCGCTCTATTTCTACATTTTTTGCCTTGTTATCTTCAATTAGTTCTCTAATAGTGGCGGGATTATCGATATTCCTTCACGTCACCTCTGTAGATACCTTAACTAAGGCATTTCTCACCTACTCGTCAAAAATGAGAGTGGGTTTTATAATCATGTGTCTACTCCGAGGTGTTCCTCACATACATCAAATTTTGGCTCATTCATGTGAATTTGCATGGACCAGGACAATTGTTTCCTTACATGCATAGTGGCCATGTCTGGGTCCATCAAATCCCACCCATATAACTCCTTCAGTCCATTATGCTTTGAAAATGGGCATGGATGATTTTTCTTGTGTCCTCAACATAGCCCATACTCGACACAATGTATTCTCCACTTTTTCTCTTAGTTCTTGGCCCCTTAGGAACCTGAGTGCCAAGGTTTGAAGTTGTCCCTTTAACGTCCTGAGTAGTGTCATGTGCATGATGTTACTCATGCTCTAATTCTTCTTCCTCCTTCACACCTTCCTCTTCATCCTTCATGTCCTCATCTTTAGGATCCTCCATATCTTCTAGCTGCATTGGGATTTCAGCGTGCTCTCTCTGAGACTCCTCCATCTCCTCATTCATCTTTAGCTTTCTCCACTTCTTCTCAATTTCTTCTTTTGAGGGGAGAGTCATGGTGATCTTCTTACATGTTGTGGATTTCCCACTCCTTGGGTCCTTGTTCTTATGAATACCCTCTTAAAGAGGCACTCTTCATGGACTGATTCCACGTCCAAGTCCTCATCTCCTTCTTGCGGTTGAGGTGGAGTATTTTTGTGCTCTATCTCCACTCTATCTATGGGCTACCTCCAGCCTCTATGATTCAAGCCACCACTATCTTCATTTTCTTCTACCTCCTCATCTATCTCTATAGTCATTATAGGATTTGGAGCTGGCACGTTCTTCATTGTATGTTTTCTCTTAGACGGCCCTAAGAGCATGAACTCATTCTCCATGTATTTTTATTCTCCGGCTTAGGCATAAGTTGAAGGTATACAAGCATGGCTCCACTGTCTCGAATAGCCAAGATTATTGGCTTCATACTTATGACATTTGAAATGAGCCTCTCAATGTAGGAAATTCGGCCTTGATACACATATGTTTTCCTAAGGGCTTGGTAGTCACAATCCACCTTGTCTACATTGAAGTTCAGATGACACACATCAGTAAATCTGTGAACTGATGCCTACAAGTAGCACTCTATGAAGGCATAGGGAATTTTTCACCATGGGCTCCATGTCCCATCCCTCATTACAAACCACGTGATGTTGAAGTGTTGGTACACCGTGAACTATATTGCCTTACCCACTACCGAAGGTATCTCCTTAGGAATGCACCACTCCTCCTCAAATGTTGTGAAAATTCAGTCATACCACATCTCCGCCCTCTGCTTAAACATCCCACTCATTGATCCTTCACATAAATATTTTTCAAACCTCTCCATGAGGGACTTATTTTCTAAGGGGTACTCCCAGATCTTGTTCTTTGGCCCATCGGGCACTCCAATTTCTAAAAACAAAAGAAAGTAGGAGAGCACTAAAACTTGTCTTTTCTCCTATGCATGCTTCCTCAACAATGGTGTATGTAATATAGCCTGCTAGGCTATATACTACTCCTTGAGACATTTTCTTTGCAATGTGAACCACATGGAGTTTACCTACGACCATCTCTCCTAGTCATTCAACTTGGTTAAAGATGCGCGACTACTTTCACTATAGGAAACTTCTTCGAGTTTATATATTTTCATTCCGTTTGGACCCTTAGTATACCCCAACTCCTTTCTTGTTTCTATGACCAATGCTTTATCAGTCAAATCACTAACAAGGTCTACCCCTGTGCTCTTCAATCTTGTTAGTGTTAAAACTAGGGTTGTTGTGATCCTAACCCTTCGTCTGACGAAATAAAAGAAGTCCTCATGGACTCGTCTCATCACCATTGGTATAAGGGTTCATATATGCCAAAATACAGAATCTCATACAACCGATAAAATCATACCTACTTAAGTAATTTCTCTCCATTGCTTTCATACACCTGGCATATCCTCCATCATGCACTTTTTGGTCTTCTTATTCAACAACACGTCTAACTCTCCCTTGTTTTCAGAGGTACGATGGTTGTAGTCACTTATTTTACATCTGCGGATGTGGGAATCCCACTCTTGTCTGACTATTACTCCTTCTGGGTATTACATCTTTGAAAAATTACTCTCATGAGCAATTTCAACTTCATCTTCTACCTTCTTCTTTCCTTTCATGCTTGCTGCAAGTGCTTTCTTTGGTGCCATCGTAAAAACTTACATTTTGTTGTCTAAAATGAGCAAACTCAAACCCTAGCTCAAATCTACATGCCCTAGCTTGAAACCGTGTGCCCTAGCTCCTTCTCAAGGCTTCTACTTTTTCAAACCCTTCATCAATGGGGACACAAGCCTCTTCCTTGTAATAGTCTACTCTCCATTTCTGGTTTCACAATGCTCTACACCTCAATATGATTCACTCATCTTGGTCGCACTTAGCTCGCTCAAATACTTGTGATTGCAAAGGTAAAAATTAACCCGCATCACGTCCTTATATCGATTTTCAAAACGTTAGTATATTTATTGCTCCTTCACCTACCAACTATCCTCTCATTAATTGACTATTTTCACAATATCCACGAGGTACATCTTCGCACCCCACCTATAGCCTTAAAGCACACCTTCCTATCTTCTAGCTATAGACTTCTCTTCAGTGCACTTCCATGTTCCTGAGTAACTCACCATTATTTCTCCCCGGTAGTCTCCACGGCCACTTCTTATCTCACATTATATTGTTCCCTCATTTATCTTCATCTATGACCATATGTTTAGATAAATCTCCTTTCTAACAGCTCCTTTCCACACTTACCTAACACCTTTAATAGTTTTTCTCTCATGTATACCTATTTGTGAATAACCACCCCACACCAATGGTATGTGCATTCCTCTGTGCATAAAAATACTTCAAATGGTAATTATCTTCCAACACACAAATGCGCTTATTACACAAAACACCAAACTAAATTGACAAAGCATAGCGATGAAGAAGGAAATACATAAATGAAAACCTATTCTAGATGGGCACACTGCCTTATTAAAAACACCAAGAAGACTCATTTATAGTAGCGCTTCATCCTACTCCCGTTGAAGTAACCAAATAACCATATTCCATCAAGCATCTCTAACTGGAAAGCACCTGATTCAAGTATATGAGTGATAACATATGGTCCCAACCAATGCACTTTACACTTTCGTGGATGGTATAAAAATTTAGAATCATAAAGAAGTACCATCTGTCCCATATCAAGCTTTTTGTCCCTAATGTGCCTATCATGCCATGCATTTCGCAGGCCTTTTCCCCGCTTCTAACTCCAACCTACTAGGGTGTGCCTCTTATCTAACTATATCAATTCTTTCTTCTAATGCTTGCTCATTGGCTAGACCTCCAAAGGCATGCAATACGTAAAGAAGGCAACATGAATTCCATAGGAAGAATCGCTTTCTGCCAACACCAAACACCAATCGAAAGTGTGTGACCTTGTTCAACCTCTTGTATGTTGTTTCACATGCCCAAAGCATAGCAGAAAATTTATCATCCCAATATTTTCTTCCAACATCACAAATTTTTATCAATGGCTGGCTCAAAATCTTGTTGAAGGCCTCATCAGTCCCATTTTCTTGAGGATGATAGGTTGTAATCTTATGGTACACAATCATAAATTCATCCAATAGTATCCTGATTGTCTTATTCAAAAAAATTGTACCGCTATCACTTGTCAAGCTTGCGCAGGCATTCGTACCTTGTAAGAACACTTTCCCATAAAAACATGGCTTTTGTAGACATTGTACAATCCTTGGTAGGTGTTGCTTCTTCCCACCTTATAAGAGAATCATGCAAGTGATGATGTAGCATGATCTAGTTCTACATGTGGTGGTGAAATAGGACCCATAAATTTTATAGCCCATTTCTCAAACGGCTCGCACTAGGAATAGGTATTAGAGGAATTTCATCTCTTTGCCCAGCTTTACCAAGGCATTAACCATGATCAAACGCCTTACAATATGATTTATAATATTTTTAGAGTATCTCCCACCATAATCTAGCAAGTAAAATATTGTGTGTAGTGACATCACCTGCATAGTGCCCACCTACAATAGCACCATGATCCTCTTCCATGATATTCATGTGTTCGTGCTCTAGTACACACCGGTGTAATACTTCATCTCGACCTAACTTGTATAGGTCACCACTGATCAACATAAAAGGTGTCATGTGAATTGCAAGTTATTTCTTCTCTAAGGATTTCATTCCTTTTGGTGTCATACCTATACGTAAAAAGATAGTAATATCCTCCAATTTTGAAGGCGTGCATTGTAACCTGTACAACTGTGCATCTACGGAATTGTATCTTCAATTGTCTGTGCATCCTCCCCTAACTAAATTCTTGATAAATGGTCTGGGATAGAATTACTTTTACCTGGTTTTACCACAACTATGAAATCAAATTCTTAGAATAAGAGCACCCATCGACATATGCGCCCCTGTAAAATAGGTGTTTTTACCAAGTATTTTAATGTCATGTGATCGTGTAAAAAAAAAATGGTGTTCTTAGTAGGTATTGTTGAATTTATGCAAAGGCGTAGGTCATCGACAAGGCTTCATGCTCAGTAGTTGTATAATTCTACTCTGTATGAGTGAACTTTCTACTAATAAAATAGATAGGATGATCTATAAGTCCCTCCATGCTAAGCTAACACCGCACTAATGGTCATGCCAGAGGCCTCCACATGAACATGAAACAGTTGACTCCATGAGGGAAACATGAATAGGCATCAGAGTAAGTCTCTCCTTCAATGCCTCAAATGTGCACTATTGCGGTTCTCCCAATAGAATGTCCCTTTAACCTTTAGTAACTCTTCCAAGAGTGCGGAAATCTTAGTATACCCTTTGATAAATTTTCGATAATACCTAAAGTGTGACCCAAGAATCCGTACACCTCACTCTAACTTGTAGGTTCTTCCAGGCCTACAATAACTACAACCTTAGTTGGATCCACTAACAAACCTTCCTTATAGATGATGTGCCCTAAAAAGTGCCAAACGATGTAGCAAACACACACTTCTTTATGTTTAAAGAGATGTTTAATTGTCTACATCTTTCAAACATTAAGTAAAAATTATCACAGTGATATTTTACAAGTCCATACATTGTCCAATCATCCAAATAAATTTGTAAGAAGTTGTGAATAAAATCCTCGGAATGTAAAGATGCAGCAGACATAATTCAAGAAAGATGCGGGGGTGCCCTAACCCTAGCAAAGCTATGGTGGTGTGGTTCCAAGCTTCGGCCGTGGAAGAAATGGATCGATCCCTGGAGGCGAGGATGGACACGGGATTGGGTGACCTCCTCTCAACAAAAACATTCAGATCCATAACACCCAGGAGGATGATGTGGGGTTTCATAGGGTTTTTTGGTAGCTGATCTAGCCTGTGGTGGAGGCATAGGTGGGAGGTACTATCGGCACCCTCTACCGTCAAAAACCGAAAGAACCTATCATTTCTATTACTTCCCATGCTCCTATTACACCGATTCATGGTTTTTTGAAGTATGGGAGTGAAACATTATCTGGATCCCCTCTATTGGACTTATCCTCAGACGTTGAAGTGTCTGTCTCTGCACCTTTAGGTGGTTTTGAAGTCTGTTTGGAAGCTACGAGTTTGGGGGTTCCAGGGAAAGTTAAAATTTTTCTGAGGTGACAAAATCCTTTATCCATCATCCACTTAAGGAAATGGATCATGCTAAATCTTCCCCCTCTGTGCATTTTGGACCATATATTTTGAAAACATAAGCGTATTTCAAGGAGAAGGGCATTATTTACAGATTCAACAAAATTTCCTTGCCTTGCCAGCTCTTCATGATTGGATCTCTTCATCTTGGAAGCCATTAATGGATGGTAAAGTGGACATTTACCCCTCAACCAGAGGTTTTTTCATTGTTTTCTTTTATATTACCTCTGATAGAGATTTAATTTTTGCTAGATTATGGGATTTTCAATCCCACTTTTTGCTCATGAAGCCATGGTTTCCCCTTTTTAATCCTTTAATAGAAACTTTCCAAATCAGACCTATTTGGATTCATTGCCATATCTCCTCTTCATTTTTGGGATGAGAAATGTTTAATCTCCATTGGGAATGCTTTGGGAAAAAACTTGCTATTGATTCAAAAACGTCTTTGTATGAGTATACTATGTATGCCCGCATTCTAGTTGACATGAACACTTCAATGGACTTTCCTACTTCTATTGATCTTATGGTTGAGGACAAAATATGGACTCAAAACCTAGACTTTGAAGGTTACCCCTTTAGATGTAGAACTTTCTTCTCGCTTGGACACTTAGCTATGGATTGCAAGTTCAGGAAGAAACAGGCAAGTAGACACAATTCTTGGTGGAAGAATGTTGATCCAAGCCTTTTGGTTGTTGACAGTCAATCAGATTCTGGGTCTAAGGATGGATCTGTGAATGAGGATGTTGAGGCTTTAGAGGTGGAAATGGATCCCCTTCTTCTACCCTATAGAGAAGGCTCCTTCCCCTCTTTCTGAGGTTGGGACTTTATCGCTTCCTCTTGGTTACAAGGAGGAAAATAATCATTTTGAAATCTGCATTCGGTTCACACAAATGAAAAGGTAAATATGAATGCCGGTGATGGTTGGTCTACTATGAACAGAAGGAAGAAAGGGAATAATTAATCCCTTAAGATGCATCTTAGATCCCATGGGAAGGGGTCCCAGAGATAATTTCTTTGCTTTTGGTTATTTTTGTTTTTCTTTAATTTTTGTTCTATTGGTAGAGGTGGTCTCATTTGATCCTCATCGATATATCTTCTCTCTCCTTTATTGTATGAGGAAGGGCCCCCTTAACCCTCTTTTACCCTTAATCAAAAAAATCTGGAATGTTTGAACAACTATACGTGAAAATAAAGCAAGCACGTTTTTTTTAGACCAAAGGGCATAACAGTATATGCAAAACTTCCCCATTTAGTGGTGAAATTAGTTTTCTCTTTATCCTTCTATGCAATCCTGACTTAATGATATCCAAAGAATCCATCTATAAAATAATATATTTCATGCCATGCAACGCCTTCTAATATCTCCTCTATGAAAGGTGTAGGAAAGGGATCAATCACACATGTAGCATTTAGTTCCCTATAATCCACACAAATCCTAATCCAACCATCTTTATTTATACTGATGACCATGGGGCTAACCCACTCTGATTCTTCTAGGGGTTTGATGATGCCATATTTCAACATTTTGTCAATTTCTTCCTTAAATTTTACACGTAGGTTAGGGTTCATTTTGTAGGGTCGTTTCACCAAGCATGTAAAGCATGTACTTTCCTTAAGCTTAATCTTCATCTCTCCTAATTATTTATGCACTCCAAGTTTTAATTCATGGTAGCCATTCCTAGGAAATAAGTCTTGAAAACCACAAAGTAACTCAATGATTGTTTTCATTTCAAATTGGGACCAATAATCTCTAATTATACCGTAGGGTCTCCTTCCAGTTCGAGATATCCATAAATTTGTTACCTATATTCACTTTTTTACCTTCATGGGTTCATGATAGTGCATGCTTTTTATCCTGCAACCATCTAACACCTGCGCATACCCAATTGTCACAATGATCTATATGGTATATTCTATTTCCTCATCATCCCACTATGTAGACCATCTTGCCTTTTTCTTTCTAGGTCAAGCGAATGAGCTTAAATAGTGATAGCATCAAAGAATCAACATCATTTTTCTTTATCAAAGTGCACTCGAGTCATTCTCACCAAATAACTCCTAAATGAGTGCTTCTACATTTTCTTTGTCTCCCATAGTTAAACCACTTTATAACCCTTTTTTCCTCTTCCACTAGACTTGGTTTAGTATAGAAGTATTCAAAATCTGATGGGACCATTCGCATTATCAAACATTACATGTCAGGATTTCTCCCCATCTACGTACCCATGCATATACATACCAAGTGCTTGTATAGCCTTGTAAATGGAATAAGTTTTTACACCCATAGTAAAGTTGAATGTGGTGTTGAATATAAGTGTTGATTTACCATGAGATAATGTAGATTCTGAATAAGTGTGTTTCTCCTGAAAAACAAATTTGTAATGGAAGATAATCCTAACAGCATTTTCATTCCATTCTACAAGATTATCCTCGTGGACCACCCACCAACACTTCTTATATCCCATCATGTATGATGCTCCTTTAACATATTTATTCTTTAAAATTGGTTTTTCCACGATATTCCTCCATGGTGCATAGGAATACCTTGCATGGGTGTCCTTCTTAGTGATTTTAGGTTTTCGATGTAACACTTTCCTGGTGCACGTAGATTTATCGCATGTAGTAATCTTCACATGTAATACCTTAGGTTCTGGTGCCAACTTTGGTGTCCACTGATTTTCCACAATGTGTTGTATTCTAACCATCCTTGCACCCTTATTTTCCTATTTATGCTACTTTCTAAGATGCTCATATAGGTCCAAGCATTCCTCATAGCTATGACTCTTCCACAAAAAAACAATTAATATCCTAAGGACATTCGCGCATGTAGTTTTCAAGAG
The DNA here is from genome assembly GCA_018340775.1 of Taxus wallichiana var. yunnanensis. NCBI lineage: Eukaryota > Viridiplantae > Streptophyta > Pinopsida > Cupressales > Taxaceae > Taxus > Taxus wallichiana. The sequence goes on along the minus strand of CM031238.1, from coordinate 133,719,761 downwards.
ATCTACATGTAAAGAATGTTCCATGAGGAAACTCACCTCGTCCACCACCACAGCCTCTTGAACCCCAAATCCACCATGGTATCCTCAACCTCTACCACGTCCTCCTTCATAGCACCCCTCATTCCGATCATAGCGCGTTTGATTGTGATCCTAATCCTGGTGCTCACCTTTACCTTTGGAGTTATTTGATACTCATGTCTATTGTAGACCAATATCTATAGAATCATGGATCTGACCAATCAACATGCAGTCTTTTGTATCATGAGTTGTGGATCGTAAATTTTACAATAGCAAGATACATTCTTCCTTATCATGCATTGTAATAATGGGTAGCGGCTGGTGTCATGGTTCAGATGACATATCTCACAATCTAGCAATAATGAACACACTGGCCCGTGGGGACAACTATCCTTGATGTTCCCTTCCACTTCATAGTTTGTACACCAAATCCTAGTACACATATCATGTGCCAAATTTTCCAATAGTTTCTCCACTACTTTTCCATAGCTGCAATATGTGCTTCCAGGAATGGGTTGACTCTAGTGTTTATACTTCCAACTGCCTCAGCATGCAAAGCTACTTCAAGTTCTTCATGCAGATCAGTGTATGTATTACGTGACAACACCCTTCTAAAAGGTCTAATTAGTCCTCCAATGAACCATTATGCATGTTGGCTTGCATGAATATCATAAGAAAACTTAGATAAAAGTGTTTTGAAATGGGCATCATACTCCCAAACAATCTCAATAATGCCCTGCTTAATATCCTTGAGCACACTTATACTCTTCTACTCAAATTCATGGATATAGAACTCTTTAAGGAAATAATATTTTAATGTTGCATAATCTACACAAGTTTGATTAGGGTCAAACTTCTGTACTCAACCTGTTTACACGTCCTTGTAATGTAGTTGCAAATTGACTTGCCTTGTGCTCAAAATTTGTAATCCCTTTTACGCGCCACAGTATCTCACACATGTGCATGTTTCTAAGCAAAGATCTTCTATGCCCCTATACTCTGGAAGATGGAGAGACATCTCCATGTAAATATTTTGGGGTTGGTGCGGACCCTACCCACCTGATCTAGAACCTCCTATGTTACCTCTTCCTCTAGAACCACCAAATCCACAAGAACTAGAGCCACCTATACCCCCTGATCCTCCACATGTAGCTAGAATCAAACCAGAAGATGTACTTCCTTGTGTCCCAATAGTAGTACTGAACTGAACTCCTACAGTCTGCGTGGTGGTACTACTCCCATAAGTGAGTCCAAAATTCTGCATGCTTGAATTATGTGTTGATGATGCACCTGAAAAGGTACCTCTAAACAATAATGAAGATGTTTTCCTACCATATATGTACTTGCTATATGACTTACTCTTGCTTCCCTACTACCCAAATTAGCTTGTTAACTATTAGATGTACTAGATAATGGAAAACTAAGCGCAAGGGCTAGGTTTCCAGGGTAGATTCAGATGCACACCAATGGCCCAAGTTGTATTTGCTAATGTGCTCCCATGTGAGGCCGAGGAGGTTTACCTGTCATGCTTTCCCAAATGGGGGAGTTCCAAATTCTCTAGCTCCACACCTTCTACATGAGCTCCAAATCCTTCATGAGCCATCTCTCTCCTCAACGCCATCTTCTCTACAATATCCCATTGTTTTTCCATCTCCCTTTCACGTGCTTCATTATACCTAATCCGCATTTCTTCTCTCTACCTCTCTGCTGCTAGGTCTTCCATCTTTCACCAAACCTAATCCTACCCCTACGTGTGGTGGGGTTTAGCAAGCCATCGCTTTTATTCTAATTTCATGATCACCATCAAGATCTTGATCACCAATGGAATGCCTTGCAATTAATTCCCTTGGGATAACGTAAAAATTAAAACTCAACTACCTCCAGGAAAGAATAAGTGGAAATTGAGTACTCTAGAATATATTTGTTCAAAACACCACATAACCAAGTATCCATAGTGAATTTCCAAATCATATCAGTATCATACATGGCCTGAAATTATTCCTGCATCCAAACAAGTGTGTGATACCACCAATTCCATTAGACGTAGAAGAAATCAGCCACTCATACAATTCTACCCTTAAAATAGTAAAGAAGCTCTCGTATAAACATTATACATATTCTTTTTCACCCATGTGTGTGCATCAAACTCAAATCCAATGTTGAACCTCCATGTGTACTCTTCTTCTAGATCTTTTATCCACTCCTCAACACTTGCTAGGTCAACTATTACATCTTCATCGTGAACCATCCTGAAAACAATGAAAAAAATGTCCTAGCAATAGAACCATTGATGCGGTCTAGAATCCACCACGAAAAACCTAGACACATTGGCACATCACTCATCCTGAGTTGAGCACTCACCCAAAGTGCATAAAGGTACTAGACCCCTATTTAGATTTATTTGTGTAGGATGTTAACGTGTTGAAGATAAAGCATACATCCAAAACCCTAACTAACCATAAACATTCCATAGAGCATATTCCAAATATATAGATATTAAAGAATCATGAATTAAACAATAATGATAATGAAATCAACCATACAAGAGCCAGTTACAGTCATGTTTAGCACCTTTATCCAGCCAATATACTTCATTATATAAAACACAAGTAAATACGAAGCTTCTTACATCAAATAACATTGCCATAAGTTTATGCATGTAACAAATCTAGTAGCATAACTCTACAATAACTCATACATAGTGTTTATTTGTGTATCTCCATAAACTAATACATACTTATAGGGGTGGGTACTTTCCCTTCACCACTTACGCACTTCCCAAAATAGGTCACATGCTAAAAATAGCCATGCACCTTTACAATAATATACACACATGTAAGTGTGCTAATAATAGATCTCCTATACCTAACTGGCAGTAGTAATCCTATTATTATTCGAACTCATGCATGGCGCTTAGTAGATGATCATCCATAAAATATAATTTATGTGTCATGCAAGTCTCCATCTCGATTTATGCTCCGCATGCTATCTCAAAAAAATAGCCTATAACCATGAAAACAGCTAAGTCTCCAAATCAACTTGTCCTAGCGCATGTTTCGTTTCCTTTCCTATCCTTCCACGCCTTCAAATGTGCCTTTTTACAAAGTGCGTGAATATTCTATTTTCCCTCTCCTTAGTGTCATACTTTGTCTGCTCAACAATTCATGAAAAGAGTGTACGTGAAAGGAGGGAGCACATATGCAGATTTCTTAGTAGAAGACAAGGAAGGTGGTATGACGCCCAATGTATGGACATACCCCCAATAAATTGCCATAGCATTACTAGGAGGGGTTATATTGAAGTAGATGGAATTGCGTATAATGCACAAACAATCCCTTTGAGTGGAGGCAAGTTGTCCGGATAGTCCATGGGTCGTGGATCAATAGTAAGATGCATAGTAGTAGAAGTGGGAATAGGTAATGTAGTAGTTGGATCTAGGTGGTAATATTCAAATGGGTTATGATCAGTGACAATTGTATATTCAAATCCCTCATGTAATAATTTTATGCACCGTAAATTGTAGAAGGAACTACATGCATAGTGTGAAGCCATGGCATACTTGAGTAAGTAATTATAATGATCTGGGAAATCGATGACAAAAATACAACATGAATAGTTTTTTTCCCAACTATGAGTGGCAAGGTGATAGTGCCTATGCATGGACGCATAGAGGAATCATATACACGAAGAGAAATGGACGTTTGGATGACATTAGCTATGGAAAGGCCAATATTCGAATGAATGATAAAGTATAAATATTGAGCTCAGATCCATTATCGACTAAAGTTCTCTTAACACCCAAGTTATTGGTGCAAACCTGTATATAAAGGGGAGGATCATCTTCATAAATATAAATATAGTCAGCTACATTAGATGGAAAATTAAGCTATTGAAAACCGCATCTATAAATTTCTAATAAACTATGTCCGGATGAGTCATAGAAGGAATGTGAGTATTAGCCAAGAGCGAAATGATTTTATCTCAACACTCAAGATTGGCTAGCAAGAAATCATTAATGGAAATATCCATAATGAGAGGATCCTAAGGGAAAATGAAAGAAGGGATGAAATGAATACCTAAGAGTGTTTGGATAAGATGGGTTCACCAAATGATTTAGAAAATATTGAAATTTATAAAACACTAATTGAGAGTAACATATGATAAATAAGAAATAAAACACAGATCGACCTAAGAAATAAGCTATATAAAAATGAAACCCTAGGTGCAAGAGAGGGAATAGGGGACTTAGTTGATTTAGAATAATTCCAAAGTATGTTGAGCTATAAAATTGATGAAACAGAAGGAAAACTATCACAACCGAACCTAATAAATTGTAGAACTTTCGTATATGTTGGGACCGGGACACTAGATGGGTTAGGGGCACCTATGTGCTAGATCGCTTCGGGATCTTGTGATCTGTGAAAATGGTCGAATATGAATTTTTTTGTATCACAAAATGTGTGTTGGCCTTCATTGTTAATTTATTGTATGTCGACTAGGTCCGCATAATTATCCTATAACGTGTAATACAAATGACCTCATACAAAACCCCAAAACACATCAAATTATAAAAATAAAAGTATGCAAAAAGGGGGTCGAAATGACCCCAACACTCACTCGACAGAGTGAATTTATGACCGAGCGTTGCACTACATATCAAACTTCATGTAGTGATGTGTGTTTGTGTGTGTAAAATCATGCCCTGGAAGCGCTTGTGTAAGATACACTAAATAGTGATAAATAACTAAATGTAGTAATGTAGATAGCTATGTGGATGTCAAAATTAACTTCCCTTCCTAGGAAGTGTATGCAAAAAATGTATTCTCTTATCCCTTGAATGAAGCTAGATGGATGTTTTGATGCTCTTGAAATGCCTTTGGATGCAACCGTAGGTGATAGTAATAGATGTTTAGAGCTTGTTCCTTTATTATGATCACATAAATTTGTATTTATATGATTCTCTTATTTGAATTTTATAATTAACATCTAAAAGGTTGAACATTAAGAAATAATAAGCCCAAAATATAAAAGAGGATCAAAAGGGGCAAGAAAGATACAAAGAGGCTAGGGGCACCCCGGAGGGGATGAGGATGTTTGGGTGTTGGCATCCTCGCTAAGCGCATTGGTGTCCATAGCCAAGAAATATAAAGCATTGAAATTCAAACTGGGTAGTGGGTTATGCAAAACCATAGAGAATGAAAGAAAGAAATCAAAGAGGTTGAAAAATAGATTTCAATTACTATTTTTCTCGCTTAGAATCATATGAATATTATTATGTGAATAGGACCTAGAAATGTACCAGTGCATGATTTAGTTTCTACACATAGGAGTTTGATCGAGATGGGAATGTTTGGATCTAAAGATGGAAAGTGAGTCCATAGTCTCTGATAGCTCTTAGGTCATCAAAACACCGATTTAAATGAAATGACATCTAATAACTTCAATCTAATAAACATTCGCTTATTTGAAACTGACTAAGTAATGACATCATGATTCATAAGTTGAAAAATAAAATTTTCTATTTGCCATTTTTTTCTAAATTTAGTAGCAATTACTTTACATTTTTCATTACATTCACAACTTAATTCAAAAACTATGATTTTTCACCAATATGACAATGTATGATTTCTGATTCACCAACCTTGTAAATATAGATTTGGCTAGATGACAAGAGTACACCATCAACAAAATTTGGAATTCAGACATAAATACAATATGGAATGGAAAGAATTCATAAATTTTCCACCATTTCTATAAAAACAAATTATGCATGTTCCTTAAAATTTTACCTGATCCTCGTTGTTATTGATCATAGTTTCACCTTCTCATGAGATACCTTCTCCCTCTTTTTTTGGTATTATTTTATCTTTTTTGGGGGTGGCTAACCTGTTCTAAGATTATTCATATAAATGGATGATTTTATGGAAACATTATAATCATGGTGGCCATTTTATCTATTGGTGACTTTCCATAACAAAAGTAGTAAATTCAATTGTTACTTAGTGATAGTAATAACTATGTGGAGTATAATTATACGATTATTTCCTTTAGATGACTTTGATTTGAGTATCATATGTATAATTTTATTTTTTTAAATTATTAGCTCTATCTAATTTTATGGAAATATTGGACTCATGGTCATCACTTTTTCTATTGATGACTTTCCATGATAAAATTACTAAATTTAGTTTCTATTAACTTAGTGAGAATAATAACTCGATTGAGTAAAATTATTTAATAATACAATAAACAATTTAATTTTTATGGTAAAATTATATTGTTGCTTGATTTTAGCCATTTATATATTTAGATAGTTAAATAAAAGAAGACATCTAAATAGGAAGAAGGGGTATCACAAGAGGATGTTTAAGAGTAGAATAAAGTAAAAGAGAAAAGAAGAGGAATCACAAGAGGATGTTAAATAAAAATACATCATAATAGGAAGGAGACTATTTCAAGAAAAACTATTCAAGAATATTTCTTACATTATCATAGATTTAGATTGGATTTGATTTATCCATATAAACTCTATACTTGAATAAAAATATTGTTTAGGACCAATTATAATATCATTTGGCTAAAGAAAATTTTGTAACATTTTTTGTTTTAATATATTACATGAATCTAATATATAAAGGGAGTGTCAAATGTATCTTCAAAAGATATAGAAAGATAAATAAAATAAAATTTAAATAAAATATTGATGAGAAATAGTAAATTCTATAATGTGAAGTGTAGTGTAAATCAAATAACATATATCTATATATTATTCAGATCTTATTGGAGTTGGATATCTTTAGATATGCAATTTGAACCACATATCATGTTCATTGCCATCATTAACATTATATGATAACTATTTGGCCATTGGTCGTATCACAAATGTTAATTCAGGCCTCACAAAGATACAAAGAGAAAACATTCCCTTCCATTATTTGAAATTGAACCTTTGTTTAGAGTTCTATCTTTATAGTTGTAAAATGGTGGAAAATGAAAATTATGATACCTTTAAACTCCCTTTAAATAACATTAATATCGTGAAAATTTTACCTAATACATGAATCTATTATTGTTTTATAGTGAATTTGGAGTTTCTTGAGTCAAACAATAAAGTAATGTAAGGAAATTCAACAATATTCACAACTTGATAGAAACTATACTCGTTGGAGACTCATCCATAATCTAAATGAAGAAAGAAATTAAAAATGAAAAAACAATGAAGTTTTTTAACAAATAATAAAATTATTTCTCCATCTACACCTTGTATGTGTTTAAGATTCTTCAAGCTTCCTCATAAACCTTTACATGAAATATTATATTGTACAATGCCATTCCATTCATTATTTTCTAATTAATGGTATGGCTTATATGGTAATATTGTACTCAATAATTGTTATACAATTATTTCCTATTGACTATAAATCATGTGTCTCTCGAAATACATCGGCTTCATTTAACATTAAGATTATGATATTTTTAGGATTTATTTCTTTTTCACAAACATATTTTTTTGATGCTTTGTTTATTCTCTATCGGGTGGATTTTTCACAAATTGGTGCACCTACTAGTAGATGAATTCCAAACCTTATCTAATAACCTGCTCTCTCCTCCTCTCTAAACTCTTGGTTATGTAGCATTGTTCACCTTTATGTGATTATTTTTATCACATTTATTTAAATGTTATTAATTTGTTTTTTAGCACATATATAAATTATTATTATTTTTAACAATTAATTGGATGATACAAGAATAATTTCAACAAAATGGATATGTTACTATAAATTATATTGGAGTTATTTTCATAACCACATCATTATAATATTTCGTTGCCTATTATTTCTATAGAAACACTTCTTGACTTAATAATGAAGATATTTGTAGAATAAGAACATATTCTAAAAAATATAATTAAGAAAAATAAAAAAACTAGCATATTAGAGAACATAAAATGTGTGTGTGTCTTATTTTTCAATCATTTTTTCATTTTTTATGAAATAATAATCTTATTTCTCTTGTGAAAATAAATATCACTAATAAGACAAATCCTCTTCGCATAATACATTTTTATATATAATGCAATAGTGAACTCAAGTCAATTGAACCGATTGTGGAACCCCGCAAACTAAATCACCCATCATGGAAGAGCTGAAACCTCAAAATCCCTCTTCTTAAGGTGTTGATTCAATGATAGATTTTGATTCGACACCCTCGCTAAGGGTCACATCCCTATCAAGTCAATTGAAGTTGTTCTTCCAATCTCAGTGGAAGATGGAAATGAGGAATGGAAGGTAGTGGATAGGAAAAAGAAAGGATATACTAAATCTAAACCTTCCATTGTCTTAGAAAAGGCATGAGCCCTATCTTGTTGGGTGCTCTCATGGCTACATTTGGGCTATAGGCATGTTGTGTTGTTATAGAGCAATTTTTCTTATTGTGTATTCATTGTCTACTAGTTGTTTTCTAGTTGTAGGATTGCTGGTTTTAGGATTTGATCTTGGCAGAATGCTTTCTGCTATTGGGTTGTTCTATTTAATCTAGATTTCGATCTCTTTTTGAAATGTTGAATCTGCAAAATCTGACTTTTGAGTCCTATTGTACAAGGGTATAGTCCCTTTCAAAAATCTATTTGCAAATAATTACAAAAATAGTGAACTCAAGTGAATGCAAAAAGTAGGTTTGACATAAGCTTATATCTATGTTAAAAACATTTAGGGACTTTGTTTTAAGACATATTTAAAATAAAATATCAGCGACAAATGTCATGCATACACTTTATGACACAATGCATAATTTTTGTGATTTAATTATGGTGTAACTCGATAACTAAAAATATCAATAATTAATGTAATTTGTTATTGGATTGAATGTCCTTTCATCGACACATGTTGTAATATTTGGGATTTGGCATTAGATTTGTACACATGGTCAATATGTTGTTTCACTATGTTAGAGCATGTATCACCATAAATGTTTCTTAATCCAACATATTTTGTACTTTAAATCAATTAGAAAAGGTTTCTTGTTATCTCCCTCCCTTTAAATGGTTTTGATTGAAGGTTTTAATTACCTTCTTGCCAACTACTTTTCCAATGGCTTGGTTGAAGCTATACCTTTCCCTCATATGGCCAACAAATAACTATTAGTCACTTTGATGCACCTTTGATGATGATTCTTTTCTAACTCTTCTTGAAGAAGAGTAAAAGTGACAAATGTTATGGAATGTCTAGAACCTCGACTCTTCCATACGGTGGTGAAAACCTAGTGCTATATAGAAAATCCATGTCCCTACTCTAACATGGCTTGAAAAATACCAATGGAAATGGATCCAACATGGTGTGCAATTCAATTCCTTGGCATCCACTTTGCCTCTAAATCCTCCCATGCTAAGCTATGGTCTTATGTGGTTCAAAGAGTGGAGAAGAAGATTTCATTTTAGATCACCAAGCCCCTCTCGCTAGCACAAAAATTCTAAATATGTTTTAAGTTGCTTTCTTACACACATGTTTATTATTCCTCATGTTGGGCACCCTCCAAAGCTATGTATGAAAAATTTGACAAAATTTTGAGTGATTTTATTCAAGTTATCTATAAAGGAAGTAAAGTCTTTCATAGAGTGACCCATGTTATTTTTGCAAACCTAATGAAGTTGGGGAGCTATAGATTATTTACATTAAGATCCAAGTCCAAACTCTTAGTGCTCGATGGATTATCATAGGATCGAAGGCTCGGAACCATATAAAATTGTGATAAGAAATTAAATTTTACAAGGAACCCATTAAAAAAGGGAAACTTTGAGAGGATTATACCTTTAGATTCTCCTTCTCACTCTAGTTTCTATCAAAATTGGAGTCACTTTTGTTGTCAAAAGCGTATAAAATTCCAATGAGATGTTCAAACCCCATCTAATTTTTGTTGGTAATGAATTCAAAAATGGTCTCTCCATTAATTCTATTCAATATGGTGGTCTCCCATCTTCCATAATGTTCCCCTTGGCAAGAGCCTCTAGGCTCAAAATTATCTACCACTTTAAAAAGAGGATTCATGTTCTTAATGACATTTTTGTAAGGAAACCAAAACTGCCCCCTTGGGAAAATGTTAAGAAAAACTTCCTGCTAAGCAATGAATATACCATCTCAATTACTAAGATTCAAAATTCTCTCCCAAATGAACACATCCATAGAATTGATGTCTCTTCTCAAAATTCTTAGTGTACAAATTGGAATTGGTTAGTCATGTCACTCCCTTTTTCCAATATAAACCCAATATCAATTACCATTAGATTTTGATCCATGAAATCCCTATCGCTTATTCAAATAACCAATGGAACCTTTCCTCCACATGTCGGGTTTGGGATAGACTATTTAAAAGGCTCGGGAAACACCACAAAACCTAAAAAGTGTCGATCATCGTAGTGTATTCATTATTATGGGATCTCAATTGGGGAACGGATTAAGCATATGAGAATTGCAAACCCCATATTCCTTTCCTCCAACCAATCTAAGACCATCAAACACTTTTTTTGGTTTTTCCTCTTTTCCCAATCTTCTTGGAATCGCATGTACTCCTTGTTTCAACCCTTTCTTATAGACTTATTTACTTAGAAAATGGTTTAGTTTAGGAATTGTCCATGATATTTGTAATATAAAATCAGATATAGAAATTATTTAGAGATGATATTTGTTTCCAAATCTAGAAAGATAGAAATTATGCTCTTTTTAATCATATACGAACAAATAGAGTTTTTCCTATTTTTAATAAATTTGTTGTCATTTCAAATGTGTTAGTCCAAATCTAGATCTAGATGGAAAATTTCTACTTGGAGATGGGACATATGTAGATAACCATAGACCATTGGGGAAACATGCCTTGCCCGGTCATTCAATAATCATCGGGTCACCCACAACAGTTGTTCTCCACTTTGGGGTCATGGTCATAGACTTCCCCGTCACTTCTCGTGGAGAAAATGCAAAAGCTTCAACCCACACTTTGTACCACCCTCTCTCCTTCATGGGGACGGTGGAAGGAGTTTCAACCACTTCAATGGTGGTACTACTAGTGATGGTTACTCTCGGTAATGCTCATGGAAATGGTCATTTGGGATGTTGTTGCATTGGTAGTGATGGTGGTAGTGGTAGTAATTTTGGAAGTGGTATTTGGGGTGCTCCCCCTTCCGGAAACTTCCTCACCTTGCTCTAGTTATTGCTCCTAAGTGGGATGGCAAAGAGGATATTCGAGATGGATAGGAAGGTGTCCTTATCGGGGGATGTCTAGTGTTAGTAGGTGGGGTGCTAGACTTGACAACCCTCCCATACCTCCTCCACCAACGTCCATGTTTGTCGTTGCTTTTAATGTTGTATGTTGTGCTCTCCCTTTATCATGTATTTTTTATTGAACATTATCTATTAATTTGATGCAAGTGTTAATGACCTAACTCACGTACTCAAACTTTTGTACTCTCAAACTAATTCTCAATTTAGATTATAGAGTGTGCTTCCATACCTCCCAACTTTTTGTATGATTAACACTACATACTATATTTATTTATTAATAAAAAGATACTTTTAGATAATAAATCATCATAAGATATATATGATAAGACTAAACTGTATTATTCATCTATAAATTTTACGAGTGGTATATCCTTTTGGTTTGCAACTCATTAGTTGCAATGAAACTACTAAAAACAACACTCATAATTGCATGGAAACAACATAAAAACTTTTGCCACACTGCATGCCCACGGCAATAGACTTGTAAATAGTTGTGCCTATGGACCTTTTGCTGAATATACAGGGTTTTCTTTATGGCATATAAAGTTGGACCACTTTGAAAAGGAGAGAGGAGTGCCAAATGTGAGGTCATGGCTTCTTCGTACACTATATTTTCGTCCTCTTCTTATCCTCCTCATGACATATGCACGTCAAAGGAATCTGTGCTTTTTCGTTTTGTTTTAAGGCGGATTTGGACTCCTTGAATCAATCAAGACGACCTGAATTATTATTAGTTTCTGCAATGGGAATCTGCTTGTCTAAGAAGGATACCATTCCTGTAATTTTTGCGGAAGAAGAAAGCCTTTTTGTCAGAAAGAAGGCAGTCTAAGTGAGCCGCCATGTCACAGTTCCTATGCTTCAATTTCAGATACCAACAGCAGTGGTTCAGCTTCGATCAAAAAGAATTATGTGGTTATGGCGAGATCAGCCATTATAATGTAGATTCTTCTGGTAAGAAGATAACCACAAAAGTTGATCTAAGTGTTGTCTCTGAGTATCACCTGCCCAAAATAAAAAATCAGAACCTAATAATAAGGATCCAGCATCCGTAAATGAGCGCGCCCACAGATTTATTGATCTGCTGGACAAAACGCGGCTGGTTAAACAGAAATGCAGCCCTGCAAGGTTGTTTCCCTTGAGCAGGTCCAGTAGCAAGAGTACTAGTAACAGCATTGGATTAATCAACGAATGCAAAGAAGATGCTGCCAAGTCCAACAATATAATAAGTCCAGCTAGTTCCATTACTGTCATCAATTATCCAGTTGCTGCTGATAACATGTCAAAGAATTCGGACATTGAGGCTCCATTATTTTCCTGCTTGCAGCTATTTAAGAAAAGCAAGGAAGATTATGCAAAGACCCTGCCTCCGATGTGGAATATTGATCAATATTGCAATTTTTCTACCAAAACAGCTCCAGCTCTGAGCAAGGACTCCAAAGAAACTGCAAATGACAGATCAAATTATAATGGAGTTCTCGGTGCACTCTTCAATGATAATAAAATGGTCAACGAGGTGGATGTAACCGCACGTAAAAGAGAGTTTGAATCGCAGACATCAACTAATGGTAATTTTCTCACTTTGCAATTTTCTAAGAATGTTATTATGAAAATATATGTAGAGATTTAGGTTTGATTTGAGATTCTCAGTGTGTTCACGTTGAATGGTGTTGAAGATATGAATTTTGATGTTGAAAAATGTGAAAAAATAAATAATAGTAATATAAAATGTTTTCGAGTTATTATGTGTTTATTTGTGTGTGTTTTCCATCAACACCCATGATCCATCATAAAGAAAAATAGACATATATCCATACTAACCAAGTTTAAGTGAGAGAAGTTACATTAAACCTTCACTTGACTTGAGAGAAGTTACATTAAATTAAAAATTATAAGTATTTTGCCAAACGCCCTATAAATACAGCTCACATAAGTGCACACCAGTTATGCACAGACCGCTGAAAAACATGACGGCAACTTACGGTTTTCCTTTCGGATAGTGGTTTTTTTTTCCTTTTCTTTTAATGGATATATGTACATCTATGTGCAGGGCGGCTGTGCGGTTCACCATTAATTGAGGGTGAGAAGGCTTTCGGCTCTCCCTTCTCTGTTGAGAGCAACCATTTATGCGAAGCAAAAGAGGAGAAAACAAGAGAATATTGGCAGATTTTTTTATCAACGGACGAGTTGAGCGATTCAAGCTCAGATCTGTTCGATATAGATTTTCAGAAAGTGTGAGTCTGTTTGCAGGCGTGGAGTTTTCTACGGACTCTGAAAACTTATAGGTCTACCTCGTACCGCACGCGTATGACGGTTCGTTTGCCCTAGCCGAGTCAAGCAGGATCTTTTATCTTTAATAACTTTTTTGTATTACATGCTGTGTTTGAAACACCACATCTTATTTGCCAAAGGACTAGTTTATATTCTAATAATTGAGGTTTATTATAATATTGTTGTTTTGTGGAAGGCTTCTTGGTTTATTGGTGTTGATGTATGGTTTTCAATGAGCCCACCAGGGAAAACAAGAAGAAATGCCATTAAACTATGTAATCCAGTGCCTATGACACCCATAGAGGTGATCAAAAACAATAATATTGTTGTTTCTATGTATTTATTTATATGTTAATTTATGTATTCTAATGTGTTATATTATTGAAAAGTTAAATAAAAAGATTATTCATGTTGAAACAACTAAAAATTGTAATAATATTGTTATTTGTATATGTTTAATATTGTTTGTATTAAAATATTAATTTGTATTGGTTAATATTATATTGGTAATGTTCTAAACTAATAATATTTTTTTTTTTTGTTGAAGGTTTGGACTAAATCCAGTCTTCTTTAACTTAGATGCAAGGTCCGAAGGGTATCCATTCCGCCAAAATCCCTCAAAGTGTACGATCCCTACTTCATCCCTTTTGAAGACACTTTAGGCCTTTGCACTAGGTAAAAATTGATCCCTAGTGGTCTCTTTGAGAGCCTAACAATAAATTGATAATATTTTTCAATCAAAACTAAAGATAAAATCTTGAGTTCATTTTTTTAATATTAAAAACATACAATAAATTTTAATTAAATTTTTTTATTAAATTTATGATATTAATAAAAATATAATATATGAAAATTTATTTCATATTTATAATCAAACATATATTGAACATTGAATAATATAATATCCTACTTTGTTTGAAATTGTTGAAAAATCAAATATGAAAATTATAATTACATATATTTAATTCAAATGCAATAACAATTAAAATATTATATGAATTGTATAAAATTGTAATTATATAAAATTTATTATAACATACGAATTAAAATTTTGACAATGGTATATTTTAACGAAAATAGCTTTCATTGAAATTTTATGTTAATAGATGAGTCAAGCCTTTAATTTAAATTTGTGTAATAAGGTATATTTACTTGTGAATTCCCTTATCCATTCAATAATACTCTTATCAAACATTACATTAAAATATTTTCCAATGATGTCAGGATTTGTATGGGGTGATGTGCAAGAAAGTGAAAATAATATATTAAATATTTATTTTTTAACAATATATAAACTGAAATCAATTTATATAAAACATAAATTTGAATATTAATAAAATCAATGTGTGTGAAACATAAAATTGAATATTAATAGAAATCAATTTGTATCACACATAAAATTGAATATTGGTGTTTTATTGCAAAAAAAAGTTAAATTAATAAGTTCAACATTTAAAAAAGCAAGTTTGTTATTAAAATACTAATGATTACACGTGTGTTTTATGATGAGATTTAATAAAAATTTGAGTAAAGATACATGTGTGTAGTGGAGAGATAAAGTGAGATGAAATAAGATAAACATCTCTTTCATTTTTAAGCGAAGAATGAAATTGTGAATAAGGAAGAAAGAGTATGCTTATTAAATATTAATAAGAGATAAAATAAAATGAATATATATATATATATTATTTTTAATTATGGAATGAATTTATAAATCATATATCTTGAAAAAAATTATGCCTACCATATATTAAAAATAGTTAAATTTAAAAATTGTTTCATAACATAATAAAATATATATAGAATAAATAATATAAATATAATAATAAAATTTCATATTTGAGCCTAATTTGTGTAAATTTAAGGATAATGTACTCTTGTGGGAATATATCAATAACATAATAGGAGTGTCTATTATCCCAAATTCACCCCCAAGACAAATTTGGTCAAGACAACCCCGCACATAGAGAAAATATGAAGGGAAAACGTTTCGGACCTACGAGCTCGCATTCTAGAATGAGGCAAAGGAAAAAGTCAAAGTTTGAACCCGAGTCAAAGCCAAAGCGGGAGGCAGAGGAAAAGGTGAAAATTTTCCTTTTCTCAAAAGGCACAGAGACAAAAGGTGAAGCGCATCCCCCAGCCAACCAAAGGGTGCCATGTACCAAAGTGGAGCAGCGGGGCCGCAGGAGTTTTCTGGATTTTGTGATTCTCATGGAAAAAGGGAAAAAGATAAATTTTGAACCCGCAAGCCCAATTTTTGTTCCAATCTGGCTGCCACGTGTCCCATATCAAAAGGGGACCTATTTTTCAAGTTGTTTTCCGCCCTCCTGTACAAACCCGATACAAACTTCGAGGGGGCATATCTTTTGACTCATGGCTCGACATTTTGCAAATCTGACGTCGTTGAAAAGATCTTGACCTCACCCATGCCATGAAGGTCTGAAAATTTAATTTTGAGGAGGTTAGGTAAAGGGAAACGGAGGAAACATCTTCGGGCCTTCAATGTAGGATCCATCAATCTCAAAACTAGATCGATTCGAGTTGTTTCGTTGTTTCCTCTTCTTTCAAGGCACCGAATCAAGGAATCATGCAGTAAAGATGGATTTGGGGCATATTTTATCAGAAGCATTAACAACGGTGGTTGAGCTTCAACCTGATTTTCCCGCTTCTCTCTCTCTTCTTCTCTCCGATCAAATCTATAAATATGGGGGCAAGATTCATTGTAAAAGTTGTTGTTCATTCTTCTTCTCTACCTCCCC
Source organism: Taxus wallichiana var. yunnanensis (assembly GCA_018340775.1). Classification (NCBI taxonomy): domain Eukaryota; kingdom Viridiplantae; phylum Streptophyta; class Pinopsida; order Cupressales; family Taxaceae; genus Taxus; species Taxus wallichiana. Next base: position 133,703,446 of record CM031238.1, on the reverse strand, counting down.
TCTTCTTTTCTTCCCTAGGGTTGAAAATGGAGTCTGAACCTCCTTTCACGGCTCTGTAATGGCATTCTCTTGCCTCTTGCCCACTAATGATGTACTGTGTGAACTTTTGGAGCAATAAATTCTATTTTGTGATGCATCTGTCCATCCTTTACTTATTTTATTGTCTCTCCTCACCTCTCATCATTACAGGGTATATTGTGCATATTTTGATGTTTGTTGCAGGTCCTGGGAGTTATGTTTAATGGGTTTTGAAGTGGTGTTCTGTGTGAAATCTATCTCTGGTTTGTGGTGCATCTTGTCCACCCTCTCCTCTGCTCACCTCTCTCCACTTCAGGCAGCTGAGATTGTGATCAGCACTTCCCTTTTCTTGGTGCTATCACTTCTATAGTGTAGGATTTCTTTATTTTCATGCTCTCTCTCTCTCCTTGGTCCCTTGGAATTGTTAGATTAGGAGTAGATAGTCACATTTCTTTCCTTAGGAGTATTTTAGCATTAGGATCAGGAAGAAGAAGATGGCTTTCTCCGGAGGGCCATCTCAAGTCCGCAAGTCCCACAGCTTAAGAGATGGTCACATGTTATGCAAATCACACCAAATGACCCTGCCTTAGAAAAGCATATCCATAACTCATTTAGGGGTGTTGTGATTTCACATTACAGTTTTGGCACGCCCGATGGGACATGTCTGAAGCACCTTACCACTTCACTTCATCAAGTTTGATGTGCTCTTGGTGAAGATTTCATCCTTTGGAGGCACTTTTAAGCACATCTAGCGACTCCATCTGGTCAAAACCCATTCTCTGAGTTGCAGACCTTTTCCATCCATTTCCACTCATTTCATCCATTTTCTTCTTCCATCTCTTTCATTTTCTCCCATTCCATGAGGTTGTGCAATCATGACTTCATTCCCTTCATGGAACTCACACTTACAACAATGCAATCCACCTCCAATGTATTTCCCAACTCCTCCAAGATCAGCATTATGATCAGATCCAAAACCATTATGCTTACCCATATGAGCAAATGTCAAAACCAGTTTGACTATGAAGCTTATCAAGGAAAAGGGGACGCATATAATGGTGATAGTTATGTAGAGGATGTTGGTTTCTACTAGAGAATATTCAAAAAATAGAGGCTAGCATGGTTCAATCAAGGGAAACAACTCAAATGAAGGCATTTTAGATTGGTTTCGAGGCACCTTGTCCATGGGAAGGCCCTTTTCCAAGACACTACAACCCTCAGGAGAAGCTGGACTTCATGATTGGAATGCTGCCCCAACTTGCACAATGGACAGAAGAGATAGAGGCCTATGAATTTGGTGCTAGAGCAACCTTGTCAATGGGTAAATTCTACACCATTATCTGGTAATTTTCTCTCTACTCCTCAAGCAACACCTTCTCAATTTGGGATTTAATTTCAAGCTTCCCATTGAATGATGCCCCAAGTGTGAAATCCATTTCTCCATCCCCTAGTCTTCCACCTCATCTTAGTTCTTCTATCCTTTTCCCTTCCAAATAGCCATCCCCTCCGAACAAACAAGAAGTTCCACCTCCCTTCCCACCACAAACAATTGAAAAGATGTTTGAACCCCAACCTACCACTCCTCTTACTTTCCCAAGTCCATGTTTGGAAGATACTCAAGAATCTAGTCAAGGGACAAGTAAGAAGAGGAGTCCAAAAAAAGAAATAACCGACAATCTAAAGAGTTGGACTGCCAAATTTGGGCTTACAAAGGTCCCCTTGATGGTCAAGCCAATAGAGGAGGTCAAGATTGAAGAACCAGTGGTGGCTAAGGTTGAGTTTGTAGCAGAAGAAGAGCAAGGACAAGAGGAGGAACAATCAGTCCCAAGCCCCATTGAAGAGGAGTAGCTGGGAGAGATCAAATCAGTGTTGAGGCCACTCAATGAAGAAGGCATCATTGAAGATTTTTTCTTTCATTTCAAGGGCCTGATTTGATTGATGAACCCATGATGGAGGAGGACCATACAGTTTTCAGAGGCTCTAAGTGTGGAGTAGGATATAGGAGAACCTTCAGTTCTTCCTCCCACTTCATCCCCTTCAAGCTTTGATGTTGAAGAAGAGTTTATCTTTCAAACTTCATGTTTGAGAGTGAAGGGAGCCATGGTGATCAAGTTGCAGATCAAGAGGACACCATGAAGGAGGTAGAGAGCACTTAAAGCAGAAAGACAAGGAGGCGGACTTTCTATCAGGACTTGAGAGATTTTTTTGATGAAGAGGATTCCATGGAGACTACATCATTTCTCCTCCATCCATCTTCCATGCAATGAACCTACCTGCCATGAAGGAGAATATTCAAGTGCAAAAGCCTCGCACTCCATAATGGCCCTCTCTGGAACCAAGGTTGGAAGATCTTGATCTTCCATGTTCTTCAAAAGAGGAGGAAGGAAAAAGGTAAGAGGATGTCACCATTTCTCCACACCATTCATCCAAGAAGGTCCATGATAACTCCATTTTTGGAGTTGAAATTCGAGAAATGGGCACATCCAAAGGATCGGACCGTGCCCAATCGGTACTTGGCTTCATTGGATCCAAAGGAGAAACCAAAACCAATCATGCCTATTTGAGGCATGAGGATGAGCATTAAAGTACCAAGGGTCACCATCATACACCTCAAAAGTCCAAATGCAAGTCAACTAAAAGAGGTATTTTCCATTAATGTTGATACTTGATGATTTTGGTGGAGGATCGGGCTTATTGTAAGTTTTTCACTCATCGACCAACCAGCCATGTTCAGTGCCACGTCAGTTGCATGGCTGCCATTGTTGAAGAAGGGAAGCTACTTCTCCCCGCCTGTTACAGGATTTGTTTAGCATTCTTTGCTCTTGGTTAGAGTAGAGTAGGTAGGTTTGTTTTCAGCAGAAGAAGTGCTTTTACACACTCTGCATATCCCACTTGGGGTATGTATGATTTTCAGTTTGTACATAGTTTTTGGTGTTGTTGTTTTGCTCTTGCACAGTGCATTATAATGGTTTTGGTGAAGATCAGCTCCAAGTTTCATTGTGTTTCCAAATGGGCTAGAGGTCAGATTTTCAGAGTTAGATTAGAGAATTGGTTATCAGGCTTGACTCCATGCCCAATGGATGCTTCAAAGCCACTGGTCTCTTCATCTAGCAAGAAAATGTCCCCGTGAGTTGCCAAATTGTTATCCCAAATTCACCCCCGATAAATTTGGTCAAGACAACCCCACACATAGAGAAAATATGAAGGGAAAATGTTTCGGACCTACGAGCTCACATTCCAAAATGAGGCAAAGGAAAAAGTCAAAGTTTGAACCTAAGTCAAAGCCAAAGCGGGGAGGCGGAGGAAAAGTTGAAAATTTTGCTTTTCAAAAGGCACTAAGGAAAAAGGTGAAGCGCATCCTCCCCCAACAAAAGGGTGCCACATGTCCAAGTGGAGCAGCGGGGCCACGAGAGTTTTTTGGATTTTGTGATTCTCGAAAAAGGGGAAAAGATAAATTCTAAACCCGCAAGCCCGATTTTTGTTCCAATCTAGTTGCCACGTGTTCCATATAAAAAGGGGACCCATTTTTCAAGCTATTTTCCCGCCCTCCTGTATGGACCTCGATACAAACTTTGAAGGGGCATATCTTTTGACTCAGGGCTCAAAATATTACAAATCTGACACCATTGAAAAGATCTCGGCCTCACCCATGCCACGGAGGTCTGAAACTTTAATTTTGAGGAGGTTAGGTAAAGGAAAATGGAGGAAACATCTTTGGGCCTTCAATGTAGGATCCATCTGTCTCAACAACTAGATCGGATTCGATCTGTTTCCACCGTTTCCTCTTCTTTCAAGGTGTCGAATCAAGGAATCATGCAAGTAAAGATGAGATTTGGGGCATATTTTATCAGAAGCATTAACAACAGTGGTTGAGCTTCAACCACTTTTCCCCTTTCTCTCTCTCTTCTTCTCTCCGATCAAATCTATAAATACAGGGGCAGGATTCATTGTAAAAGTTGTTGTTCATTCTTCTTCTCTGCCTCCCCTCTTCTTTTCTTCCCTAGGGTCGAAAATGGAGTTTGAACCTCCTTTCACGGCTCTGTAATGGCATTCTCTTGCCTCTTGCCCACTAATGATGTACTGTGTGAACTTTTGGAGTAATAAATTATGTTTTGTGATGCATCTATGTCCATCCTTTGCTTATTTTATTATCTCTCTCTCCCTCTCATCAGGGGTATATTTGTGCATATTCGAACGATTTGTTGCAGTCTGGGAGTTGTGTTTAATGGGTTTTGAAGTGGTGTTCTGTGTGAAATCTATCTCTGGTCTGTGGTGCATCTTGTCCACCCTCTCCTCTACTCACCTCTCTCCACTTTAGGTAGTTGAGATTATGACCAGCACTTCCCTTTTCTTGGTGCTATCACCTCTATAGTGTAGGATTTCTTTATTTTCATGCTCTCTCTCTCTCTCTCTTGGTCCCTTGGAATTGTTAGATTAGGAGTAGATAGTCACATTTCCTTCCTTAGGAGTAGTTTAGCATTAGGATCAGGAAGAAGAAGTCGGATTTCTCTCGGAGGGCCATCTCAAGTCCGTAAGTCCCACAGCTTGAGAGATGGTCCCATGTTATGCAAATCACACCAAATGACCTTGCCTTAGAAAAGCAGATCCATAACTCATTTGGGGGTGTTGTGATTTCATGTTAATAATTTTGGCATGCTCGGTGGGATAGGTCTGAAGCACCTTACCACTTCACTTCATTAGGTTGATGTGCTCTTGGTGAAGATTTCAGCCTTTGGAGGCACTTTCAAAGCACATCTGGTGACTCCATCTGGTCAAAAACCCATTCTCTGAGTTGCAGACCTTTTCCATCCATTTCCACTCATTTCATCCATTTTCTTCTTCCATCTCTTTCATTTTCTCCCATTCCATGAGGTTGTACAATCATGACTTCATTCCCTTCATGGAACTCACACTTACAACAATGCAATCCACCTCCAATGTATTTCCCAACTCCTCCAAATCAGCATTATGATCAGATCCAGAACCATTATGCTTACCCATATGAGCAATGTCAAAACCAATTTGACTATGAAGCTTATCAAGGACAAGGGGACACATATGATGGTGATAGTTATACAGAGGATGTTGATCTTACTGGAGAAGATTCAAAAAATAGAGGCTAGCATGGTTCAATCAAGGGAAACAAAGCTCAAATGAAGGCATTTCATATTGGTTGTAGGGCACCTTGTCCATGGGAAGGCCCTTTTCCAAGACACTACAGCCCTCAGGAGAAGCTGGACTTCATGATTGGAATGCTACCCCAACTTGCACAATGGGTAGAAGAGATAGAGGCCTATGAACTTGGTGTCAGAGAAGCCTTGTCAATGGGTAAATCCTACACCATTATCTGGTAATTTTCTCTCTACTCAAGCAAAGACCATCTCAATTTGGGTTTAAATTTCCAAGCTTCCCATTGAATGCTACCCCAAGTGTGAAATCCATTTCTCCATCCCCTAGTCTTCCACCTCATCTCAGTTCTTCTGTCCTTTTCCCTTCCAAACAGCCATCCCCTCGAACAAACAAGAAAGTGCCTCCCTCCCCCCACTACAAACAATTACAAACCTTGGTTGAACCCCAACCTACCACTCCTCTTGCTTTCCCAAGTCCATGTTGGGAAGATACTCAAGAATCTAGTCAAGGAAAGCGAGAAGAGGAGTCCAATAGAAAAGAAATAATTGACAATCTGAAGAGTTGGGCTACCAAATTTGGGTTTACAAAGATCCCCTTGATGGTCAAGCCAATAGAGGAGGTCAAGATTGAAGAACTAGTGGTGGTTGAGGCTAAGTTTGCAGCAGAAGAAGAGAAAGAACAAGAGGAGGAACAATCAATCCCAAGCCCCATTGAAGAGGAGCAACTGGGAGAGATCAAATCAATGTTGAGGCCACTCAATGAAGAAGGCATCATTGAAGATTTTTTGCTTTCATTTCAAGGGCCTGATTTGATTGATGAACCCATGATGGAGGAGGACCATATAGTTTCAGAGGCTCTAAGTGTGGAGTAGGCTACAGAAGGGGAACCTTCAGTTCTTCCTCCCACTTCATCCCCTTCAAGCTCTAATGTTGAAGAAGAGTTTGATCTTTCAAACTTCATGTTTGAGAGTGAAGGGAGCCATGGTGATCAAGTTGCAGATCAAGAGGACATGTAATGAAGGAGGTAGAGCGATTGCGGAAGAACAAGGAGTAGATTGACTATCTGTGCTAGACTTGAGAGATTGCTTTGATGAAGAGGAGCCCATGGAGATTACATCATTCACTCCTCCATCCATCTTCCATGCACATGAACCTACTACCATGAAGGAGAATATTCAAGTGCAAAAGCCTGCACTCCATAATGGCCCTCTAGAACCAAGGTTGGAAGATCTTGATCTTCCATGTTCTTCAAAAGAGGAGGAAGGAAAAAGGCAGGAGGATGTCACCATTTCTCCCATGCCATTCATCTAAGAAGGTCCACAAGAAAACTCCATTTTTGGAGTTGAAATTTAGAGTAACATACACATCCATCGGATCAGACCATGCCCAATCAGGTACTTGGCTTCATTGGAGCCAAAGGAGAAACCAAAACCAGTCATGCCTACTTCAGGGCATGAGGATGAGCATCAAAGTACCAAGGGTCACCATCAACACCTCTAGAAGTCTGATGCAAGTCAACTTAAGGAGGTATTTTCCATTAATGTTGATACTTTGATGATTTGGGTGGAGGACCGACTTATTGTCAATTTTTCACTCATCCAACCAGCCATGTTTAGTGCCAAATCAGTTGCATGGCTGCCATTTTTGAGGAAGGGAAGCTATTTCTCCCTGTCAGTTGTAGGCTTTGTTTGAGCTCCCTTTGCTCTTGGTTAGAGTAGTGTAGGTAGGTTTGTTTTCAAGAAGAAGTGATTTTACACACTCTGCATATCCCACTTGGGGTATGTATGATTTTTATTTTATACATAGTTTTGGTGGTGTTGTTTTCTCTTACACACAAGTGCATTGTAATGGTTTTGGTGAAGATCAGCTCCAAGTTTCAAAGTGGATTTCCAAATGTCTCAGAGGTTATATTTTCAAAGTTAGATCGAGAATTGGTTATTAGGCTTGACTCCATGCCCAATGGATGCTTCAAGGCCACTGGTCTCTTCATGTAGTAGCAGAAGATGTCCCGTGAGTCACCAAATTGTTATCCCAAATTCACCCCCCAAAAAATTTGGTCAAGACAACCCCGCACATAGAGAAAATATGAAGGGAAAATATTTCAAACCTACGAGCTCGCATTCCAGAATGAGGTAAAGGAAAAGGAAAAAAGTTTTCAACCGAGTCAAAGCCAAAGGGGAGGCAAGGAAAAGGTGAGAAGTTTCCTTTTCTCAAAAGGCACAAAAGACAAATGAAAAGATTGGATGCACCCCATGCCAATAAAAAAGTGCCACGTGTGTCAAAGCGGAGCACCGAGGGCTGCGGAGTTTTCTTGATTTTATGATTCTCACGAAAAAAGGGAAAAAAAAATATTGAACCCAGAAGCATGATTTTTGTTCCAATCTGGCTGCCATGAGTCCCATATCAAAAGGGGACCCATTTTTACAGTTGTTTTCCCGCACTCCTGTACGAACCCGATAAAAACTTTGAGGGGGAATATCTTTCGACTCAGGGCTGAAATAAAAATCTAAACCACGCCGTTGAAAGATCTCGGCCTCACCCATGCCACGGAGGTCTAAAACTTTAATTTTGAGGAGGTTAGGTAAAAGGAAATGGAGGAAATGTCTTCGTGCCTTTAATGCAAGATCCATCTATCTCAACAACAGATTATAATCGATCTGTTTCCACCGTTTCTCTCTCTTCTTTCAAGGTGCCGAATCAAGGAATCATGCAAGAAAGATGGATTTGGGGCATATTTTATCGAAGCATTAACAAGTGGTTAGTTTAGCTTCAACCTACTTTTCCCGATTCTCTCTCTCTTCTTCTCTCTCGATCAAATCTATAAATACAAGGGCATGATTCATTGTAAAAGTTTTGTTCATTCTTCTTCTTTGCCTCCCCTCTTATTTTCTTCCCTAGGGTCAAAAATGGAGTTTGAACCTCCTTTCATGGCTCTGTAATGGCATTCTCTTGCCTCTTGCCCACTAACAATGATGTATTGTGTGAACTTTTGGAGCAATAAATTCTATTTTGTGATGCATCTGTCCATCCTTTGCTTATTTTATTGTCTCTCCTCACCTCTCGTCATTGTAGGGTATATTGTGCATATTCTGATGTTTGTTGTAGGTCTAGGAGATGTGTTTAATGGGTTTTGAAGTGGTGTTCTGTGTGAAATCTATCTTTGGTCTGTGGTGCATCTTGTCCACCCTCTCCTCTGCTCACCTCTCTCCACTTCAGGAAGCTGAGATTGTGACCAACACTTCCCTTTTCTTGGTGTTATCACCTCTTTAGTGTAGGATTTCCCTCTCTTCTCTCTCTCTCTCTCTCTCTCTCTGTCTCCTTGGAATTGTTAGATTAGGAGTAGATAGTCACATTTCCTTCCTTAGGAGTAGTTTAGCATTAGGATCAAGGAAGAAGAATTTGGCTTTCTCGGAGGGCCATCTCAAGTCCGCAAGTCCCACAACTTGAGAGATGGTCCCATGTTATGCAAATCACACCAAATGACCCTGCCTTAGAAAATCAGATCCATAACTCATTTGGGGGTGCTTATGATTTCACGTTAATAGTTTTGGCACACCTGATGGGACAGTTTGAAGCACCTTACCACTTCACTTCATCAGGTTTGATGTGCTCTTAGTGAAGATTTCAGCCTTTGGAGGCACTTTCAAGCACACCGACAACTCCATCGATCAAAACCCATTCTCTCGAGTTGCATACCTTTTCCATTCTTTTTCACTCATTTTATCCATTTTCTTCTTCCATCTCTTTCATTTTCTCCCATTCCATGAGGTTGTGCAATCATGAATTCATTCCCTTCATGGAACTCACACTTACAGCAATGTAATCCACCTCTAATGTATTTCCCAACTCCTCTAGATAAGCATTATGATCAGATCCAAAACCATTATGCTTACCCATATGAGCAGTGTCAAAACCAGTTTGACTATGAAGTTTATCAAGGACAAGGCGATGCATATAATGGTGATAGTTATGCAGAGGATGTTAGTTTTCTGGAGAAGATTTGAAAAATATAGGCTAGCATGGTTCAATCAAGGGCAACAGCTCAAATGAAGGCATTTCTGATTGGTTTTAGGGCACCCTGTCCATGGGAAGGCCCTTTTCCAAGACACTACTGACCCTCGGGTGAAGTGGACTTCATGATTGGAATGTTGCCCCAACTTGCACAATGGGCGAAGAGACAGTCTATGAACTTGGTGCCATGCAGCCTTGTCAATTGGTAAATTCTACACCATTATCGGTAACTTTCTCTCTAATCCTCAAGAAGCACCATCTCGTTTAGGCTTCAATTTCAAAGATTCCCATTGAATTTCGCTCAAAGTGTAAAATTCATTTCTCCATCCCCTAGTCTTCCACCTCATCTCAATTTTTTTCCTTTTCCCTTCCAAATAGCCATCCTCTCGAACAAACAAGAAAATGTGCCTCCCTTCCCACCAAAAACAATTGCAAAGCTGGTTTAACCCCAACCCGCCACTACTCTTTCTTTCCCGAGTCCATGTTGGGAAGATACTCAAGAATCTAGTCAAGGACAATGAAAAGAGGAGTCCAACAGAAAATAAATAACTAATAATCTAAAGATTTTGGCTGCTAAATTTGGTTTTACAAAGGTCCCTTGATGGTTAATCCAATAGAGGAGATCAAGATTGAAGAACCAAAGTGGTGGTGAGGCTGATTTTGCAGCGTAAGAAAAGCAAGGACAAGAGGAGGAACAATCGGTCCCAAGCCCCATGAAGAGGAGCAATCGGGAAAGATCAAATCAAGTGTTGAGGCCACTCAATGAAGAAGTCATCATTGAAATTTTTTTGCTTTCATTTCAAGGGCCTGATTTAATTGATGAACCCATGATGGAGGAGGACCATATAGTTTAAGAGGCTCTAAGTGTGGAGCAGCTCACAAGAAACCTTTAGTTCTTCCTCCCACTTTATCCCCTTCAAGCTCGATGTTGAAGAAGAGTTTGATCTTTCAAAATTTATGTTTGAGAGTGAAGGGAGCCATGGTGATCAAGTTCTGAGATCAAGAGATGCCCCGAAGGAGGTAGAGAAGTTGCACTGCATTCAAAAATAGAGGCTAGCATGGTTCAATCAAGGGAAAAACACTCAAATGAAGGCATTTTAGATTGGTTTCAAGGCATCCTGTCCATGGGAAGGCCCTTCTCGAAGACATTATGTATCCCTTAAGAGAAGCTAGACTTCATTATTGGAATGCTGCCCCAACTTGCACAATGGGTAGAAGAGATAGAGGACTATGAACTTGGTGTCGGTAGCCTTGTTAATGCATAAATCCTACACCATTATCGGTAATTTTCTCTCTACTCCTCAAGTAGCACCATCTCAATTTGGGTTTCAATTTTCAAGCTTCCCATTGAATACTGCACTAAGTGTGAAATCCATTTCTCCATCCCCTAGTGTTCCACCTCATCTCAGTTCTTATGTCCTTTTCCCTTCCAAACAGCCATCCCCTCTAAAGAAACAAGAAACTACACCTCCCTTCCTACCACAAACAATTGCAAAGCTTGTTGAACCCCAACCTACCACTCCTATTTCTTTCCCAAGTCCATGTTCAAAAGATACTCAAGAATCTATCAAGGACAATGCGAGAAGAGGAGTCCAATGAGAGTAAAAGAAATAACCGACAATCTAGAGAGTTGGGCTGCCAAATGTGGGTTTACAAAGGTCTCATTGATGGTTAAGCCAATAGAGGAGGTCAAGATTGACAAACCGGTGGTGGCTAAGGCTGAGTTTGTAGCAGAAGAAGAGAAAGGAAAAGAGGAGGAACAATCAGTCCCAAACCCCATTAAAGAGGAGCAAGCTGGGGAGAGATCAAATCGAGTGTTGAGGCCACTCAATGAAGAAGGCATCATTGAAGACTTTTTAATTTCATTTCAAGGGCCTGATTTGATTGATGAACCCAAGATGGAGGAGGACCATACTTCTTCGGAGGCTCTAAGTGTGGAGCAAGCTACGGGGAACCTTCGGTTCTTCCTCCCACTTCATCCCCTTTAAGCTCGATGTTGAAGAAGAGTTTGATCTTTCAAACTTCATGTTTGAGAGTGAAGGGAGCCATGGTGATCAAGTTACTGAGATCAAGAGGATGTAATGAAGGAGGTAGGAGACGTTGCAGTAGAATAAGGAGGTAGGGACTGTCTGTTAGACTTGAGAGATTTCTTTGATGAAAAGGATTCCATGGAGACTACATCATTCACTCCTCCATCCATCTTCCATGCACATGAACCTACTACCATGAAGGAGAATATTCAAGTGCAAAATCATGCACTCCATAATGGACCTCTAGAACCCGGGTTGGAAGGTCTTGATCTTCCATGTTCTTCAAAAGAGGTGGAAGGCAAAAGGTGGGAGGATGTCACCATTTCTCCCATGACATTCATCCAATAAGGTCCACAAGAAAACTCCACTTTCGTGAGTTGAAATTCAGATTAACAGCACATCTATCAAATCATACCGTGCCTAATCGGTACTTGGCTTCATTGGAGCCAAAGGAGAAACCAAAACCAATCATGCCTACTTCGGGGCATGAGGATGAGCATCAAAGTACCAAGGGTCACCATCAACACCTCCGTAAGTCGATGCAAGTCGATTAAGGAGGAATTTTCCATTAATGCTAATACCTTGATGATTTGGGTGGAGGACCAACTTATTGTCGGGTTTTCACTCATCTAACCAGCCATATTCGAGTGCAAATCAGTTGCATGGCTGCCATTGTTGAGTAAGGAAGCTACTTCTCCCTACCCGTAGAGGCTTTGTTTAGCATTCTTTGTTCTTGGTTAGAGTAGAGTAGGTAGGTTTGTTTTAAGAAGAAGAAGTGCTTTTGCACACTTTGCATATCCCACTTGAGGTATGTATGATTTTCAGTTTGTACATAGTTTTTGTTGTTGTTGTTTTGCTCATAGTGCATTGTAATGGTTTTGGTGAATATCGGCTCCAAGTTTCGAGATGGTTTCCAAATGGCTCAGAGGTCAGATTTTTCGAGTTAGATTAGAGAATTGGTTATCAAGCTTGACTCTATGCCCAATGTATGCTCAAAGGCCACCTGGTCTCTTTATCTAGTAGGCAGATGTCCTGTGAGTCACCAAATTGTTATCCCAAATTCACCCCCTGGAAAATTTGGTCAAGAAAACCCCGCACATAGAGAAAATATGAAAGGAAAATGTTTGGACCTACAAGATCACAAGGGAAAATTTTTCAGACCTACGAGCTCACATTCCAGAATGAGGCAAAGGAAAAAGTCAAATTTTGAACCTGAGTCAAATCCAAAGCGGGAGGCGGAGGAAAAGGTGAAAACTTTCCTTTTCTCAAAAGGCATAGAGAGAAAAGGTGAAGTGCATCCCCAAAGCAAACCAAAGGGTGCCACGTACCAAAGCGGAGTAAGCGGGGTCGTGGGAGTTTTTTTAATTTTTGATTCTCACGGAAAAAGGGAAAAAGATAAATTATAAACCCGTAAGCCCGATTTTGTTCCAATCGGCTGCCACGTGTCCCATATCAAATATGTAAAAAATATGGGGTTTTCTTCCAACGCTCTAGGACTAATTCCCTCCTCTTAGGAATGAGGAGGCTCCCATTTATTCAAATATATAAATATTGTACACTAAATACATTATCAAGATTATCGAAGACTTAGGATCACACAGAACACTCCATTGAACCTATGGAAACAATGTATGGAGGAAAATGAGTGTGAGGTATGAGTAGGAGAAGAGAAATGGAGAAAGGTTTTCAGGTAATGAATAAAAAGAATAATTTTATCAACCACAAAACCAAATGTATTTCCATATTCAATGAGAAGACACCAATATACAAAGTAAGATGAAAAATAAAATCAACAAAAAGTTTAACTACATTATATTCATCAAAATATTCAATCTTTCCTTGTTGTGTAGGATTATAATGCTCTATTGGAGTAGGAGTTGAGAAAGAGAAGAATACATTAGACAAGAAATAGAATAAATACAACTTGCTATAGGAAGAGAAATAAAATAATCCCTTGGAATAGAGAGATCATTACAATTTATAGTTGAAACAATGGCTCTTCACATTCCCAAGTGACCTTTCAACTTAAAGTATATTCTCAATGAAGAAATAGAAACTTTAAGTGACTTAAGTCACTTTTACAAAAGTATTTCTTCAATAAAAATAGAATGTTATAGAGAAAGAAGAGAGAGAAAGTGTGCTCAAATGAATATGATCAAGGATGAAGTTCCGCTCTTCTCTCATTATAGATAGGAACATTGCAAATGAATAGGAACTTCTTTAACTCCTTATCTTATCGTGGCATGAATTTTCGGGACGAGAGAAATGATGATTCAAACCTTATCTTGACGAACATATTTTCCATGTATTGAAATATCTCTTTTAGTTCTTCATCTATGTGAGCAATGGTAAACCAAAAAAATTAACTCCTTATCGTGAATATGATCTTTTGTCTTCCATGTGAGAAATCAATCACCCCGCAATCATCATGAATGATGCACTCACACCATGCATTCCCAAAACTCGGTAACCATCACACATCTTGGATTTGATAGTATCAGAGATCCTTGAGAATTCAAGGTGAAAACATAGGAATCCTATAAATAGATATACTTCCTCCATGATTGAATGGAAAATGTCTTCATGAATAACATGGAGTACATCATATCTTGTCTCCTGAATTTAGGGTGGTGCAAATATTAAGAATACACTAATAACATGGTTCCCACCATGAAATCATTCAAATGATTCATTTGGATGTTTCATGATCAACAATCCTCCCATGCACTTTGAATCTAGTTATAAAATTAGTTTTTACTTCTTATCCAAGCATCTTCGATGGTCGACACGTGCTCCATGTTGTTGTCTCAAAGCATCCAGAATTCGAGACACTAGAAATGATATGGTATTCTATCGGAGAAGTGGGAATTGATTGTGTAATTTAATGGGTTCATAGGTGTTATAATGATGGTAGAATTTAATGGTGCAAGTGAAATCAAATTCTAAGATGGTTTCTAAAAATTCAAACTTTTAAATTGTGTTTAATGGTTTTAGGTAAGAGTTGAATCTATGTTTAGGCCATTATGCAAGTAAATAAAATACAAAATTGGACATGAATAGATTCATTGGAAATGTATTCCCAAGCTGACAATATTCTCTAAATTTAGTGAGAATCCCTCGTCATAATCAAGTGGTAAATGGAGAAACAATTTCTCATTGAGAAGGAAGCTTATAAAATGGGTTTAATCGAGGATGTGTAAAAATAATTAGTTCTTCATTTTGGGTCAATAATCACCCAAATGGACTTATTTTCAATTCGTTAGAGAGGTATTGAAGACGGGAACCAATGCTCAAAATTTGGCGAAGACCTCTCATTTAGATCAAAGGCAAAATATAAAACCCCATTAAGAAGGCATAATATTGAAGAAACCCTCGGTCCTCAATATCCCCAAAAATAATCCACATCATCATGCAAGATGTGGCTCAAATGAAATTTTATTTTAAGGATAACACATGCTCCAAATTTTGGGTAATTTGGCTTGTCAAGTCAGTAGGAAAATATAAAATTGGCTAGAAAATAATTTCTCAAATAAAAAATAAATCATGCCATGATATCACCTAAGTAATATATCATCTGAAAGGCGTTTTAAAAAGGATTATGCTGCCAAAATTTTGATGTTTTTTTACAAAGTGGGATCACCAAGAATGAGAAAAATACAATTTTAGAAATTAAGGTTCTCATGTGATTTTAATGGCTTTAACAGAGGAAAAATATAAATTTTTAATGGAGTTTCATGTTGCAATTTTTCTATTTTCATTTTTTTGTGTTTTTAGGGAAGTGGAGATTTGAATGTTGTTTGCACATGTTGGTGGAGAATGAACTTTACAAATGAAAAGTTTGTTTTTCACCTTGTTTGCAAACCTATCCTCCAAAATGCAGCTCCACAATCATAGGGCACACATTTGGGGTGAAATTTCACCTCCAAAATGTGCCTATGGTGGATAATTTTTGGGACCCACATACAAAACACTTGACAATTTTTCTATTTTTCCATTACTTTTTACTTTTCATAACCAGCTAATCAAAGTGAGTTGCACTTTTAAATTTGGATTTTCAAATTGGAAAATATATAGTGCATTTCACCTCTAAAAGGCCATCGATCTCAAAAGTGCACTAGGTGCACTTGATGACATCATCAGCACAACGTGAAATTACAACATGAAATGCACTTTTTGCCCCGGATAATATATGATTTTAATAGGAAACGGGCCAAAGATTCCAATGAAATAATTTAGAAACTCTGAAAATGAGTCCTTTGTGATTGTTTACTCATATCACCACTTCTTCTTAGGAAGACGTCTCAATGAGCTGAACTATAAAAAGACATTTGAACAATTATGAACCAAACCATCACTTGGGTCATGAAGGAGGTCCAATGTTATTCAACTTGGATCTTGTTTAAGATTCCAATTCTACTTGATGTTCTTGAAACCTTCTCTACAAATTCACCGTATGAGAAAGGCCATCATGCTTGAGTGTTAGGAAGGTTTCTTCTTTTTATGCTCCCAAAACGTTTTATTACACACTCTATTATGTAGTACACCATGTAAAATTTATTAAGACTAGGATTTAAGTTTTCAACACCACTGAAAGTTTCTAAAACCTTCCCTTATACTTGACCCTTTTTAATGTTCACACACTCATTTTCCTCAAAATGTGCTTGGAGAGAAATCTTTCCCAAAACCATTTCAAATCTCATATAATATTTTATAAACCATACTATCATGGAAAAACCTTTCCATTGACTAAAATACAGGATCCTGAAATGATCAGAAGCTCTTCAAATCTTTCCCAGAAGTTGGATTTTCAAAATAGGAAATTTGGCAATTTTGACAAGTTTGACCAATAAGGGAAAAAAATCAATAGGGTTGTCAAGTAAATGCCTGAAAATTTTACATGCCAAAAATTGGCTTTAACTTAGGGACTTATCTTATGTTGGAAAAAGTGTAAATAAGTCAAGCAGGAACACCATAATCTTGTAACATTAAGTAGACCAGTGCCTTATCCATTGGGCAGAATAGAGTCAAAGGGGAAAAACTTTCTTATGGAATATTTATTGAACACTAAACACACAAACAATAAAAACACAAAAAGGAAAACCAAATTTAAAAAGAAATAGCTCACCTATTTATAGATGAGGGACAACCTCTATCACTTTATTACTTCTTCTTCTTTGGATATTACCCATGTGTGGGTAACACCAAATGGTGTTTCTCTACAAACCCATTGATAGTTCAATGAAATAACACCCTTTTCTCAATTATTTTTGAAATGCAACTACTACAAGAGTTCTCAATATACCTGAGAAAGAGAAAGTTTTGTGTTTCTTCTTGATAATTTTTTTATGAATCCTATTGCAAAGGAGGATCAACTTAGATATATCATTGTCTTGGTTGTTCTAAAATTTCATTTCCATTTATTATTCCATTTTACAATTCAATCATTCTTTTGATTTCTCATTTTCTACTTCACTGTTACAAAATTGATTCTTGATCATACTATACTTGCCATGTTCACAACTAGGATTTTTCTCTTTGATGGTCATTTTCTCTTTTAGGCATGTTCCACAAAGTACCATTGTTTCTATGACTTGGTTACTAGTAGAGCTATTGATATTTCCATAACCATCATAGGATTCTTCATGCTCTATGTTTACCTTTTTCTCCAGATGGTCATTCACAAACACAAGTTCATTCTTAATATATTTCTTGCTATGGTTTGACTCACATGATGTTTCCTCCTCTTAAAAATAGAATGAACACAAGGTTAGGGATGAAATATCAATATCATCACTTTCCTCATGATGACCACTTGAGCTATCATATCCATCTTCACAATGGAGATATTTTATTGTTGAGCATAATTATATTTGAGAGACTTAAGCACCTTTCCATCTATCCATTCATCATTGATAAGGTCCTCTTCTCCAAATGGAAATGAGAAAGCTTCATATTCACAATCATACCCATTAGGTAAGTCCTTGTGTTGGGTCTTGAGAAGATGACTTGAAATGTGGGGCTCACATTTCCATAACTCATTAGATATCACTTTTTCCTCATAGTCTGCAATACTTATCATATCAAAGTTTTTGTTGGTTTTTAGTTTGAAGGCTTATTTTTTCCCTTTTATTAGTTTATTAGGTAAACTACACCTCACACATGGTCAGTAATCACACTTAGGTGAGTCATAAGTCCTTTAGGATTTATATGACATATGACATATTTTGCCATGGGATCTTTCATACTTGTCATATGCATCATATGTCATACACAGGGTAAATTTTAAGACCCTCTAAAAACTCATATATTATTTGGTGAAATTCTAAAAATGACTTTTGAAATATTGGTGAATGCCATAAATTGAAAGGAAATGATGTTGGCTAGTATCAATTTGTCTACTAGTAGAAAACATTATTTTTTCAAAGCAAGTAGAAATTATGCTACCAAGCCAAGAGAAAATTTTTCTTTTGTGCATGGGGTAAAGGCGATTTGAATATAAAAATTTGAATATTACTATAAATGCTAGGAAAATCAACTCAAAAAAATTAACATGTACATAGAACATTTAGGTGAATTAACACGTGACCTAACACCTCAAAATTAGCCAAATCCAAATTTTAAAAAACCAAAATATTCATGAATTAATTAATATTAGCCACTAAAATTTACCTTTGGTCATACTGGGGAGTTACATTCCATTTCTAAATTGTAACCCCTTTCTCTCTTATGGACGTATGATGAGTCTAGGCATGGGAGCTACACAACAATCCCAATATTTACTTTCTCATTTTTTATCTATGAGTATGAGTACATCATCTTATTTTTACATTCATAAGTCCCTTGAGTTATTTATCGCTTGCTAATTACTTGAAGAAATTTTCTGTTATCGTTCATGTGTAAATTTTTCAATGTGCACACCATTACGAGAGATATTTGTGCCTTCTTTCATGGTATTATAGCTATATCTCGTAATTATGTCACTCGTACAAATTGTTGTTGATTACTCTTGGTTTTGTGCTTGTTATTCTCTCCTAATACAAGTTTTGATATATATTGTAATATGTACAAGATTCGCATGATTTTGGTTAGTTTAGTGTTTTGGAGGTTATTTTGATTGGTTTGTGTTCATCTATATGTGTGTAGGTTTGTAGGTTTAGTGAAAAATATAGATTTTATAAGTTCTAATTTCAAGTGGGAAAATTTTGTTCTAGGCCCAACTCGGCCTCCATCTTGCTGAGTTGGTCCACCAAGTTAACCCACCTCTCCCCACTTGGCTTTTCATCTCCACACATTTAGCTAGTCCGCACCACTATTAATCTCCCATCACAATTTAGCTTGATCCAACTCATCTTATTGAGTTTATTGGTCCTCCATATCTCTTGAATTGCTTCTCTCCATTTCCCAACTCGCCATCATGATTGCCTTTCCAAGATCTCGATTTTCCCTCACTTTGATATCTTAGGCTCCTAGCTTAACATGACCTTTATGATCTCCTTACTTTACTCACCTTGGCCTAGCCAAGCTAGTCATATCACTCCTCATTCCCTTTCCACCTCCCCAAGATGCTTTTTGTACCCCAGATCGATCCTATATCACTCCCTCGTTCCTTGTAATGTGATTGGATCCATTGGCTTGGCTCCCACTATGATCTTTTCATACTTCTTCATCTCCACATCATCCTTCATGTTGGCATCAAGCTCTATTCACATACTAATCTGCATGCTCATCTCCATCTCGGACTCACCAAAGGTGTCAACTTTACTTTGGATCCTCGCAAAATGCAGTCCGGACTTGCAAAAATTTTAAATAGATAATAGATCTATAAAAAAATGAAATAACCACTAACATAATCAATTTTATCTCCAAGTAACAAGAGCTAGCTCCCATAAGGCTATAATAAATATGGCTTCATCAATATATGGAACCCTAGTGGTAGGTTTTCTAAAATATGTGTGTTAAATAATTAGGGTAGGTCTTACTTGGGTTTTAAATGAGTGATGTTCACCAACTTCTAGATGTGGAAACTGATTTCTTCTTAATAATGCACTAAACTAACCACATCTACTTTACAATTATATATGTATGTATGCATGAATGTATATATATGTATATGTATATGTATATGTATATGTACATGTACATGTATATGTACATGTACATGTATATGTACATGTATATGTATATGTATATGTATATGTGTGTGTATGTATTTGTATTTATGTGTGTGTGTTAAAATATGATGGAAATGAAATGATCGAGACAACCTCAAGTTGTTTACGAGTCCAACATAGTGGAAAAAATACTAAGGTTTATTTTATTACTTAATGGCCTCTGTAACATCTACATGTAGCTTCTCTCAAAGAGCTTACAAACTCTCTAATGGATGACTTTACTTACTCTTTTGTGTTTCTCCTAAGCAACCTAATCTAGATTGATTACCTCATCTATCCAATAACATTTAACAACCTTGGATCTACCTTTCATCATTTATCCTTTTAATTTTGACTCTCCGACTAGTCTCTCAATGGGGAGCTCGACCTCCTTTTATAGTCATGCTTTCCTTATTCTCAATCATATCTAGCTTCCTCTAGATAATTTTAGATTTCCTACTCAAACTCAAATTTGGTATTTGAGCTCATACATTCTTTGCACTACTTATGTGTTATCTAGGAATCCTTGTCATGCCACATCAATATAGTTTTTTTGGGATCCTCTAACTATTAAGTCACCATAAATTTCCTTGATCAAACAATCCCGACCACTTTTTTCATTTTTCCCAACCACCTACTCGCCACACACTTCTACATTTATTTTTCCTTATCAATCTACTTAAAAATCTCATAAGCATCTATGGTCTCGAGCTACTCATTTTCCTATATTTTCATGCTTTATCACCTTTTAAGCCTTCCCAAATATCCATGTGTCAATTTCGTAATCCATACCATTGTCTAATCATTTCTCTCATATTCCCTTACATCTTTCACACCTTCTTTCCTTTTTCTAAACTCCTTCATACTCCTTATGTGTTTATAGTCATCCACTTTGTTCCAAAAACTTCGTGTACTACCACACACTATCCTTTCATGTGCATCTTCTTTCATTCTTTTCTTCATGAACTTCTTCAAGAATCATTCTACTATATGCATCTTCAAATACTCGCACATTATTTTTGTGTCCTTATCCTTTCATCGTGAAAATCATTTTACTTGGTTTGTGCAATTGTCTCTCCACTTTTTCTCCCATTCTTATATGCAACCACACTTATCCAAAACTTGTGCGGGATTTTTTAAACCTAGGATACTCATGGATAAAACACCCGAGGTAATTAAAATTTGAGTTCTACCTCAATAGACTTAGTGAGTGGTAATACCACCCTTGATACTATTAGAACAGATATTCCCAACTTCTCATCCAAAAATCCTATTTCTAGCCTTCTCACTTATTTTGACATCTCTTCCAGGTCCTTCATCACCTTATTATGAATCCTAAACATACTATCCTATACACTTTGGTGAGATGAAACTCACAATCGCCCGATCACTTCCTCCAAATGAATATTACTTCTTTATCCTTTGTACCTTTTTCTTGTCATGATCCTTCTTCTCTCCTATAAGCATCCATTTTCCATTAATTTATATTCTCCTCCTAAGGATTTTATTTTTAGCCTTATCCTTTGTGATTCTAAGCTCTCCCATGTCCATCCACCTCCACCTAAAACCTTTAAGTTTTTATTTCATTCTATCTCACTCCATATTTTGGATCCCCTCTCTATGCGTTCACCATGCATGCACTTCTTCTCTTTTTCTTCTTTCTCTTTCTCCATTATTTACTATGGTGAATCCTCTCTTTTTGCACTTATGTCTTACACACCTTATCCTCTATATTTTCCATTACACCCGTATTCATTTCACCAAAGTCCACTACAAACTCTATTCTTATACATTACCTTTTTTCCTCCTTTTGGTATTTTGCTATTATGAGCTCCTCTCCTCGTAGATTTTTTATTTGTACACTTTTCATTCACATTGTTCTTCACTCACCCCTTCCTTTTAGCTCCATCTGCTACATTGTATTCTCTTTATTTATTTTTCTCCGCATGTTCATATCTTCATTCTCTTGTGGGTTTGGACCCATCGTAGGCCATTTCCTTGGTTTCCTTCTCTTCTTTTACTTTCCCTACCTAATGCTTCTCTTTCCTACACATCTTCTTTTCGGCTCTACCTTACACATTTTACTCGCACTATCTTCATCTTCTTGTCCACATTTTTCTTGTGGGATTCTCCTTCACTCCTCCTTTTATTGGAATTTGTTAAACCAAACTCCACCTTTTTGCACAGGTGGTGTCATGTTTCTATCCTCTTGCTCACAAATGTCTCTCTTCTACTTCATCATGAAAACTCTTCCACCTTCTCCTTCTCTCTCGATGACTTTTCTCTTAACATTATTCTTGCTTCTTCTTGACACATTTGGCCATGATGGTTGTATTTCATATCTTATTTCCCTCTTCAATGTGTAACTCTTTCTATCCACTTTTATTCTCCTCTCCTTTGTGATGTTACCTTCTCGTTAGTTTCTTTTATCAAAACCTTTGCATCTTCCTACAAAATATATATATTGCTACCATGTTTTTTCATTATAATGCATTATTTCTTCCATGCACCTTCCACATCATGCACTTTTGTAGCCTCTTTCTCGACTAGTCCTCTTTGGTTATCTTTGAGGTAACTTCTAGTTTCACATGCATTTCCTCATTTCATCTGCACTCTTATCCCTTGGCACACTCCTTTACACACTCCTCGATATCTTTACAATTATATTCTATCTATGGTATGCTCTCTTTCTCACGTGCACTATTGTAGTGTCCTCTACAAACTATCTTACTTAAGTTACCTTTAGGGTAGCATCTTCCTCTCTTTCCTTTGTTTCCTATGTAATAGTGCACCCATTTCCATGCATGTCTTTATCTAGGCACCCCTAAACTCACCTTATATTTTTTTCTTTCATGCATTTCTCTACATTTTCCATCCTTGCCACTAGGCCTCAATTCTTATGCACATAACAATGCACCTCTATTTCCATCCTCTGGGACATTTTCTTCTATGCAATCATCTATGTCCTTCGGTCCTTATGTTAGGGATCCTTTTACATTATTTTAATCCTTAGTTACACAATAACCTCATGCATAATTCCTTTTTTTTTCCTTCTTATTTTATCGTAGTTTTTGTAATCCTTCTTGTGTTTATGGTCTTTAATGACCATCTTATCTTCCCTAATAGATTCTTTCTTCGTGAAATATTGTTGCACACTACCTCATACCTCTAGGTGACTTATTTTTTTACCTTTTTTCTTAACTTCTAAGTTCACTCCATGTTCTATATTCCACACATTCCTCATTGGTACGCATGTGCATGCTTTATTTTCGCTCTTGTTCTCTTCATGTATAGTCTTTTGTTTTGCCTCTGCGAACAAATTTTCTCTATGATGTTGACTCATTTTTTATTATTTCTTCTCCTCCTGGTAATTTTATGCAAAAATACCCCTTATTCATTAGTTGTCTTCTTCAACACCTTCCAATATGGTCCTTACACCCTTGAGTTCCTCCAACATCTCCTCCAATATTTTCATGGCTGCTACAGCTAAAAAAATTCCTTCTTCTCGATGACATCTTGCATTCATGCATAAGATATAGATATCCTATAGAAACTACACTTTGAGATATTTCTTGCATCCTCTACCCACCTTTCTCACAACAAGGAATGCAAGAACTTTTCTAGCCACCTAATATTTGATGTTCTACTAGCTGTTTTTCTTCCTTCAATTGTAAGAAAGTATCCTACTCTAATACCAATCAACAACAATAATAAGATCAAGAAAACCTCAAGCTATTTGTAAAGTCCAACACAAAGTGGAAAAAAAGATAAGGTTTATTTTTATTAATTTCCTTTATCATATATATGTGCATCTTCTCTCAAGGATCTTAGAAACTCTCTAATTGATTACTTTACATAGTCTATGGTGTTTCTCCTATGGACATAACCTAGACTAGTTACTTTGTGTGTCTAATAACATTCAACAACCTTAGATCATATCCCTTTTATCATTTCTCCTTTTCATTATGAATCTCCCACTAGTCTCTCAATGGGGAACTCGACATCCTTTTATAGCCATGTTTTACTTACTCTCACTCCTAGCTAGCTTCTTTTAGATGCTTCTAGATTTCCTACACAAACTTATAGTTGGTCTTCACGCTCAAAAAAATTATGTGCTACTTATGTGCCATCCGGATGTACTTGTCATACCAAATTAATATAGTATTTGGGACCCTCTCGACTATTAAGTCACTTTATTAGCCACCTTGATCGAATGTTCACACCATTTTTAAATTTTTAAGCAACCACCTACTCTGTCATACATTTATATATTTATTTCACCTTATCAAGCCACTTAAAAATATCACATGCATCCATGGTCTTGAGATATGTAACACCTGCAAAAATGACGTTCTAGGAACACGCTACAACCTAACACTTAACCCGAAAATTGTGACTAATTTTTTTGTTTAAGTTATAAGAAGGTTACAAGGGTGTTTAACCCTTAGGGTTCATTAAATTAACTTACACCACTAAACTCAACTTTATGATAGATAGGCCAGGTCTATAAAAATAAGATTAAATATTGAAATTACTTTACCTCTAAGGTCGATTAATTAAAGGTCAACTAGGAAGTGCCATAGTTTAATTTACTTGGTTAATTGTTTTCTCTTCTTAGTTAATGTTCAATCCTAATATGGTTAACCTCATGTTTAATTAATTTAGTTCCATTATCCTAATAGCTTAAAGTCCTTTTATTAATTTCCTAAAACATACTAAGAACTAAAAAAGACTTTACACCCCCAAGGAAAATAAATGGCCCCATTCACCCATCTACACATACCCTTAAGGATTTAATTTAAACATTTAAAATTCATTTCCACCAAACAAAAGTAGGGTTAATCCTCCACCCTTAGATCAAATTAATCTAGTCCACTAGATCATAGGGTTCCAAACTAACCCTAAAATCCTTAAGCATTCTTATTAAAACCTTTCCTTTATTATATTCAACTCATTTGGTATATTTGTTTTGTTAAAAATTGTAGGTTGGAGAGGAGGAAGCCATGGGAGAAAGAGAGGAAGGGCCATGGAGGATTATACAAGGAGATCAATCTTAGATTAGTTTAGTTGTAGTTTATCAATGTAATTTATTTCATTCAAGGATTGGGAGGGATCTCCTTTACCAATCTGGTTTTATTTCAAGCTATTTGTATTTGGGGTCCTCTATTTTGGGCAAACCCTACCCCCATGAATAAAAATGGAAAGGAATGTGTTAGATCCACCATTTGTAGGTTTAATTACTTCATACAACAAGATTTGAGCATTATTTTATTGTTGGTAGTTTCCTTGTTAAATTTACAACTTAAAATTTAGTATAAACCGAGTTAAAAATTTGCACAAAGTGCGGATCGAGGAATTCGACATAAGTGACAGAACCACCACCCAGAGAAGGCCGATGATCTTGGGATAGCCGCCTTACCTGTGTGACAAACCATGAACCACTACCCTGCAAAGCGGTGGTTTTGAGAGTGCCGCCGCCTTGCCTAAGTGGCAATTACACGACCACCGCTCTGCACAGGGTGGTGGTCCTGTTTCTTAGAAACATAACCTAAAATCTGATATTTTTACAAAAATTAAAAGTTACTACAATGTTCCAAATTACATTCTGAACTTGATTTTATGCACCTAAAGTTTCTAGTTTTGAGATTTCATTCCATTTGATCATTTCTTAGTTAAAACTACTCATTTTAAGCATTATCAATTCCAATAAAAGCACAACTACTTACAAGATCATTTCCATTTTGTTCAACTAATTTTCTTTGAATTCCAAGAGTAAAAATAAAGAATTTATATCTACTTCTACATTGTTATTATTTTATTACTACAAAATGCAACATATCAATATACAACATACTTCAAATTTATTGTTTCTTTCCATTTTCACTTCAACAAATATATTCAAAGTAACTATAACAACTTGGCTCTACATTCAAGTTTACTATGCATGCATTTTAACATCTTACAACTTCTATATTTCCTTATTTCTCATTTACAATAAAAAAACTTCATAATGAAAGTAAACTTTCTTTTCCATTGAATATAGCTCATATCATTTAACACAAAGAACTACTTTTCTCACAATACAACCAAGATTTCAAATAAAGAGAATTTCTTTCTTTTCTATTTCACAACTCTAACTTTACCACACAAATCTTTCTTCCTTTGTTTCTTCCAACATACAATACACTTAGTGACAATTATTTGAATGCAACTTTCCTTCTCAAGATCAATACAATGTCCTCCACTTGAAGTGGGAAATCATACAAGAATGTAAGCTAAAAATGGAATGTCATATTACAAGATCCTCCACTCTACGTGGGGAAAACACTAAGGAAGTTTTACAACTATCAATGAGCTTTAAAATAAAATTACAACTTAAAATATAACATTTCCTTTAAAGAAAAACACAATATTACAAAGCTTCCACCTATAGTGGGAATGGTGATGGGGTTTCTCACAAGAAGGAATTTTCTTAAGATTCAAAAAAATATCCAAGCTTCACAACACCAACAAGAGAGGTCCTTCATGATGCTTGATCCACAACAAAATTGGGGGAGAGGAAACACTCTCCACCCAACCAAAATATCCAATGAGGAGGAGAAGCCATCCTCCTCATTGGCCCCCGAGCCCCAACCACATTACAATGAAAGGTGGATCCAACCATGGAAACAAACAAGCTTCCACAACACAAAACCAAGAATTTCACAACCATTCCAAACACATTCAACTCAACTTCACACAAGAAGGAAAAACAACCAAAGTAAACAAGGCTTAAAAATGAAAGCTAAAGGAGCAAGAACCTATGGGGAGGCCACTTATGCCTCCCAATGGGAAATGGATGCCCACCTTAAAACCTCTAATGCATATCTAAAATCCCCTACATACTCTTATGCCTCCCTCAAGTACCTCTTATGCCTCCCACATACTCTTATGCCTCCCTCATACTCTTATGCCTCCCTCATACAAGAACAAGTAAGAAATGCAAGCATTCCTTGTCCAAGGTGGGGAACCCAACCCAAACTCCCTCCAAAACAAGAAATAACTCTTATGCATCCCTACATGAATTCTCCCCATAGTCCCCTCCTACACCACACTTAGGAAATCTACCCAAGCACCTAAAAACAATCCAAAACACTTCAAAATAACAAACACATATACACAAATAAAGGAAAATATAAGCAAGAGTAAAGCTCCTACCTTTCCATAGTAGAGCTTGATCTAAGAGTCAATCTCCAAGATCCTTCCAAACCAAGAAATCACCAAAAGATCCCACAAAGATCACAAGCTCTCCAAAATTCTCTAACTCTCCAAAATGCAAGAGCACAAAATAATGAAGTAACCCCCAAACAAGCAAAAGAACTTCAATAAATAGAAAAGGGAGAGAGGAGGATGATGTGGCTCTAAGTAGGATACCACCTCATTTCCTCTCCACTCCACATCACTCTAGTCAACCCCATACTCAAAATCAAAATTAATAAGTGGTTTAAGAAATGACATTTTACTTACACACACAATCTAAGCCCACACCCCCTAAGGACAAAATTAATTACAAGAAAGAAGTGCAATAAACATTTTACCTTTTTTATCTTCCCAAAACACCTAATGGGGTCTAATTTTGACCCCCCAACCCATAGGTAGGGTTGGTATAGAAATTTAAGAGGTGTGGGACAAGTTTGACTTGTCCCACAAGCCTCCAAAATTGGCCTCTAAGGCCAAATTCGAATTTCCATGAAAGGGTAGAGTGTACAACACTCAAGATCCCCAAGCACTCAACTTACAACACAAAATCCAAGAGAAATATACTCTAATAAATGAATTCATTTGGTCACATCTTTAATTAGTTTAGGACAAGGTTAAATTATCTCTAATTAAGACACTACAACCCATTAATAATAAAGGGGAAAATGCATACACCAAAATCTAAATAAATAATACAATGAATTACATCACTAAAATAACATACCAACATCAATTAAAGGAATCTAAATAAAAGGCAATACATAACCCCTTGGTCACAATTTCCCCCTAACCAAATTCAAACACAAACACAAATACATGTTTCCATGGTGACCCTTGTTGAATTCACCTATAATTCCAATGTGGTTGGTCTCCAATCCCCCACGTTTTTTGTGAATAAACTTACCTGCAAAATACATAAATACCTCCTTCGGCCTCATGGCCGCATTAAAAACATCTATGATAAAATATACAATATAAGTCCATAATTATCTATATATGAATCAAAACATTATCTAGGCAATTATGATATCATTTACAATTTCTACCAATATCTCTAATATTATGTTTCATCCATGTCAAAATGATCACATAATTAGTTCAATTATCAAAGCCTACACAAGTGTGATGCGAAAGATATCGCATGTCGAAAATATATATATATATAACCATGTCAACAACATATCAACATCAATATAAATGTCTCTAATAATCCACATGCATCATATATGAATCAAAATAAACAACAGTCAAGTATCTCTAACATCTAACCCCATGCTAAATCGAAAGCTACAATAATATCCATAATTATAGTCAACGGTATCAAAATCAACAACAAAAAGGTGTCGAAGGAAAGTGGGCACTACATCCCCTCCCCTTAGAATTGACTTCTTCCTAGAAGTCATTGGAACAGTGTGGAAACTAAACTCGTGGAAATGTAGCATCCTCCCATGTAGCCACAGTCTCATTATATTTGTCCCACTGGACCTAAACCTGGTCAATCTCTCTGCCTCTGCGAAGGCCTGGGTCTGCGCTCTATAATGCAGATGGGCTCCACTATCACCTTCCCATGATCTCGCACCGTAATGTGTTCCAATATAACATGTGAGAAGGATTATAAATATATATTCTAAGCACAAAAATGTGAAACACATCATGGACGCAAGACAAGCTAGGTAGCAATGCTAGAGACGAGTGCCAAGGGACCAATGTGCTCCAATATCTCAAAGGGACACACAACCCTAGGAGCAATCTTAGAAAATTTTCCATAATAGCTAGGGCTCTTATGTGGTCTCGACACAAAGAAACACCTTCACGCCCACCTCAAAATATTATCTATCCTATGTTGGTCCGCATACTTCTTCTACCTATCCCTGCCTCCTACAATCTCTTCCCGATCATAACAACATGGTGCTACATGTCCCGTAGTAAGGCTGGCCCAAGATAAACCATGTCCTCTAACCTATCCCAACTAAGAGGTGTCATGCACTCCTCGCCATATAGTTCTGAAAAGGAGCCATGTGTATCGAACTCGAAAACTATTATTGTAGGAAAAATATACCAAGTACAAATACTCCTCCCATCTCAATCGATGATCCATAACTTACATCCTAAGCATATACTCAAGGATCTGATTCACCCACTCGGTCATTGTCCATCTATCTTAGGGTGATATGTTGTGCTGAAATTGATCTTCATCCCGAGGGCATGGTGTATGGTGGTCTATAAGTGGGAAGTGTACAAGGGATTGCAGTCACAAATATCTTCCACAAAATCCGTGTAATATGAAAATCTAATCAAGATATACCCATGCCACTGTACTAGTTGTATAGGTGGTATTCATTGGAGAAAAATGAGCCACTTTCGTCAATTTTTCCACTGTGACCATGATTGCATCGTGGTGGTATCTCGACGTCAATAATCCAACAATGAACTCCATGGAAATGGTGTCCCACTTCCACTCCGATATGGCATGAGGAAAAAGAAGGCCAGCTGGATGCTAATGCTTGGCCTTCACCCTCTAACACTCTAAATAGCATGACACAAATTGAGCCATGTCTCTCCAGAAGTCCTCTCTAATGGTACAACTGTCTCAAAGTGGTGTGCATATTCTTCACCCCAGGATGGGCTGAATAAGGTGCATGATGAGCCTCTGTCAAAATGTCCTATCTCAAACCTCCATCTCTAGGAACATATATTCGACCTCTTTGTTTGAGAAGACCATCTACCTCTAATGAAAATCCATCAAATATCCCCTCAAGGAGTCTCTGGGACTCAACCTCTACTCTGGCTGCAAGGTAGAAACTATCATGAGGAAGCTACTGTAAAATCCTACTCAAATTTGTGCCCACTAAAGTAGCCATAGCCACGTGTCTCTATCTACTCAAGGCATCTGCAACCACATTCTCCTTCCCCTTCACATGCTCTATCTCCATATCATACTCATAAAGAAACTCCATCCAACACCACTGACGAGCATTGAGATTGGGCTACATGAAGAGGTGGCAAAGACTCAAGTGATCAGTCCTGAGTGTAAATCTCCAGCCAAGAAGAAAGTGTCTCCACCGCACCAAGGCATGCACAACTACTATAAGCTCAAGATCATGAGTCAAATAATTGAGCTCATAATCTTTGAGTTTGTGAGACTCAAACGCAACTACTTTTCCTCTCCGCATCAACACACCTCCAAGTCTTGCCAAAGAAGCATCTATGCAAACGTATAACTAACCCTAAGGATCTGCAGCTGCTTTGCTAGAATAGGTGTTGTCATGAGGCATTCCTTGATGTCCTAAAGTCCTGCTCACATCTGTCTAACCATACAAACTTCTTCCCTTTCTACTGAAGGGAATTGATGGGGTGAGAAATCGAGAAAACTCCTAAACAAATCTCCTGTAATATCCTACCAAACCCATGAAGTTGCGCACCTCAATTACACTAGTGGGTGCTGGACAATCCATAATAGCTCAAATCTTGGAAGGATTGACTATGATACCTTCCCCAAAAATTGTGTGGCCCAAATACCACACCTATGTCAGAAAGAACACACACTTTTCTAGGTTCCCGTAAAGATGTTTCTCACGAAGACAATAAAGAACCTGGCAAAGGTGCTCCTCATGCATACGTGAGTAAATAAAAATGTCATCAAGGAAGATAAGCATGAAGCAATCCAAAATTTTCCTTAATACCCCATTCATCAAGCTCAAGAACAACTGTGGGGGCATTCATTAGACCAAAAGGTGCCACCGTGAACTCGTAGTGGCCATATCTCGTATAGAAGGTGGTCTTATGAATATCTCGCCTCTGTGATCCTCAGCCGATGATACCGTGACTTAAGATCTAACTTGGATAAAAGTGTGGCACCCTTCATCCGATCAAATAAATCATTAATGCGCGGAAGGGGTAATGATTCTTGATCGTTATTTTATTCATTTGGCGGTAATCAATACAACGCATGAGATCCATCCTTCTTCTTCACAAAATCACCAAAGTGTACCCCAAGGGTATACACTAGGATGGATTAGGCCTTTCGCCAAAAGGCCTTCAAGCTAAAACTTGAGCTCACATAGCTCGGGAGTAGTCATCGATAAGGTGCTCATGAGATAGGATCTGCGCTTTAGGAACCAGATCTATGTGGAAATCTATCTCACATGGGGAGGTAATCTCGGTGGCTCCCCGTAAATACATCAAAAAAATCTCTCAAAATGTGATGATTGTCAAGGGATGGTCCATTAGACTAATCCTCGGACATTACTAACCATAACAGCATACATCCGACAATCTCACCGCACACACCACTTAAGCTACATAAGAGACAATATGAATAAAAATGGGCCTCCTAACCCGATATGATGAGAATCCACTCCTAAATCATCTATACAAGCAATAGTCTTATGGTAATGTCCACTCTAGCTCTGTGTGCAGACAACCAATCCATGCCCAAGATGACACCATAAGAACCCAACGGAAGGATTCAAAGGTCCAAGGTAGTGGTGAAGGGTCCTAAATCCACTACACACTCCTTAACTAAGGAGTCTACAGAAATTTTGGCTCCAGAATCCATCTTGACGTCCCAACTACGACTCGCTAAGCGCCACCATTGCTGCAATGCTCTACTAAGGATGGTGCAATAAAATAATCAAATGAATGGAATCAAATAATATAGAGGTAGAAATACCACCAATACTACCTATCGTCTCTATCACGGTACTCTGGTGCTCAGCCTAGCGGTTCTCGACCACTACGTAGATCCAATGGCTCTGTGCCATATCTCCAACAAAAGATGGCTCGAGATACGTATATTACCCTTATTGCTAGGGTTATGTGGGCACTATCTTTAACGATGTCCAGTAATGCCACAACCATAATAGATGTTTGGTCCTCTCCGGTGGTATGTAGCTCCCCCCAATACTGGAGGTCTAAGTTTTAGATCCCGATGATCGGGTTATGGACTGCTTGAGGTCTTTGCTAAAGAGCTCCTACTTGACCGAGCTCTTGGTGCATCATGTTCCCGATGGGACCTCTAAGAGGAGGCCTCATACTCTGCCCCCTCGTGTGTCAAATCTACGAGGAGGTCTATAAGGTGGGAGGGTCTAATCTTTGAGGTGGTTGTTGTGGTGGCCTAAAAGAATATTGTCTTGAACTTTGTCCACCACGTGGAGGAGGAAATGACCCTTCGATCTATCATCCCTGTATCTACTAGATATGGCTCGAACTTTGTCTCTAGCCTACTACATCTTCCCCATGCCTCCTCGAAATATAGGTCTTCTCAAGGAATATGCTAATGTCTCGTAAGGCGGTGAATGCACACCGTGCCACCCAAATCAAATTTCAAACCCCGATGAACCTTTAAATCTATACTTTTTCATCCTGCATGTAGTCGACATCTTTGGAGTAGGTCCATAAATCGACTCTCATACTTAGCTATGGTCATAGATGCTTGACGGAGGTCGTGAAACTCGTCGATCTGCTAATTAATAAACCTCCTAGGAAAATACATGTTCCTTGTTAGGAAATAAGAAATAAAATATGTAGAATAATCCCTCACAAAATCACAACAAGAGAAACTAATATGCACAAATTATTACATATCTGAAATAAAATTGCAGATTTAAATAACACAACACAAGGAGACAATATTTAACATGGTTCACCCAATTTGGGCTACGTCCACCAAGAATTGCTTGCTCAAATTTTATTACAAGCCACCACTCTCTCAATACAATACCCAGATATGTTTAGAGCTATGCTCAACAAACTCTACAGAATTCACAGCCGAATTCAAAACACATCTGTAATGTTTTTCATACCTCTATCATATGCATAAAACCATATAAATAGACAACTGCTTAAGCAGTTTTACAAAACCGTGGGTATCAAAACCATGGGCAAAACCCGTCCCATAAACCTATGGGTCAAAAATCTCACCCATATGAGAAGAGCACGTTTCTCGATATGTCGGGTGCATTTTTTCGAGGCCAAAAAAATTTACACCTAAAAAAAAAAAATTTTAGGTGCACCTGCCGAGGCACAGCCCACCCCGAACCCGCGAGGATACATGAAAAGTGTATAGTAATCTTAGTGTACAGTCTTCAACACTTTCACACATGAAAACAGGCTCCACAACCTAACAATCTCCCACTTGGAGACTAGTTTTCCTCTAAGCAAGCTTCTCAACCCTTCACTAGTTTCGTGAAGACCAACCAAAGTTGAACACAACTTCAGTTTTCCCTTGTGACCACCTTGGTCATCATGTCTGCAGGATTCTGACTGGTATGAATCTTCTCCAACTTCAACTTCTCTTCCTCCAAATTTTCTGATGAAATGGTACCTTAACTATATATGCTTTGTCCTAGAGTGGAAAGCAGAGTTCTTAGCTAGGTGTATAGCACTCTGACTATCACTATGCAACTTTCCTTCCTCTTGCTTATGCCCCAACTCCTCAAGTAATTATTGTAACCAAATAATTTCTTTGCTTTCCTCTGTGCAAATAACATACTCGGCCTTCATGGTTGACAAAGTCATCAACTTACGTAGTCGTGAAATCTAGCTTCTTGTTGTTCCACCTACGGTGTAAACATAACTTTGTTGTGCTCCTCCTACTGTCTACATCTCCAGCCATGTACGAATCTACATAACCACGTAAAGTGGTGTCGATCCATCAGTAGCACAAAACTATCCCCATGGTCCCTTTCAAATACCAAAGGATCCACTTTACTACTTGTCAATGCTCTTTACATGGATCACTCATAAATCTACTCACAACTCCCACTGCATGGGCAATATTAGGCCTAGTGCACACCATAGCATACATCAAATTACCAACCGTTGATGAGTAAGGTACCTTGGACATCTGGTTTCTTTCTGCTTTCTGTCTTGGGACACTACTCCTTTGATAACTTAAAATGGCCTGCCAAAGGAGTCCCAACCGGTTTAGCATCCTTCATGTTGAACCTATCAATACCTTCTTAATGTACTCTTCACGAGATAAAGTCAGCTTTTGTTCTTTCCTATCCCGAGTTATCCTCATACCAAGGATTTGTCTGGCTGCCCCAAAATCCTTCATATCAAAGGATTCACTTAGTTGTTTCTTGAGTACTTTTATTTCCTGCATGTTTTTACCTGCAACCAACATGTCATCAACATACAAACATAGGATAATATAAATTCCATAGTCAAATTTATTTGTATACACACAATGGTCGAATTAAATCTAATATAACCTTGCTCCATCATGAAGCTATCGGACTTCTTATACCATTGACGTGGAGCTTGTTTCAAGCCATATAAGCTCTTCTTCAGTTTACACACCATCTCCTCTTTACCTTTGACCTCATAGCCCTCTAGTTGCTGCATATATAGTTCCTCCTCCAAATCACCATGGAGAAATGCGGTCTTTACATCTAACTGTTCTAAGTGCAAGTCTTCTGTTGCTACTATTCCAAGAACAGTTCTAATAGAATTCATTTTTACTACTGGGAGAAAAGATCTCATCAAAATCTATACCTTGTTTCTGTACAAACCCTCGACCACCCAATGGGCCTTATATCTTTTCTTTCCTCCTTCTTCGTCTTTATCTCTATACACCCACTTATTCTGTAATGCTCTTTTGCCTTTGGTAGCTTCACCAAATCCCAAGTCTAGTTCTCCATGAAAGACTTATGCTCTTCATCCATGGCTTACTCCCACTTCTTCTTGGCATCTACCCGCATTGCTTCATCAAAGCTCTCGGCTCTCCACTATCAGTGAGTAATAAATAATAAAGAGAAGGAGAAAAACATTCAGGTTCTTTTCTTACCCTATAAGACCTCCTCACTGTAGGAGTTTGGGGTTCTTGTTGAGTCGGTTCCTGAATTGATTCATGGGTCACTGTCCCATCTGGAATATCCTCTACCACTGCATATTCTTTCTTGGATTCTTCCCTTTTTTCCTGCAATTGTTGTTTATACATGACTTTCTCATTAAAGACCACATCCCTAGACCGAATGATTTTCTTGTCCTTAATACTCCAACATTTAAATCCAAAGTCATCACCACCATAACCAATGAAAGTACATTTTTTTGATTTAGCCTCTAGCTTGGTCCTATCATCCTTGTCTATATGAAAAAACACCTCACATCCAAAGACTCTAAGAAATGAATAATCAACTTTCTTACCATACCAAGCCTCCTCAGGTATACCTCCATCCAAGGCACTTGAGGGTCCTCTGTTTATCAAGTACACATCTGTGCTCACCGCTTCTGCCCAAAAAGAAAGAGGAAGTCCTGCATGTAACCTCATGCTCCTAGCACATTCCATTATTGTTATGTTCATCCTTCCTGATACCTCATTCTATTGCGGAGTTCCTAGAACCATCTTTTTCTTGCGGATTCCATTCTTAGAACAATAATCATTAAATTCATTACTGCAATACTCCCCTCCATTATCTGACCTGAGACATTTTAGCTTAAGACTGTTTCGTTTTTCTACCAAGGCTTTCCATTTAACAAAAGTGTCAAATACATCAGATTTGTTTCTAATACAATAAACTCAAACTTTCCTTGTTGCATCATCAATAAAGGTAACATAATAGCTTGAACCCCAAGAGATGATACGAGCTAGCCCCCACACATCGAATGCACCAGCTTTAACTTACTCTCTTTCTTTGTAGGTCCAACCTTGAGAAACCTTACTTGCTTCTATTTCCCATATATGCGAGTCCTCACGGAACTCCAAACCTATTTACGTATATCCAAGAAAATTCTTCTTTATGATGTCCATGCCCTTATGGTTCATATGGTGATCCTATAGTGTCATAATGTTGTATCTACATCTAAAGCCACAAGATTACAATTATTAGTACTATCGGTGGATAAATACAAGGTTCTAGCCTTTTTACCTCTTGCCACCACAAGAGCACCCTTAGTAACCTTCCAAGAGTCAGCTATAAATATCACAGTACAACCATCACTTCCCAATTGCCCCACCGATATCAAATTTCTCCTTAATGTAGGCACATGTCTGACATCCTTCAATAGCCATGTATTCTCATTCTGCATCTTAACCTGAATAGAACAATTTCCAACTATACTACAAGGATCATCATCACCAAGCAAAAAATGCCCAAAATCCCCTTGAACATAATCAACAAAATAATGTCTATGTGGAGTAGCATGAAAAGAAGCCCCTGAATCTAAAACCCAAGATTCAGTAATATTATGTAAAGAAAGAATCAAAACATCCTGGCATACATTACCCGATGCCACATTTGCCTCCTTGTTTTCTCTCTATTGTTTCTTCTTATCCTGAAGCTCCCAATAGTCCTTCTTTGCATGCCCAGACTTTCCACAGTTCCAACATACAATCTTGCTCTTGGATTTTGACCTTGCCCGATCTTTTGATTTTCCACGGTTTCCTCTATTCTTTTGTCTCCCTCTAGTTTCCACTGTCAAAGCATTCCCTGAAGTAGAAGATTCCCAGAGCTTTTTCTTCACATTTCCTCACTTAGAATCACCCCTATAACATCCTCAAACTTCAACTTCGAGTTAGCTGGAACCGAGTTGCTTACCGCCATTACCAGGCTATTCCAACTTTCAGGTAAAGAGCACAGAATTAATAAATCCCTAACTTCTTCATCAAATTCTATTGTAACTGAAGCTAGCATATTCACAATTGTATTGAAATCATTTAAATGATCTGCTACTAAACTATTCTCAAACATCTTCATATTAAACAACTTTTTCATTTAAAATATCTTATTAAAGGCAGAGGGTTTTTCATACAACTTCCTAATGCATCCATCAGTTCTTTTGTAGTCTTTTCCTTTGAAACATTAAATAATACCGAAGATGCAAGACACATCCGGATCATTCCAAGTGCCTTCCGATCCAACAAATCCCATTCTCGCATCTGTCATACTCGAGGGTTTGTTCACCTTCTCAAACAACAGAGTATAAAGATCCTTCTGATAAAGGTAATCTTCCATCTACATCTTCCAAAGACTGAAATTCTGCCCGTTGAATTTATCAACCCTAGATCTTCCATCATCTACCATAGCTCCCACTCAAGATAAAACTTTCCCTACGATTCAACACTTCAGCAAACCAAACCAGGCTCTGATACCAATTGTTAGGAAATAAGAGATAAAATATGCGGAATAATCCCTCACAGAATCGCAACAGTAGAAACTAATATGCAGAAATTATTACAGATCTGAAATAAAATTATAGAATAAAATAACACAACACAAGGAGACAATATTTAATGTGGTTCACCCAATTTGGGCTATGTCCACCAAGAATCACTTGCTCAGATTTTATTACAAGCCACCACTCTCTTAATACAATACCCAGATCTGTTTGGAGCTATGCTCAACAAACTCTATAGAATTCACAGCTGAATTCAAAACACATCTGCAATGTTTTTCATACCTCTATCATATGCATAAAACCATATAAATAGACAACTACTTAAGCAGTTTTACAAAACCGTGGGTATCAAAACCATGGGAAAAACCCATCCCATAAACCTATGGGTCAAAAATCTCACCCATATGAGAAGAGCACGTTTCCCAATATGTCGGGTGCATTTTTCGAGGCCAAAAAAATTTACACCTAAAAAAAAATCGGGGTTGCGCCCCTAACCTCTACTACCAAGGGCTACCACCCTGGGCCCGGCCCCCCCCGAACCCCAGCAAGGATACATGAAAAGTGTACAAGTACTCGTAGTGCAGTCTTCAACACTTTCACACATGAAAACAGGTCCACAACCTAACATTCCTAAATTGCTCCTCAAAAAGCTCCGAGGTAACTTTCTCGAGTCAACATGGAGATTTTCTCCTCGATCCTCCACTGGACTCTGCTCCATCCCTCGAATATGGATCGCAACATGAGCTTTCAAGTTTCTGTCTGAGGGAAGAGCTTGAAGCATCCGCTCAAGCTCACCAACTAGGCCTCTGCATGAAAACTACATGTATCTCCCAAATAGTGAGATGGTCATAGCTTCAAGATCTCCCTAATATGGTCTATGGTGACATCTAACGTCCCCTAGGTCTCTCGGCATGCTCCTCCCTCTGTCTAGCGCTCCGAGATCTATCCTTATGTCCTGAAACCCATTCTTCATGCCCTCTCTGTGGTGACTCTGTCCTAGCCAACTCCACGCGAAATTTCTCTTCCCTATACTCCTCACTGTACCGAGGGGATGTATGGGCCTCCACTGATGGCTCCATGTCATGTCTAGCAAGTCATCTTCTTAAGGACCCTCCGTGTATAGTGGCATTGACATCCCAAGCTTCTGTAAAATATGGGGTAGAATGGTTGCTATAGCCTGCTTTAGAGGTGGTATATCTAGGTCTATGTGAAAAGACCCCTCGTCTGATCAGTGCCTCCTACATAGACCAAGGTGAGAGTTAGTTCATTATTCTAGGTCTTTGTTTCAGTTTTCTATGTTTTCTACATTATATGATTATCAGACAATGTGGTTTTCTAGGTTAAAATTTCATGTCTGATGTTTTCTAGGTGTGCCCAAGGGTCCAAGATTTGAACCCACGTCTATGATACCAAGTGTAACGCCCACAAAAATGACGTTCTAGGAATACGCTACAACCTAACACTTAACCTAAAAATTTTGACTAATTTTTTTGTTTAAGTTATAATAAGGTTCAGTAAGGGTGTTTAACCCTTAGGGTTCGATAAACTAACTTACACCACTAAACTCAACTTTTTGATAGATAGGCCACGTCTAGAAAAATAAGATTAAATATTGAAATTACTTTACCTCTAAGGTTGATTAATTAAAGTTCAACTAGGGAGTGTCATAGTTTAATTTACTTGGTTAAATGTTTTCTCTTCTTAGTTAATGTTCAATCCTAATATGGTTAACCTCATGTTTAAATAATTTAGTTCCATTATCCTAAAAGCTTAAAGTCCTTTTATTAATTTCTTAAAACATACTAATAAATAGAAAGGACTTTACACCCCCAAGGCAAATAAATGGCCCCATTCACCCATCTACACATACCCTTAAGGATTTAATTTAAACATTTAAAATTCATTTCCACCAAACAAAATTAGGGTTAATCCTCCACCCTTAGATCAAATCAATATTGGCCACTAGATCCTAGGGTTTCAAACTAACCCTAAAAATCCTTAAGCATTCTTATTAAAACCTTTCCTTTATTCTATTCTCCTCATTTGGTCTATTTGTTTTGTTAAAAATTGCAGGTTGGAGAGGAGGAAGCCATGGGTTCAAGAGAGGAAGGGCCAAAGAGGAGTCTACAAGGAGATCAACCTTAGATTAGTTTATTTGTAGTTTATCAATGTAATCTATTTCATTTAAGGATTGGGAGGGATTTCCTTTACCAATCTGGTTTTATTTCAAGCTATTTGTATTTAGGGTCCTCTATTTGGGGCAAACCCTACCCCCATGAATAAAAATGAGAAGGAATGTTTTAGATCTACCATTTGTAGGTTTAATTACTTCATACAACAAGATTTGAGCATTATTTGATTACTGGTAGTTTCCTTGTTAAATTTACAACTTAAAATCTAGTATAAATGAGTTAGAAATTTCTACAGGGGCGGATCTAAGGAATTCTATTGTAAGTGATAGAACCACCTCCCAGAGAAGTCGGCGGTCCGGGACCGCCGCCCTACACTGGGTGGAAAACCGTGAAGTGAACCGTCGCCTGTGGAGCGGCGGTCCCGAGACCACCGCTTGCCTTGACTAAGTGGTGATTATGCAACCGCCACTCTGCACAAGGTGGCGGTCCTGTTTCTTAGAAATAGAACCTAAAATCTGAGATTTTTAGAAAAATTAAAAGTTACTACAATGTTCCAAATTACATTCTGAGCTTGATTTTATGCACCTAAAGTTTCTAGTTTTGAGATTTCATTGCATTTGATCATTTCTTAGTTAAAATTACCCATTTTAAGCATTAACAATTCCAATAAAAACACAACTACTTACAAGATCATTTCCATTTTGTTCAACTAATTTTCTTTGAATTCCAAGAGTAAAAATAAAGAATTTATATCTACTTCTACATTGTTATTATTTTATTACTACAAAATGCAACATATCAATATACAGCATACTTCAATTTTATTGTTTCTTTCCATTTTAACTTCAACAAAGATATTCAAAGTAACTAAAAAAACTTGGCTCTACATTCAAGTTTACTATGCATGCATTTTAACATCTTACAACTTCTATATTTTCTTCTTTCTCATTTACAATAAAACAACTTCATAATGAAAGTAAACTTTCTTTTTCCATTGAATATAGCTCATATCATTTAACACAAAGAACTACTTTTCTCACAATACAAACAAAATTTCAAATAAAGAGAATTACTTTCTTTTCTATTTCACAATACTAACTTTACAACACAAATCTTTCTTCTTTTGTTTCTTTCAACATACAATACAACTTTAATGACAATTATTTGAATGCAAATTTCCTTCACAAGATCAATACAATGTCCTCCACTTGAAGTGGGAAATCATACAAGAATATAAGCTAAAAATGGAATGTCATATTACAATATCCTCCACTCTAAGTGGGGAAAACTCTAAGGAAGTTTTACAACTCTTCAATGAGCTTCCTTAAAATAAAATTACAACTTACAATATAACATTTCCTTTAAAGCAAAACACAATATTACAAAGCTTCCACCTATAGTGGGAATGGTAATGAGGTTTCTCACAAGAAGGAATTTTCTTAAGGATTCCAACAAAATCTCCAAGCTTCACAACACCAACAAGAGATGTCCTTCATGATGCTTGATCCACAACAAAATGGGGAGAGGTGACACTCTCCACCCAACCAAAATATCCAAGGAGGAGGATAAGTCATCCTCCTCATTGGCCCCCGAGCCCCAACCACATTACAATGAAAGGTGGATCCAACCATGGCAACAAACAAGCTTCAGAACACAAAACCAACCATTTCACAACCATCCAAACACATTCAACTCAACTTCACACAAGAAGGAAAAATAACCAAAGTAACAAGGCTTAAAAATGAAAGCCAAAGGAGCAAGAACCTATGGGGAGGCCACTTACGCCTCCCAATGGGAAATGGGTTCCCACCTTAAAACCTCAAATGTATATCTCAAATCCCCTATATACTCTTATGCCTCCTCATACAAGAACAAGCAAGAAATACAAGCATTCCTTGTCCAGGTGGGGAACCCAATCCAAACTCCCTCCGAAACAAGAAATAACTCTTATCCATCCCTACATGAA
Organism: Taxus wallichiana var. yunnanensis; assembly: GCA_018340775.1. Taxonomy (NCBI): domain Eukaryota; kingdom Viridiplantae; phylum Streptophyta; class Pinopsida; order Cupressales; family Taxaceae; genus Taxus; species Taxus wallichiana. Next base: position 133,662,649 of record CM031238.1, on the reverse strand, counting down.
TTCTTCCCATATTCCCCTCCTACACCACACTTAGGCAATCTACCCAAACACCCAACAATCAATCCAAAACAATCAAAAATAACAAACACATATACACAAATAAAGGAAAATATAAGCAAGAGTAAAGCTCATGCATTTCCATAGTAGAGCTTATTCCAAGATTCAATCTCCAAGATCCTTCCAAACCAAGCAATCACCAACAAGCTCCCACAAAGACCACAAGCTCTCCAAAATCCTCTAACTCTCCAAAAATGCAAGAGCACAAAATAATGAAGTAACCCCAAACAAGCAAAAGAACTTCAATAAATAGAAAAGGGAGAGAGGAGGATGATGTGGCTCCAAGTAGGATGCCACCTCATTTCCTCTCCACTCCACATCACCCTAGTCAACCCCATACTCCAAAGCACAATTAATAAGTGGTTGAAGAAATGACATTTTACTTACACACAATCTAAGCCCACACCCCTAAGGACAAAATTAATTACAAGAAAGGAAGTGCAATAAACATTTTACCTTTTTTATCTTCCCAAAACACCTAATGGGGTCTAATTTTGACCCCCAAACCCATAGGTAGGGTTGGTATATAAATTTAAGAGGTGTGGGACAAGTTTTACTTGTCCCACAAGCCTCCAAAATTGGCCTCTAAGGCCAAATTCGAATTTCCATGAAGGGGTAGAGTGTACAACACTCAAGATCCCCAAGCACTCAACTTACAACACAAAATCCAAGAGAAATCTACTCTAATAAATGAATTCCTTTGGTCACATATTTAATTAGTTTAGGACATGGTTAAATTAGCTCTAATTAAGACACTACAACCCATTAATAATAAAGGGAAAAAACATACACCAAAATACAAATAAATAATACAATGAATTACATCACTAAAATCACATACCAACATCAATTAAAGGAAACTAAATAAAAGGCAATACATAACCCCTTGGTCACAATTTTCCCCTAACCAAATTCAAACACACACAAAAATACATGTTTTCATGGCGACCCTTGTTGAATTCACCTATAATTCCAATGTGGTTGGTCTCCAATCCCCCAATGTTTGTTGTGAATAAATTTACCTGCAAAACACATAAATACCTCCTTTGGCCTTGTGGTCACATTAAAAACATCTATGATAAAATATACAATATAAGTCCACAATTATTTATATATGAATCAAAACAGAATCTAGGTAATTACGATATCATTTACAATTTCTACCAACATCTCTATTCTTATGTTTCATCCATGTCAAAATGATCACAACATTAGTTCAATTATCAAATCCTACACAGTGGCGAAAGATATCACATGTCATATATATATATATATATAACCATGTCAACAAAGCATATCAACATCAATATAAAATGTCTCTAATAATCCACATGCATCGTATATGAATCGAAATCAACAACAGTCTAGTATCTATAACATTCAACCCCATTCTAAATCAAAATCTACAATAATATCCATAATTATAGTCAACGATTATCAAAATCAATAGCAAAAAGTGTCGAAGGAAAGTGGGCACTACAATATACACCTTTGCCTCTTTTCTCATGCTCTATAACCTTTCAATCCTTCTCAAATATCTACGTATAGAATCACAATTAATACCATTATGTGATCCTTTCTCTCATATTCCCATGCATCTTTCACAACTTCCTTGTGCTAAACTCCTTTTCACTCCTTACGCACCTCTAGTCATCTACTTTGTGCACTAGCACAGACTATCTATTCACCCACCTCTTCTTCCCTTGTAATCTTTAAAAACTTCTACACACCTCATTCTACTCTACACCTCTTTAAATTTTCATGCATTATTTTTGTTCCCTTCTTTGTCCATTGTGAAAATATTTTTATGCACTTTACACAATCTTCTCTCCACTCTATTGTGTATCCCATCCTTGTAGACACCCACACTTAGCCAAAACTTTTAGAGGAGTTTCTTAAACTTGGGATGCTCTTTCATTACTATATAATTAAAGGCATTTCAACAAGATAAACTAGATTAAAGTTTAACCTAGCACTTCCTCTATATAGATTTATGGATCTAATTACTTTGTAACATTACATTTCAAAATGTACCATGTAAAGAATAGTATGTAGGTCCAATATCACACACAATAGAAACAAATAATAGATTTGAAACAAATGAAATAATCCCTAAGACAATCAATTTTAACTCCAAGTAACAAGAGATGATTTAAAAAGGATACAAGAAATATGGCTTCATCAATATATGGAACCCTTGGGTTGAGTGTTCTAAAATGTGCATGTTCACCAAATAGGAAAACCCTATCTTGGGTTCAAGATGAGTGAGATTCACCAATGTTTTATATTTGAAAAAATGATTTATCCTTAGTAATGTACTAAATTAACCATGTATACTTTACAATTATATGTACATGTATGTGTGGGTGTGTGGGTGTGTGGTTGTGTGTGCATGCCTACGCCTGCATATCTATATACATGTATATATAAATACATGCATGTATATATGTATGTGTATAAGGGGATAAATCCAAGAGGAAAAAGGGAGTTTCTAGGGTGCTAGCAGTCAGGGGATGCCTAAATCTATATATTTATCTTATTGTGGGTTATTTTTACAACTTAGAATAAAAAACAATTACCTAAATATTCAATATTAATTGACCTATTTACTGATATTATTATATAGTAACATAAACCCCTGCATACACATAAAAAGGTATTGTACTATTTTTCCAAGTAAACAAAATGGCATATATTTGATCTCATATGATTTTTTTGGCATTGTTACCCATTCTCCTATATAGCTCCAGATTATGTAGATGTGTAATTTTTATAGGAAAGGTTAATCTATTATTTATAACATCACTCTTGTAGCTAGTATAGGCGAGTATAATTAATTGAAAGAAGTATTTAATTCTATATTCCTATTTTTGGGAACGTTTATTGTTTTTATGTAGGAATTGGTAGGCCTAATCCAAATACCACTCTTCACAAAACCATGGGAGCTACATAAGTATTTTTATTGCTTTGCAGAAAAATGGTGTTTTTAAGGTTTGAGTCCCATCACCTACTTGATATTGGTAAATTGGACTTGAAATAAAGCTTCTAACAAAAATTGTATTTGTTGCATTCTAAGTACCTCCTATGATTAATTCTTTCTATCCATACAAAAAAACATTCCTTTGATAATTTTATCGAGATTTTGATTCTTAATGTGTAGTAGTTTATCTAAGTTTTTATTTATCATGATCCTCATAAAAATTTTAAAATAAGAGAATGCAAGCATATTTTATTTATTTACTTGATGGGAAAATATTATTTACTAAAATTATAAGAAGTGTGTCCAATCCAATTATTGTCTATGACAATCCTAACCCTTAAATTATCTTTGTATATGTATTATATAAATATACATATATGTATGTAGGTATGTATAAATATATATGTACATATAAATACACATGTGTGTGTGTGTGTGTGTGTGTGTGTGTGTGTGTGTGTGTGTGTGTGTGTGTGTGTGTGTGTGTGTGTGTGTGTGTGTGTGTGTGTGTGTGTGTGTGTGTGTGTGTGAGTTTGGGAAATAATTTGTCATGTGACAAATTATTGGGTTTTCAGCAATAGTACGGGGCTAAGCCCCTCATTCTCATGTATGGGTAAGCTCCCTTTATTGAAAGTAAACTATCTTAATTATGTAGGGTTTCCAAATAGGTTGGGGATCACACACGAACACTTCACTAAACCTATGGAAAATTTTTTATACGGGGTACAAGGGAGGAATTTTTAGTGATGGGGGATAAAGGAGATAAATTAGGAAAGAGATGGTTAATGTTGTGAGTAGGAACTAGCAAAATTCACATACATCAACCAGAGTAAGTCCACATCTAATTAGAAGAACACAACAATGAAAACCATGATAAGACATAACAAACCATAGATATTAAACTTCCATAGATTCATTCATCAAACGCGTAGACACCTTTCTTGGTTTTACAAGATTATCTTATATGAAAAGTTGGAAAGAGATATTATAGGATCATAGAACAAGAAATATAAGAACCGTAACTTTTATTGCTTGATGTAGAAGTGAAAATCTCATTAACATACATTCAATCAACAATTTCCAACTCCTTTTATAGTGGATAATCCATTCTAATTTATAGCATTATAATTTTTCCTTTTATCTACTCCCCACATGAATCTTCACATGTCCTCGTCACTTATGACCATTCATATTCCTAGAACTGAGTATTTTCCTCATTATTGGAATGTTTTACTAATGGTAACTTAAGTGAATAGGATGAAATAGAAAAAGTATAATTCTCGATTGAAAATTGGAATATGGAGAGTGAGATAAGAGAGAATGGGAAAGGATTGACTAAAATTTTACGTATGAAGAACTTGTTGATCTGAGACATGATGATCACAATATCCTCCTTTTGCAAGATGTAAATACACCTCGTACTATTGAATGAGTGTTTAGAAACACTATTTTGAGACCTTATAATGTGATCTTGAGATGGACATAGGAATCACTTATGATGGTCACTTTCTTGTTCCTTAGGATTTTACAATTGGCCCTTGATCATGATAGACAACTTCGTGGTTCTTAATTTATTTATGCTTCTCCTTCACTAACTAAAATAGGCCTTCACATTCTAGATGAAAGATATGGCCCCTTAAAATAATTATTGAGAAGTAGCCACTGTATGGAATGACATGAGGATATGGAAATGACCTCACCACAAGGTATGAGGTGAGTGTTCAGGAACACTACCAAGTGGAAGGATACATAATGGAATAGAGATGATTTCTCATTGAATGAAGATCACACCATTTTTCTTTCTTAACTCTTGAACACTCCTTAATGAGATCAATTCATAAACTTCATGTGAAAATGTTTCTAATGGAAGTAGGTTACCTTTTCTTAATGGCAAGACTGATCCCTAACGAAACTTGAAGGAATGAATGGAAATGAGGTGATTACTTGATTCCTTGATAATGATGATCTTGAGTGCCTTGATAGCTCATTTTAGACTTATTTTATGAGAGATTGTATTTAGTTTGTTCCATGAATATTTCCTTTCATTTTGATACTAATGACCTACTTCATAACTCACTTTCTCAACGAGATGTCACTTGGGTGCAAGAGTTATTAGACATTGTTTATTTTCTCCTCATGAAGAATTGATCATGTTGATGTGTAATCACAAAGCACCCACGAATGTCTGTAACATTATGGGTTGAGACTCTCAGTGTGATTGCATAACATGGAGCTTCTCCCAAAGTGTGGGAATTTACGAATTGGGAGATCTCTCTGGATGAAGGTTGGTTCCTATTCCTCTATTCAGGTGCACACATTCATATTGTAGATGATCTACTCTAAAACCTAATCTAGCTTTCCAAGGAGACAGCGATTAAGGAGATGCAAGAAATAAAACCTAAACTAACAAGGGTGATGCACCAAAGGAATGTTGAACACCTGCTTTGCAATAAACACAAACCATAAAAATGCAATACAATCACCATGCACAAATAACCAGGACTGTAATGAGAGATTAGGAAGGAGACAATGAATGCAAGAGAGGGTTGAAAATTATCCATATACATGCATTATTGCTCCAAAAAGTTGATACAGTGCATTACAATGGCCAAGAGGCACAAAATTGCATTACAATTTGAATGGGAGGCTTGGACTCCACAAATCCACTTACGGACAAGAGAAGAAGGGAGGGTGCAAAGAAAAAATGTCCAACCTCTAGAAAAATGCCCCTCCTTACAATATATAGGAAGAATGAGAGAGAAAGGAGAGAATAATTTGAATCATGCTTCAACCACCAAAAAGAGAATTGAATTCACTTTATTAATGTGGTAGGTGAGAAGCCTAATAGCCCTTAAAAAATGGTGGATTGTACTTATTCTAGTCATAGTTGAGATCATCTGAAGATCAGAGTCGGGCATTCCACGCGGGCTCTCACAATATCTTAAAAGATCTAATCATTTAAAATCCTTGGCGGGCTTCATGATTCATCTTTGAATTGATCTTCCGCCAAATATTTTCCAAACTACTTTGGGTTTGGAGTCTATCCATGCAAGATCTACATGGAATCCCCACACGTTCTTAATATTTTGCTACCTCCTTTCACTCATGAAGTCACGGACAGGTTGGACACTTGGCATCCTCCACAAGCCTGGTCTATTTCATTTATACTCTCCCTAAGTCCTTTTTGTTTGGTAAAGATACTATGTCGACTCTAGGCACGTGGAGGGCCAGCGCATGTTTAGGACCTACCTTTGTATTCTACCCTTGAAGTCATCGAGGTGACACATGGAGGCTTCCATGGCTTTGTTGCTTCTCTTCAACTTTTCAATGGCCGGTGTGACTATGTCAGACCCTAGACAAGTGGAGGACTAGCGCACGTTTGGGTTTCTGATTTTGGATTTACCTTTGAAGTTACGCCGATGAGGCACGTGGAGGCTTTTTTGGCTCTTAGACTTTTAATGTCACTGTTGTAACTTTCTCGAGCCCTAGACATGTGGAGGGCCAGCGCACGTTTGGATCTTTGCTTTTGGATTTACCTTTGAAGTTACACCGATGAGGCACGTGGAGGCTTCTGCTAGCTCTTTTATACGTAGTTGATTCAGGCCTCGAGTGAGAATTGCCTTTCTCCATTTCCTCCTATGCAAAGTCATGTTTGATCAATTTTTCCTAAGGGAAAAATTGGATAACAATTTGGTGACTCGTAGGATCACCTACCTACTAGTTTAAAAGATCAGTTGCCTTGAAGTATCCATTGGGTGCGGAGTTATGAATGATAGCACAGTGCGATCATGTTCCTGAAACCTCGATCCTGAATACTTGCAACTTGTTAGCCCTTAACCTACTCCACCACTTGCACTCTCAATTTTCATAATAAATTCTTGAAGGTGAGATTTTTTAGAGTATAAAATTGCCTTGACGTAAAGCATTCACCTGCTTCTAGAATATGATTGTAGGCACACATTCACTTGGAAGAACACCGAATGGACAATGATACAACCTTGGAGCAACAAAACTTGTGCCGAAGAACTTAGGGAAATTGAAACCTACACTACAAGCAAGACAAAGTGCACACGCACTTAGAGTAATTAAAAACCTAGGCTAATATTTACAAGGGTGAAACCTTTTCCTTTTAGTAACAATGTTTAAGATAGATTCTGTTAACCAGAATCAGAATCTCTTCTCCATCCAGTGTAGAAAATTAGAAGGCATTGCTACTTTTACATCCTATGACCATGTAGGGGCCACTCCAAATGGCATCAAACTTAGAATGTCTTCCTGGCTTTGCCCAATCTGCATCCCGCTTCAGAACTAGGTCCCCTTCCTGAAAGGTCCTTGCTCTTACTTTCTCATCAAACCATCTCTTAATTAAGGCTTAATCCTTTTCCATTGTTTGAACTGCATTTTCCCTAATTTCTTCTAATTTCATTAGCTCTGCATACCTAGCCGCCATTGGTTTGAACTCAAACAACTCCAACTGCTTCATGAGCTCTAATGCAAGTAGTTCTAATGATATATACAACATTGCCTCTTTCCCGTAGACTAGATTGTAAGGAGAGTTACCTGTAAACCTCTTTGGCATGATTCTGTCAGCCCACAATGCTGATTTGAGCTTGGTATGCCATGTCCTTTCATTTTCATCTAGATTCCTTCTGATGATCCTTAGAAAATTCTTATTTGTGGACTCTGCTTGCCCATTACCCCGTGGGTAATAATTTGAAGAGGTGCTCAAGTAGATCCCATTCTTGACAGCCCATTCTGTGATCTTGGAACCTAGGAACACTAAGGCATTGTTTGATATGATAGTGGCCGGTACTCCAAACCTAGTCACTATCCCTTCATAAAATTCTAGTATGCTAGACTCGTTTGCTTCTTTGAGTGCTACCACCTCGGTCCACTTGGTGAAATAGTCTGTTGTTGTGAGAATCCACTTGTGGCCTTGGCTTGAGTTTGGATTGATGACCCCAATGAATTCCAATCCCCATTGCATGAATGGCTAGTCAACTGAAATTGGGTGTAATGGGAGTGTTGTTAATATTTCCTTGCTTGTGAAGAATGCACATTTTTTACACTTTTTGATCCATGTGTAGTAGTCACTGAACACCGTGGGCCAATAATAACCTACCTTCATTATCTTGAGAGTTGTTACTGTGGGGAAAAATGACCTCTGGATTCTCCATCGTGAAACTCCTGTAACACCTTCTCAATTTGACCTATTCCGATGCATCTCAGTAGAACACCATTGATGTCCCTTTTGAACAAAACACCATCAACAAGCACATATGGAATGACTTGTAATCTAAAGTATCTCCTCTTTGCTTTGCTCATTTCTGGAGGGCATAGGCCTGTTTGTAGGAAGTGTATCATATTTTGAGTCCAACAAGGGATAGGAACATTATCATTCACTTTCCCTTGACCATCCTGCAATACCAAGACAACTTCATTTCCATTGCTTGCATCAACTTGTTGACTCGAGGCTAGCTATTCACATAGTCCCTTTCACTGGACTGCTTAGTGACCTTAATTTCAATGTCATATTCCATGACATGAGTGATCCATCCTACACATTTCTCATTCACATCCTTGTTCAAAAGGAAGTCCCTGACTCCCGCATGAGAAACTAACAGTTGGATCTTGTTGTTTGAGACTAGGTGTTTGAACTTATTTAAGCTCCTGATCACTGCAAGGACATGCTTCTTGATGAAGGAGTACCTCACTTCATAGTCCTCCAAGACTTGATTGAAGAAGGAAACTGGTTGTTCAGATCCCTCTTTGTTTTGTTGCACTAGGATTATAGAAATTGTGTCCCCACCACCAAAGGCATAAAGCATGAAGTCCTTGGAGAAGTCTGGATTGACGAGTTGGAGCTTGGGATATGGCTTATTTGATGGCTTCAAAATTTCTTTTCCCTCATCTTTCCACCTAAATTCCATGCTCTTCTTCAACATCAGTGTTATTGGCTTCACAAGAGCAGCAAAATTTGGCACAAACCTGTGGAAAAAATTGATTCTTCCTAGAAAGCTCTGAAGAGCCTTCTTATGACTTGGCAAGGGCAATGCTCAAATTGCTTCAACTCTTTCTAGGTTGATTTTCAATCCTTCCTTTGACACAATATGGCCTAGGAGCTTACCTTTGTCAACCAGGAATATGCATTTTTGGGATTCAATGATACCCCAAATCTCCTACATCTTTGAAATACTGTCTCAGATGGAAGAGGCTATCCACTACGTTTTTGGAGAACACGGTGATATTGTCAAGATATATTAGCACTATTTTGTTGATCAACCCTTGAATGTCATGTCCATCACCATTTGAAAAGTGGCTCCAGTATTAGACAATCTAAATGACATCTTCATGTAGGCATAGGTGCCCCACTTAGTGGTGAAAGTCATTTTGAACTGGTCATCTTCTTTCACCATTATCTGATTATACCCCGAGTATCCATCCAGGAGAGAAAATATTTTTTATCTGGATACTACCTGTAATATTTGTTCCATTGAAGGAAGTGGGTAATGGTCTTTAAGAGATGCCATGTTCAAGTCTCGAAAGTCCATGCACAACCTAATTTCTCTGTTCTTCTTCCCGACGAGAATGAATTTTGTAACCAGTTTGAATGTTTAATTTAGAATATAATGCTTTCCTCTATCATTTTGTTTATCTCTTTCTTCATAAGAGGTTCAATGTGTGGGTTGACTTGTTCTTTGCTTCTTCCTGATGGGCTTAGCATCTGGATCCAGTTCTATGGTATGTTGTGCTAGCTTGGATTGAATCCTCGTAGGTCCTCATAGCTCAGGTGAAGACATCTGGAAATTCTTGGCAGAGTTGTGTGAACTCAAATCTCTCTTGTTCAGTGGCCACTTTTCCAATTTGGAGTGTTTTTCCTTTCACAACAAAAATAGGTTCGAATCATCTCCCTTTACCTTAATGTTTACTTTCTCTTTATGAAATTGTTCATTATGATTGAACATTGACTCAAAGTGTCACCAAACCTCTAGGAATCTTGTTTTTCCATAGTTACACCACTTGATCCCCGTAGTGCTGCTCTAACTTGTCTTGATGCCTAGTTGAGAATTCAACTTGTTCTTGCAAGAAATTAATGATATGTTGATCGTTCTTAAACACTTTACATCTTGTGTTATTGTTTGGAAATGTTGGCCTTAAAATCACATGGACATGTGGTTGACTTTTGTCTCTTTTGATACTATCAACCACATCAAATGTTGCTACAACTACTGCAAGCCTATCTACAGCTTCATTCTTCTTCCTAGGTAAGGACACAATGTTGAAAGCTTCAAATTCTTCAATTAGGTCCCATAACCTATTTTTGTAGCTCTTGAGTAGGTCATTCTTTGCAGCACATTGTCCCCTAACTTGGTTAACAACTAGCTCGCTATCACCAAATACTCACAAATTTTTAATATTCTTCTTCCTTGCCCAATGCAAGCCATAAATTAAGGCTTCATACTCAACTGTGTTGTTTGAGCAAGCAAACTGGAAATAAAAAGTTGAGTAGTATTTCATACCTTGAGATGAAATGAGCATAGTTCCTCCTCCAAAGTGCCTTGTCTACTCCTTGAGCCATCAAAGAATAATTGTCATACTTCGTTATCATCTTTTTGATAGGGCTTGGTGATGCTAGGAAGAGGTTGATTTTCTTCATGCAAACGTGAGACTACCAACTCATATTTTCCACTTCGTTGTAGGGATCAAAATCATGACTTTTGTTTGCCCATCCATCCAGAGTTAAATATGGGATACCCTCAACCTTAGTACTTTTTCTAGATCAGTTGAACACTCCTACCGATCGAAGGTGATCAATTTGTGTTGATAGGACTTGGCGCATGAGGCTCAATGTGAAAATTTGTAATTGGTTCTGACCTGATGGTTACCTTGGCTCCATACCTTATTCTCGAATAGCATGTGTGACTAATCTATTGATAGATATCCACCAATTTTGGTGGTGAAGTCTCTTGAAAAACACAGTTCATAGAGTGGTGAGAGGTCAATTACAGACACATCTTGCAATATTGTGACATTTGGATAGGAATGTAGTGTTAGGCTTAAACCCTTGATGACCCCAACCATTCCTACTATTGTTCCATCTAGTTGCACTACTCCTCTTAGCATTGGCTCATACTTTAGACCTAATTGATTTGCTATTTTCTTCGGCATCACTGAGCTACTTACACCTGAATCAATCATACAGTTATGTACCAAATGGTTCCCGATAATCAATGACACATAGAATGGTGGAGGCTTCAAATGTTTTCTTTGATGTCCTTCATGATTTACTTCTTGATGAGACAAGTTTGTGAGAAATTTTTCTCGTTGATTGGATGGTTGATTTGATGTTGACCAATTTTCCATAGTAGCTTGCAATAGGTCTCTTTGTCTTGGGATAGCCAATGAATCCCACATGGAAATGTTCAAATGTTTTTTCTTCATCTGATCAATAATGTTTAAGGGGATGGACTATCCTTTTTTTGCCCCTTACTTGGTGTGACCTTTTCTAGTGCTTGAACAGGCACATGTTCTGCTACAACGGGTGCCTTAGGCTGATTTTGCATATTCGGGTCTGAATTTGGTCTACTAACTCCTTGTTGTGTAGGAGTGGGTTGAGAAACAACTAGATTATACGGTTGTCCCTCCTCTATGTTCCTCTTCTTTGACCATGTGTTAGCATCTACACCCTGAAAAGGAGGTTGATTAACTCCACATAAGTATTTTGTGTGCCAATTGACCAACGTGGTTTCCATTGGAGGTGCCTCTTGCAGAGTTTCATGCTATTGATTTCCCTCTTGACTTGGTTCTTGGGACACACCAATGGTTTGCACCATCAAGGCCTGGTTTAGTGCACCGTTGAAACACATTGATTGATTGTGAGGTAGATTGTAAGGATAACACCAGTCATACTCCTATGTCATGTTGTTCGTGTTAGAACCAAGGATCTTGATGTTGAAGCCACATTTGGATCATATGGTCGAAATGGCCTAGCAGCCTGAGGTTGTCCCTGGTTCTGGTTTTGATTTTTGACCTGATTTGGTGGTCTATTTTGCTAATATGGGGGCCTAGCTTGATATTGATTTGGAGGTTTATATGGTCTAGAACTCTGAGCTTGATGTCTCTTGATAGTCACTAGCTCATTTCCTAGGTTCACGTAGTTGTTTCATAACCTCTTGTAGCTCTTTTGAAGTGCTTGAAGAAGTTGACGCCTCACTATTGCTTTGATTTCTAGGGGCTGGAATGGGATTCAATTCTGGTGTTTGACTAGTTATAGGAGCTCCTAGTTCTGGATATAGAGGCATAGGTGGCCTAGGTGTGAGTTTACCATCTTGGATCAAGCAATTTTCTGCTCTAATAGTAATATTATAGGCTGCAGGTAAGGTTATACCTCCCATTGATTGGATCATCATAACAATATCAGAATTTAAAGCTTTAAGAAAGTATAGGAATGAACCTTCAATTTGTTGGTCTCACAAACTAATGGAATCTCATCACACGCCCTCTGGAATCTAAAGTTGAAGTCAGTTAACTGTTCATTAGGATCCCTCTTGATTGTTGTCAGTTGTTCCAATAAAGACATATTATCCCCCTTTTCTCCAAATTGATTGTGGAGAGCTATGCATAAATGGTCCCAATTCTGGATGGATCCCGTGGTTAGGATTTTGAACCATTGCAATGCTTTTCCCTTGAATGAAGATGCCAATAATTTAAAAGAATGTCCATTTCAGAAATTTTGTGGATTGCATGAAATTTGCAATGTCTTGGATGTGGTCAATCGGAGTTTTCTGGTTATCTCCAGTGAAATATGGAGTGTTTTTCAATGCTGCAACTGGAACTAGATTTTGTGCATTGAGATCAAGCGGGCTACTATCAGTGAAGTTGACATAGGGGTTGGGTTGTGCCATCCTAATTAGTCAAAGAACTCTAGTTGATTGAATGAAAGGCCTTTCGGGCGGAGGTGTTGACAATGTCCTGTTTGGTGGAGATGGAGACCTTTGAGCTCTTCTTCCCCTTTTTGCTCTATATGGGGATAAATGTAGATAGACAAATATCCCCTCTTCTCTAGTTCTTGACCTTGTTTGTATTCTTCTCATGAATTTGATAACTTGGGCTCGATGAAACCACTAGATTTGAGTGACAGAGTTGCCAGATGTGTTGCTCCAAAGCCTCCAAAGGCTAGAAGTTTACCAAGACACACACCCAATCTTGATAACACTGAAATATTGACCTCTGGTCCCACCGGGTGTGCCAAAACTGTTGATGTGTAATCACAACACCCCTGAATGTCTACAATGTGATGGGTTGAGACTCTCAGTGTGATTTCATAACATGGAGCTTCTCCTAAAGTGTGGGACTTTGTGAATTGGGAGAGCTCTTTGGATGAAGGTCGGTTCCTATTCCTCTATTTAGGTGCACACATTCATATTGCAGAGGATCTACTCTAAAACCTACTCTAGCTTGCCAAGGAGACAGGGATTAAGGAGATGCAAGAAATAAAACCTAAACTAACAAGGGTGATGCACCAAAGGAATGTTGAACACCTGCTTTGCAATAAACACAAACCATAAAAATGCAATACAATCACCATGCACAAATAACCAGGACTGCAATGAGAGATCAGGAAGGAGACAATGAATGTAAGAGAGGGTTGAAAATTATCCACAGACATGCATTATTGCTCCAAAAAGTTGATACAGTGCATTACAATGGCCAAGAGGCAAAAACTTGCATTACAATTTGAATGGGAGGCTTGGACTCCACAAATCCACTTACCAGACAAGAGAATAAGGGAGGGTACAAAGCAAAAATGTCCAACCTTTAGAAAAATGCCCCTCCTTACAATATATAGGAAGAATGAGAGAGAAAGGAGAGAAGAATTTGAATCATGCTTCAACCACCCCAAAAGAGCATTGAATTCACCTCATTAATGTGGTAGGTGAGAAGCCTAACAGCCTCAAAAATGGCAGACTATATTTATTCTAGTCGTAGTTGAGATCATCTGAAAATTAGAGTCAGGCCTTCCATGTGGGCTCTCACAATATCTTAAAATATCTAAGCATTTAAAATTCTTGGTGGGCTTCATGATTCATCTTTGAATTGATCTTCCGCCAAATATTTTCCAAACTGCTTTGGGTTTGGAGTCTATCCATGCGATATCTACATGGAAGCCCCACACATTCTTAATATTTTGGCGCCTCCTTTCACTCCACGAAGTTGCGATAGTTAGAAATCGGGCATCATCTGCGAGCCTTCTCTGCTTCATTTGTACTCTACCTAAGTCCCTTCTATTTGGTGAAGATACTATGTCTGACCCTAGGCACGTGGAGGGCTAATGCACATTTGGGACTGCCTTTATATTCTACCCTTGAAGTCACGCTAAGATGACACATGGAGGCTTCTGCTGGTTCTGTTGCTTCACTTTGAATTTTCAAAGGCTAGTGTGACTATGTCATACCCTAGAAACATGGAGGGCCAGCACACATTTAGGTCTTTGCTTTTGGATTTACCTTTGAAGTTACACCGATGAGGCACGTGGAGGCTTCCACTGGCTCTTAGAATTTTCAATGTCCAGTGCAACTTTCTCGGGCCCTAGACACGTGGAGGGCCAACGCATGTTTGGGTCTCTAATTTTGGATTTACCTTTGAAGTTAAGCTGATGAGGCACGTGGAGGATTCCACTGGCTCTTTTATACTTAGTTGATTCGAGCCTCGAGTGAACACTACCTTTCTCCATTTCCTCCTGTGTAAGGTCATGTTTGATCAATTTTTCCGAGGGGAAAAATTGGATAAATGATCCCTGAATGGAAAATGAGCTATGTGTTCCTATCCCACACATTGCACTGCAATATTGTAACCTCAACCTCTACTAACCTACAAGATTTTATCTCCTTAAGGAAGAAGGATGAGCTCTTCCCTAGCTCACTTGACTTGGATAGCTCAATCATCTCACCCAATTCAACTCAACTAGCTCAACCAGCTTAACTCAAATAGCTCAACCAGATTACTCAAATCACCCCGGATCAACTCAACAAACTCATCCATCTCAACTATCTCACTCATATATAACCAACCCACCCATTTCAATCATCTTACCCAACTCAACTAAACCATCTCACCCATCTCAACCAAATCACCCAGTTCAACCAGCTCACCAAACTCACCCATCTCAACTCAACTAGCTCACTAAAGAGATGATGGTGGATCAATACCTGATGATTTTTTTAGCCTGGTTTTTAATGGATTCTTTTTCCCTCTTTCAATTCTTTTTCAATTGCACAATTCCTCTGAATTTCACCTCTTGTGCCTCAATATACCCTATCTTTCTCTTTGACATAATTATGATTAGAACGATACTTTAGGATCCCAGTGAAGGGTTGATTATATCTTATTTGAGTTTTTCAATCACCTTGTAACCCTATGAGGATGGGAAAATTAGTGAGATGAGTGAAAACAAATCCAATTTTAATTTACTACACCTTTGGCCGAAAATTTCTATTTTTAGCATGTGGGCCCAGGTGCTGCTTTCTTGGGAAATTTTTCCCCTTATGCTCAAATTTGATCTTTTAAATCCCTTTCATACTCAATTAAACTCCATTGATGATGATTTTCCCTTTTTATCAAGTTTCTTTTTTTAGTATGTTTCTTTTCGAACTTGTTATTTTAGGAAATTTTTCAATTTTACCCTGTTTGCCAATTTGCCTTTGTTTCCGGTTATGATGAGTGATTAGAGATTGAAAATTTTGTAGGGTTTTTATTTTTAGTAATTGGAATCACTTAACACTTACTATTCTTATAAATTACACTTACCTATATTTGTTTTCAATGAAAACATCATCATCGATTTGGCTCTGTGTTGTGATCTCGTGCTCCAATTTTCATTGTGTTCTTCTGTTAGAATTATTAAAAATCAAAATGGAAAATTATAGGGCACAATTTTCAAGTATTAATCTATTATGGAATACATTAATGGATTCTTGGAGCTTAATTGATCATAGGGAAGCTTGAGAGGAGAAAAATTAGTTGATATTTTTGTTGCAATCAACTTTTTGGTTAGCAAGTAGCGGAAAAACATTTGTTTTCACAGTCATGGCTGGCCTAGAATGATTTTTTCAACATGTTTTTGTGTTTAGATGAATTTACAGGTTTTTGGCTTGATAATGAATGAAAGGTAGAAATGTGAGGAGAAATGAAGTTGGTAGTTAATTTTTATGTCTAGCTTCTCGGTAGTCAATTTTCTTCACGGGAGAAGTAATGACATATGATTTCAAGTTATGGTTTTGGAAGCATGGGGATGGCGCAAATTTATTTTTCCCATCTATCCCTTTCTCCCCTCTTCCCGGGGATAAGAGGGGCTAGAGGACAAGGGGGCAAAAACATCTACTAGGATGAAGAAATATTATACGAGGAACCAAGAGGAAGATCGAGGGTGGAGCACAAATTTTTGTCCCCTATATCCCATTTAAAATAGTGACAAGAGGGAAAATAGGGGAAAAAATTATGCCATGGAGCTAAGCCAAAAATTGACTAGGTATGGGAACTTGAAAATGTAATTTATGGAGCTCTATATGGTTTTTATTACAAAGTGTTATATTATTTTGACTCAAAAGACCATTTTATGAAAAATGGGATAGTTTTAAAGACCTGATTTTTCCTCCTTTTCCTAAATATGGCCCTTTTTCCTTCGGGACAGTAGGGTGTGTCTGTGAAAAATAAGCTTCCTTGAGAAGTCATCAAGTCTTGTGAAAAATGTGATGATTCCACCATGTATAGAATTCCTCTAGCTTTCCAATTCCTAATTTATTTCCTCTTAACTCTTTATGAAGCTCTCGAGTCATCCGGTTAAGATCAGGTTTCATATTTATCTTTACGCTCCTTACACCTGAAAAACCCATTGTTGCACAATCTGTCCCTAAACCTTAAAAACTTCCCTAAATATTCCTAAATCAGTCCTAACATGTTCAAGACTCTCTAATACCTCCTTCAGATGATTGTGATCTCTTGAAACCCTCCTGAAGGATACAAACATGCCTTTAAATGGCCAAAATTGACCTTTTTGAGCCTTCCAGAAAGCTAATCTTCATAAGCACTTCACCGAGCGAACTTACTAATATTGAAACATCATTTTGATCATTTTAAAATTCTTATTCAATATCTTTGGAGTACCTTCAAGGTCCATAGGATCATGACACTTGAAGACAAACCGACCGAAAAGGGGATCGAGAAGACTTGAGCAAATTTTGCACTATGGGCTTAGTTGTTATGCTTGAAAATTTAAATTTTTGGGCTTGTAAAAATGGATGAAAATAATGTGTGCCTAGGAAGTGATAAAAATTTATTTTAGAAAAATGAATATAGTTGGAATATAGGATAATTGAAAAAAACACTTGAAAGACACTTGAAGTGTGTCCGGTTTTATTTTGATACAAATTTTTCTACAACTTGCAAGAGAATTTCAAAAAGAATATATAGAAAATAAGTCTTGAGATCAATGAGAATCAAATAAAAAAATAGTCAAAACAAATAAATTCAATTAGAATTGGCTTACTCCTAAAGTTTCATATTAAGAACTATAATATTTCAATGCCAAAAATTATTTAAAAGTGTGAAACATATTTAAATATTTTGTTCCTATATTTGAGATCTCTTAAAATGTTACTCACTTTTGCGAGAACTCATTGTGAGTCATTGAGAAATTGTTCTCCTTACTTGAAACTCTAATTTGACCGCAACACCTTGAAAAATATAAGATATATATATATATATATATTCAATAGGGGACCCTATGCACTATTTTCAAGCAAAAACTTAAATGGTCTTAAATTTTGATCAGGGTGTCCGTTTGAGCCCGTTCTTTTAAACTACTTGTTTCAATGAGACGAACACACGGTCAACGTGCCCTACCAGGTTGGATCCATTTTTGATGAATTTTGGGCCCGAAAGCCACTATCTAGGGGTCAAAATTAGGGTTTAAGTTTAAATTCAATTTGTTCCTATTTTGAGGCATTAGTTATTTTTAACCTCTTGCATGCATATAAGGTTAGAAATTTGGCAATTCCTCTAATTTAGGCATTTAGAAAATAAGTGGCAATTTTGTGCCCGTGCGTATAAACATGTAAACATACTAAAAATAGCAGATTCTAGTAAACTACTAAAAATAATAAATTTCGACACCTAGAGTAGATTTGATTGAAGTTTGTTAGAGTTTGCATGGCAACTCGAGTTGGGGTTTTTTTTCTTATTTAAGATGCATTGTATTTCATTATTCAAGAACAAAGAAGGGAATTTATTTTCTTTGAGTTCAAGGCATTTTGCAATGTATTGAGTGTGTGTTTAAAGCTTGGCTACATTACTATTATTATAGTATATCTATGAGTTTGAAGAATATTTCAAAAAAAAAAAACGAGTATAATCTATTTCTAAAAGCATTCTAATGTAACCCAAGTAACTCAACCTTATCTTTTCAATGAATAGAAGAAACAAATGATGGATTCTTCTATTAAATTCTTGAAATCTACTTTAGACATGGAGATTATTTTGAAATGAATTAATTCTTTATAATTTGACATAGAGTCTCTATCATATCCACTAATACATTTATGTATTTATAAAATTCATCATGAATTCAAATTATGAACATACTTACACATAATCTAACATACACTAGACATAAAAATAATTACAAAGGACCGAAAAAAAAACCTTGCCAAACCAAAATCATCAAAAATTCCCATAGTAGAATAAACACAAAAACATGCACAAATAAAAACAAAAGAATAATATTAAAAGTAGAATAAACACAAAAACATACACAAATAAAAACCTAATATATGCCATTAATTAAAAACACATAAATACACTTGCACCATAACAATTAACTAATAGCATACTAAATATTAAATGTCTATAGTATATTAAAATAGTTTTATTCAAACTTATGAAATCTTATTACACATATCACACACACACATATAATTGCATATAGTAACTTTGTATAGAGTTAAATACACAAATATGAAAATAAGTAAAAATGTTTGTGTTTTCGACTTGAATTTTACCTTCTATACTTATTTAAAACATAATCCAAGTTTTCATGTAATATGAAATTATAATCATTTAATTACTTTCCTTAAACATAAATACAATCTAGACCATATTAAATAATACTTGAGGCCAAATGAAACAACTCCAAAAACTTAAACAAAACACTTTCCAAACCAAATAAAACATAATTACAAAATCATAATAATGTGTATGGACTAGTCCGGAACCTTAATACTAGTTATTATTGTTGAAATAAAAACGCTTGTTTTGATGGATGTTTACATCACCTCAGTGATATATTAACTTACACACCTTTGCATATGTTATTTTATTTTGACACTATTAATTTATTTCAATTCAAAAAATTAAAAATTAAAAATTCCAATATACTTGTTATTTAGGTTCATCGATGTATTCTCTGAAAATTTAAGATCAATAATATAGTCAGAACTCAAAACCTCGATTTAAAGGTTAAATTATAACTGTATTTGTTTAAAAACTCAGATATTATTTACAATCATTACAAAAAGACAAGACCTATCTATCCTGGATGTGATTGAACGATAGACAGATCAAAAGCCGAAACAAAAATTTATTTCGCACTTAACAAAGTTGTGAAGATCGAAATACCAATAGTTTATTGTTAAAATAAAAACATCGACTGACTTTTAGTTCCTTATAAAAACTGAAACTTACCAGAATTATCATCTTAAACACTGTAATAACTTCATGAAATGAGACATACCAGAGATTATTGTGGAATGAAATTTGAAGACGACAGCGTGAAAGTTTTAATAATTTCACGATCTGTACATTTCAAAAGTAGAAGATTCCAAAATATTGCACAGTGGTGTAAACTGTAAAGCAACAGATGGTGGAAGGCACATGGATATATACATCAACAAGGTGGTGATATACGTCATATCTTATCTCTTCTATCAAATCAACACTCAATATCCCAATCCAAATTCATGCTTAATAAACGTTTTTGAATGTTATAGCTCGGATAATGTTCAACAAAATTATTGATCTGGATTATGTAAACGTGCCGTGGAGTGTGTGGGAGTGGGGCAAAAATGCATCGTACTGAGGGGGAGGCGATAAAGAGTGTTTCTATTGATCATAGATAACATACAATTATCATTAAAAAAATGGGTGGCATATTATCATAACTTTATAACATTAGATTAATCAAACAAATCATCCAAATCTAATAACAGATATGGTAATGATTAATATATATTATGTGAGATTAAATAATAGTTACCTAACAAAAGTTAACAAAAGAAGTGTCACTAACAACAAAAGCAACAACAAATATGATAGATGGTGGTGGAGGGTTGTCGCACTAATTCATCTAATCACTTCCAACCACTTCCACTAGGCAGATCTCCCATATCCGGCATTGGTTCCCAAGAATCATTATTATCTTATTTGTCATATGTTTTCATTTTGCTTGTTATTATGACTTGTATACGCCATTTAAAGATTGTTTATGTGATAGAATATATCATTTACCTCTTAGAGTATCTTGGTTATTTTCAATAAAAACAAAGTTACTCAAGAAGCTATATTAAAAAAATTGGACATTGCTAAATTTGATTCCATGTGACATCATGTTAAACCCGAGAGAAAAGTTAAATAAAATACTAGTTATGTTGATCTTATCTCCCAAAATTATTATTTTGAAGTTTAATGTTCAAAAAAAAACTTAGGTATTGTCATGCAAAATGTCTTGCATAAAAAATTCAAAAAATTGTCATGACAATCTATACCTCGTTTGAAAATCCCTCTCCTGGTCCATGTGAACTGTCCTCCGGCCAACTCAATTACTATGTTACCCTCATAATGGCCAAGAGGAATGTGTTAACATGATTTTCAAGTGTGTTTCATGTGCATGGGATGTAATTCAAGTTGATTCATGAAGGTATTTGGATCCAAGAGAAGACAAGTACTCCCATAGGCCCAAAAAGGCATATTTTCAAGCTTTTTGCACTGGTGAATACACCCTAGAAATGTACAGGAAATTTTTAAGCCTCTAGGAAGTGTGTGGAAAAACTATGTAATCATCCAAGGCAATTTAGGAAAGTTGGAAGAAAAATAAGGTTTAGGAACAAGTTATGCAAAATCGGGTCTTTGTGGGCAAGGTATTGGGAAATGCAAGTTCTAAAAAATCTAGTCACCTTGTTCGAAGGGTTTCAAGATCCTTATAAAGAGTTAGAAGCTCATACCATATAAATTGGAAAGATAATAGAGCCTACTTCATGGTGGAATGATCAAGGAAAGATTATGGGAACATTAAAATGTGGAAAATTGTTTGGCAGTGTAACTCAAGAGTCCTCTTACAAGGTGAAACTTGATCAAAAGGTTCTAGACACTCTAAGAAGATTTGGGAGCCTAATAAAATCTCAAATGAGAGTATTTTTAATTCTCTCCATTATCCATAAGTTTTTTTGGCTTTGTTTCATCGAAAACTATTCTTTCCACTTAGCTCATCGGCGCATAGCTTGAGGAAAAATTGAAGATATGGGTATAACTTGATGAATAATTCATTTTCAAGACTTATAAATAGTCCCATTGGATTAATTTTCCCTTTTCCATGAATATTCATATATTGGATGACCAAAATTCATCAATTTTTAACCTAGGGTGAAGAAAACAATTTTGGTCAAGCGTCCGGGAAAATGCAATCGGATGTATGCATGATTTCAGGTGTCATGGGGATACAACCGAGCATATAGAAGATGTAACTAGGCATCATGAGGATGTAACCAAACTTATGAAATATTTCGGGCATCGAAAGATGCAAACGGTCATCTAGAAAGTGCAATTGGGTGTTCTGATCGATCTCTCTCCCTTCTCCTCTCCCCATATTCCAATTCCTCATTGAAAATGCACTTTCCCCTTGTTTTGTAACACTTGGAATATGAAATGTCATGAGTGATGAAGGAACATGAAAATTCACGAGGGAATGTGGAAGGTCAATGGTCACGAGGGAAGGTGAAAAGACGTGTGGGGGAGATGAAATGGCAGTCGTAAAGCTATAAATTAAGGTGACCTCCTCACTTCAAAGGGATGGTTATTCTTGTTTACTAGCTCCCATACTCTCTCTAGGAACAAGTGATCAAATTTCCTCTATTTCCTTTGCTTATGTTTCCTCTCCATCTCAACTACACTCCATGAGTATGTACTTGTTAAATATTATGCATTAAGACTTTGTGCTTTGTGTGTTTTTTTCCTTGTTGATTCTCATGGTGTCTTCTCATTAAATTCATGGATATATTCTAGTTTTGAAAAAAATAAACTTTTATGTATTATTTATTGTGCAAAACCCCCTTTATTATTATCTTCACATCTCTCTCTCTAACATTTTCCTCCCTTGTAGAATCTACAAGCACTTTACCACAGTTTAGCGAAGTACTTGTGTGATCCTTAGTCAAAATACCACCCCAATTAATTAGAATAGTGTAAATACTTCCTATTTTTAATAAATGGATCTGCCCATTCAAGAAAAGGGACTAATTCCCACACACTATTGATGAGAGTTCACTAATTTTCCCACCTAAAAATTATTTCACCAACATTAGGTTTAGTCATTTTTAAAAATTAGTGGCATGTGATCACAGATTAAGTAACTTGGGTTGATTATCAAAATACATAGCATCCTATCACATAAAAAATAGCTTTCTATTTAATTTTTAGTCTTTAACAACATCTATAAACATTACATCCTCTATGGGGTGTGTTGTAGAATAGAACTAAGCTATTTGAGCTATTACAAGGGTGGTGTGTCCTTCTCAGGACTATTTGTAGGCTTCTCCTATTCTATCGAGGCTAATATCCCCTTCCTTGAGCTCCTTAATGTTTCAAAAAAATAATTCAAAATATGTATTCGACATGTTTTTATGC
The DNA here is from genome assembly GCA_018340775.1 of Taxus wallichiana var. yunnanensis. NCBI lineage: Eukaryota > Viridiplantae > Streptophyta > Pinopsida > Cupressales > Taxaceae > Taxus > Taxus wallichiana. Next base: position 133,639,662 of record CM031238.1, on the reverse strand, counting down.
TTTCTCACTCTTGCTCTTCCTTCCATTTAAATTCATTATGGAGACTTCCTTATTTTCCCACTCTGATTCAAACTCAAAAATGGATCATTAAATTATATGAGCTATCATACTTCCCATATGCTTCCTTGCCTACACCGTATCACCTTGGTAGTCAAGGATGATTGTTCTTGGGATCCTTATCAGACAATTTATTATATCATTCATTGGCTTATATCTGTGACTGACACATGTCCTTGTAGTTAATCCTCGTCGTTGTTTTTATCATGTCTTTTGTGCAAGTCATTATGTTGTGCATCCCTATCACACTCTATTACTATGTGCATGTTTCTTAAAGGATCTAACACCATCTTTTCTCTTCCACACCATCTTGTGGTCAATTTTCATTTTTAAAAACTTATGTGTACTCCATCCTTCACCAAAATTTTCACACTTTATTACTTAACCTTACGCATAGTCTGCACTTATTAACTATTATGTAAATAGTTTGTTTCTCTATGCAATCACCGATTCTTGTGGCTTTCTTTACGTTGATACTTATCAGCCTTACACGTACACCTATACTTATCCAAAATTTTCTAAAACTATGCAAGATATTTGTTGCACCCATGATGCTCCTACATCAAACATAATCGAGTTATAGCAATTGATCTTTGTCTCATGAGTTAGGTTCCTTAAGACAATCGATTACAGCAATTGATCTTTGTCTCATGAGTTAGGTTCCTTAAGAGTATGGTGTACTATACTAATATCTATTGAAATTGTCTATGTCGTATCTTTATGATGCGAGGGGAAAAAATACCATACAAATTTTTACAATATACATGTTATCTTCTAGCAAGATACCCATATCACAAGAGAATTTCTTACTTTTCAAACTATTTCTAATAAATTCAATCAATTTTTCACCACAATTGTCTATACTTTGTCTTTAGATGTATCCTTTTTATTATTATTTTTATGTTCACATAACTTGAGTTCAATCCTCGGTGGCTCTGGGTTTCAGAACCAACCCTTTTAATATTGGATTTAACTTCACAAATAAACACCTATCTAAATACCTTGTCCAGTTTTCTATACCTTGTATTAGCCTTTCCAAATTCTTATGAATTATCCCTAGGATTATAATCACTTTTTCTCCATTCAATCATATCAATACATAACTCACTTTCTGATTTGCAGGGTTTTCTATCATTGTCCTAATCTAGTCTTTAATGTTCCATTACTAGTTCCAATTTTTACTCTTCTCATCCAAAGTTTTGTCTTGTTCCCTTATCTTATAAATACCCTCTCAACTCAGTATATACTATAACATTATATCTAACATTATCATCAAATAATGTTTCCCTGCATTATGATCTTGTGATAATATCATAAATCTCGGTTCTGGACCATATACTTAGTCTATCACCTTGAGTCCTCTCTTTATCATATTAAATAGGTATATGAGAACCTATCTTCAATTTAAAAACTCCCTGATGGAGTATTTCTTACTTGTTATATTACTCCAACCTCCATATTTCATTACATAACTTTCTTGACTTCTCGTACATTGTTTTATTACACTTAGTTATGACACTATCATGAATGAATGTTTATTATCTTGTCTTGTAAGCTATGTTAAATTTTCTCTCTATATACCCTCTAACACCTATCCTCCATTATTATAATTATTATATATAAGGTTAATTTCATGAAAATTGGGTCCCGAGGACATTTTCCTCCTCAATCATACTCATAAACTGGTAAAACAAAGTATAAAGATTAAGTTCTTAATAATGTTTCTTTTATTTTCAATTTTTATGTCTTTAGATCCTTATCCACCTTTATCAAACCTAAAACATGTGTGATACAACCAAAATAACCCCTTCTCACTCTCTAGACATTCAAAATAAATTAAACCTACCAAAGAATGATCTCCATATTGCCATTGACTCCAACACAATCCTATGGAACTGGTAATAAGGTTCTGACTCCTAACACTATAAATTCCACTCTTCATAGTTTAAACTAATCATATACCTTTCTCCCAACTTATGTGACTCAAACCTCATTAATATGCAATTTATTTCAACCCCGATATGACATAAGATCACAAAAACCAATATTACTAGTTATTTCAAACTCCTAGCATACATAGAGTTCCATTAATGCATTGGACTATCTTTTTAGGACCTAAAACTATATAATTCCTTTAATACACTTTCAAACACAACTATTTACCAAATTTCACAAGAAAGCGCTAGAGGAATCAAAATATATAAAAGCCTTTCAAAATATGCCCTAGCACTAGGTTTTGGGAAACTCTAAAGAGGAGGAATATTCTAGTTTTTAACTTAATTTCAATTTCAAACTTTCAAATTCAAGTTGCAAGGTCCCTATGGGTTAATTTAACCCTCAAGAACACATATCAATTCAGAAGAATATCTATAAAATTTCCACCCCAAATTATTAGTTAAAGTAATGGAACTTTATATGCACATACTAGGGTATTTGGATACAAATGTCTCACTTTTCTTGTTCCAACTTCATTTCTCCTAAAAATTATATATATTCCCCTACACCTTCTTAACACTCCACAAGATGGATTTCTTGGTCTCCTCACAAAACACTATATTCTTAATTTTGTTGATAAAGTTTTTGTATGACTAAATATTCTATATATTTGTCTTCACAACCATCCTAAGAATCACCTTATCCAACTCTAATGCCTCTACTCTTTGAATTCTCCCACTCTTATATAGTGTTTCTCAATTGTAAGGTTTCTTTTATACCTCATCACTCCTCATACACATGTTTACCTTAAATGTACAGTCACATAACACCTTTTAATAGATCCCAAACATGAAATGAAATAGGGTACTAAGCACTAAGATTTGCAAGCATACATTATTCTATCACAAGAATTAGAAACTTTTCCATATCAAAGATCTTTCACATTGGTATAAGCCTACAACCAACACAATTTATTAAGAAAAATCATGCCTCAAGTATTTTCTTTCATGAAACATGTACTCATTAACATATTACAATGTTTTTCCTTGATAAATATTGTAAATGATTATCTTCCTTACATACATCCAGATTTCTAATCCTTCAAGACTCTACCCCTTTTTCTTCAACTATTTTTCTACTTTCTCTAACTTATCTTCTTCTCTCCTTCAAATATTTCCTGTCATATATTCATCATACCTAACTACCTAACAAGAGTTAAGGAAAAAAATTCTCTCCAAAGTTACATAAAAGAGTGAGTGTATATACCATATTTCCTTGCTTCACCACCTTCACAACATGAATTAAGGTCTTTACTACTTCCAAGGATAAATTTTACTACCATAATTATTCAAGCATTTTTAAATGGTTCTTTTGGAGGAAAACCCAAATTGATTTATTACACACACACTCAAGGATCCAATTAAGTTGGAACCCAACCTACAAGTCAAAAATAACTCCTAAATCACCCATAATAAACATTTACAATGAAATTGAAACTTTCCTTCTTGATGTTCTGAATCATGCTCCCTAGGTGGGAGCGAGGTTCATTTTAAGAGACCTCTGGAAATCAAAGGTGGAAAATACCTGGAAAATATCCCCTGAACCAGTTTCACGGGAAAGGTGAATTTTTTGGTGTTTGTATGAAAAGTTTTCACCTAATTTTCAAGTGGTGTGATAGAAAGGCTGCAGACGTGTGATAGGATATTTGTTGTCATGTGACAACAAACTTGTTGTCGCATACAACAACAACCCAACAACAAGGTTGTTGTCGTGTAACAAAAACCTTGTTGACGTGTGATATGAGGTTTGTTATCGCACAACAACAAGTTTGTTGTCGCACGATAGTAAATCTTCTATCGCGCATCGTAACCCTCTGCCCTCATGTCGTGCGTCAACAAAATATTTGTGTGATGCATCAAAAACTCTTTGTCACATGTCTTTAACCACCACACTCCTATCACACGTCAACAAAATTTCTATTTTGTGCATCAACAAACTCTTTGGCGTGATTTTGCAGCCTCCGTACTCCTGTCGCACATCAACAAACTCTATATCACGTGTCTATAGCCTCCTCCCTCCTTTTGCATGTCAACAAACTCTCCTTTTCACGCATCAACAAACTCTATGTCAGGCATTTGTATCCTCCACCCTCCTGTCGCATGTTTATTGTACTTGATAATACATATGCCCCCAGGTGGTATGAGTGAGCTAGTAGTGTTCTACCTGGCAAATAATATAGGATTGTATAGGGGATATTTTCAAGGTTAGGCAAAGCCAACCCCTAAAAAAATTTAAATTGGAATTTTTAGGTGAACAGGTCACTGACCCAAGCTAGAAAATTCACCTTTTCAAATTTTTCAAAAATGGAATATTTTCCATATTATGAATATTCGCCACTAAAAAAATCACGGGTGGGAGAAATTTGAGTTTCATCACAAATGATGGTCTTCTTCCAATTCTTTTAATCACATAACACCTATGAAAGTCTTCTTCTTTTAGTTGTAATCTTCTCATGTTCATATACAACTTACTTGATTTATTTTCCATTTCTTTATTCTATTTTCTTCTTCATAGTTTTTCTCTCCAAAATGAGGTTATTATCTTAAATTATTTTCATTTTAACTTTCTTGAGATCTTCTTCTTCAATGGATTTTAATCCTTTAGCGAGTGCACCTATATAAACACAATCACACTAATAGTTAGATGAAAAATATGGATACTTTAAAGTCTCCTCAAATTCCTTTGAAATATCTTCTTGTTGGTCCATCTTTGCAATCTACTTCTATAAAAAAATTTCTTTCATTTTTGTCTTCATCTTCACATTCTTCCTTAGTTTGTGTTATGATTCCTTGATTCATCTTCATGATTATCAATGAGTTCCATAAATTAATCTAAACTTGTACTTGTTGTAAAAACTTCTTTGGATGATTGAATAACGCCTCAATCATCCTTATTTATTCTTGAAATGAGAGATCATTCATTTTTCTACTTTTTTAATCAAATTTAGGATCTAGTCGTCCTTTCTCTTCTTCCAAACAATGTCCTATATCAATATACTCAGCCATAAGTTCCTCCTTTCTCAAGTGATCTTCACTTTCCTTTAATTTTCTAGTCTCCCCACCTTTTATTTCATTAGAGGAATCTCCATGCGCATGTTAGTTTTCATAACCATTTCATTACATGACTCATTATCACTTTCAATGAACTCATTTAATGCATCATCACTCAAAACATTCAAAAAAATTGCTTACCATTTGCATATCTTGTGTATTTCGTAGGAAAAACTCTTCCAGGGGCTTACCTCTATCCTCTTAGGCTCTTCCTCATTACTTTTATCTTTCTTATTTTACTCACAAGGTTGTGAAGACTTCATCTTATCTCTTTTTTATTCAAATATATCATTTTTCTCATATCCTATGCATTCTTAATATGTTGCGTCAAAGCATATAATTGTGTCCCACTTTTTTGCAATTTTTGTACCTTTAGAAAATATGTCGACAATCATATTATTAAACACCTATTAAATGAACAAAAATGTATTTTTAAGAGCTTATAAATACCATGGTGCAAGGCATTCTGAATTTACCTTTTTTTTTAAATTTTTATAGTATATTTGAATATTTATTTACTAGTCATATTTTAAAATATTTTTGGCCACCAACCCTTTCTACATTATCATACTTAGTGACATTGTTATCATGTACTTATTTCATTCTTTTGATTAACCAAACTTTGGTCTACATGACTTTGGGATGATACATTCTCATTACTTCTTTCCTTCTTCTTGACTCGTAAGTTGGTCCATGTTTTAGGATAATGTAGACACTAGAAAATACACCTTGCACATAAGGTCTCTTATTCAAAAATACCAAAAAAGCATAAAACATAATAACACCAAAAAAATTGAATAAACCCACAAAAGAAACTAATATATAAAATCCCATAAAATATAGATAAATGACAACTTGCCACTCATTTACTAACCCTCACCCACTCACATTTAATTCTATCCATCCCACCTACCCATGTGCATGCCCAATGCACTATGGACCCTATCATTGCACCCATATGTGTCCCATTCCCTATGCACTCCAAATCTATAAAATCACCCTCACCCCCATCATTTCAAAACCCCTAATTCTTAGTGCACAAAATAAATACTTGAGTTTTATTTCTCTCTTACTTGCATTATTGGTTTTGCAGGTGTTGAATAAGTGAAATAAAATCACAAAGGATAGATATAACTTGTTGCATCACTTTTTAGCAAAATTCTAACACATGCACGAGAATTACAACACAATTGGCTTGTAATCTCCGTGTGATTTTTGGTGAATCGCAACTGTGATTATCATGTGATTTGAGTCAGTTATATTTTCATTTTCATTCATTTTTTTGTCATTTTAATCAATAAAATGTCTTTTATCTCTTTGAAAGGGTTAAGGATCTAACTTAGGTAGGTACGCTAACCACCAAAAATATCTAATATTTTCCAAGTGTGCTTGTGTGTAGGTTTAGATTCATATCGAAATAGTTTTACCCACTTTATTCAATGAAAGAACCCATAATTTTCCTCTTCATAATGGAAACATAAGCCCATTTTGTTTTAGTAGCATTGATTTGGAGATTTCATATCAACTAATCCATCTTGCAAGTGATCCAAATCTAGGCATATATTTTGGTGACCATGGTGGGGCCATTTTGGTTTTGGGTAACTCTTTTATTTTTATGAACCTAACAGTATTTTCTTTACGGTTTTTACTCTTTTTTCATTGATTTTTCAAACGTTTTTGTTGCAGATCTAACATTTGGTTTTGTAAGTCTACTAAAAAATCAAGTTCAATCCTAATAATCGTAACTATGATTGTGTTGAAATTATTTGACGCAAACAAAAATAATAATTTGGTTGTATGGGAATCACAATTATGACTTTGTTATAACTTTATTTATGAAAAAACATAAAAATACTTGTTAATTCTATAGGGAATGAGTGGGAATTAACACACACTAAATACATGTCTGGATAATGGTAAATACCCATCTTCATTACTATGGTAAGTGCTTGGGCATAATCCATAAAACTCATTGTGAGGAGTACCACATGATCCCGAAGTAGTTGGCACATTAAGGGGACTCGCTTGGTGAAAAGGGTCAATGGTCCAATCTGATTGAATAGTTCACCCATGAGGTAAAGCCAAGTTTATCCTCGTTAGTGATTGATTTGATTGATTGAGAAGGGTAAAACTCTTCTCGGTTAATCAAGGGTAGTAAATTAAATCCCACAACTAGAAATTTTCTATTGTATGGAGCTCCTTCGAGATAACCTATTGAATTTAGATATAAATCCTTTTATAGGAATCTAAACAAACAATGTCCATATTTACCTTCAAGGAAAACAAAAAAACAAACATTGTCGTAGTCATCAAAACACTTCCCTTCAATTTTTTTATATCTCGAGTTACTCCTGCGACTATTTATGTTCCTATAACCCATTTTCACACTACCATATATGTTTATGTCATTTATTTAGAGTCATGGTTTTTCTATTCTCACGTAACAATTGTGACTATACTATGATTCCGACCTAATATTCTTCCCAAAGTCACTTCCATGCTATGACTAGCATACTGTAACATTCTAGATCCATAATTCCCTCATTCTACATCCCGGAATTTTCGAGAGACTCATTTGTAATCATGGTTCGCCATGTGATTTTTCAGTCAAATTGTTTTCCCATTTCCTTCCATTTTGGTCATCTTTCTCATTATGTTCATTCATATTTCACATTCCTATTCACAAGTGTAATTGCCTTACATCTCTACTTTGCACATTATGTACCCAAATACCTTGCACACTTTGGTTATCCCTTGGGTGCTTTGGTCCCTTATATGCTCTATTCATTCACTTCCATGCTCGGTCCCTTATGTGCTCCATTCTTCCCCTTGCATGTTCTTTCCATTACACATTGTGATCCATCAATTCCATCTAACTACTTCACCCTAGTCGTAGGCGTAACCTTCCCTGTAACTTCCTGTAATTTCCCTATAAACCCTCTTAGCTACCACCTCACAACCTCTCGCATGGAATGTTTCCCAGGATCACAAATCCAACGTTAACCACTTCGGTCTTTGCCCACACTCCTTATCTTGTACTTCATCTACTCTCTCCCTCCTCAACCCCCGACCAGCTCACTTACCCCATTCCCACCCCCAACTCGGCCCTAACTCCAACTCACCCACCGAGTTACCCACATGACTCGGCCTTGACACTCAACCTTCCCTGTCTTGCAACCAAATCACCCTCACACACACTACCCTAACTATGTTGCTAGCGTGACTCAACCCCACCTCTCCTCCTTCCCTCACTTTCCCATCGCATTCTCTCTGTGCTCCACCCAACTCACTTGTCGAGTCACCCATGTGACTCGGTTGTAACTCACCCGAATGTGCTACACCCTCGACCCTAAACCTCCTTTCCCTCACTATTCTCTTCCCCCAACTCGATTCCCCATTTACCTTGATCACAACTCCCACCCCATGCCCAAACTCTAGGTCACCCGGTCACTCTAGTGACTCGTTGGCCCACCCAACACAAGCCCTACCTCTTATGCCTAGTTGCTCTAGTGACTCACCCTTCCCCAAGCTCTAAATCACCCCGACACCTTATTTGCTCCTATAGCTCACAACCCTCACCTCACTCACCCGGATACAACTCATTGTGACATCCACCCCTCTCATAACTCACTATTATTCACTATAGCATTCGGCCCTCACTTCACTCTTCATAACCCTCACATCCCCTCACCTTCACCTTAACCAACTCTTCATCCACACAACTCACTACGAACTCACCCCACCCTCATGACATCACCCTACTACTGCGGGGCACTATTACGATTCAATTTCAAGTGACTTTGCACCCATTACCTCACCCCAACAACCTCACCTAAATTTGTGTATGTGACTTCTTACCCAATCCTTAAAGTTGTACACATGACTCATTGATGACCCTTACCATGGCCTCTTAAAAATGTAAAAACACTAAAAACTAAAAATCTACACTTTCTTAGCCTTCCCATTCATAGTAGTAACTAGGTCATCTTGTATTTCACTGCATCTAGTCATAGGTTCAAGTGGCTATTTTAGCCTAAAACAAAAAAACATAAATTAAAGCCATATCGCTAACTACCCTAATCGCAATTTGTGACTAGGTCCAACCATTTTTTCTCATGTCGTTGATCCTTGCAACTGGCCACTTCAGGCTCCAAATGCCAAAAAAAGTGTTTATTATCCCCACACATTCATCTTGTGTTATCTCCCACCTAGTTGCGTATTCATTCCACATGGCATATATTCACCCCCATGCTCACTCACACCCTGAATTGCTTTGTCAACACCTCATCAACTTCATTTCCAAGTTTTAGTCCCAACACTTAGGGGGCTTCCCACACCGAATTATCACACCATTTTTAATGAGCATATTCACCCCTTGGTACCACACTACTCCTATCCACCACATTTCAAATTTCCCACATTTGAAAAATTTGATGGCACCAAGGACCCCCAACATCACTTGCATCTCTTCCGCTCAACATGCAACCTCATTCAACACACATGACAACACACTCCTCCTTCGTACATTCCCCTTTCACTCATTTTCCAAGCCCTTGAATGGTATTCTTTCCTACCACAACATATAATTTACACATCAACATAAATTTCAGAGGTATTCTTATCCCAATTCTTCATCCATGTTCCTTCACATGCTCCCATAATGATTCTATTCTTGACTTTATTGTGCGTTGGTGTGCACTTATTCATCGCCTCTCATTACCACTCCAAAAATTTGAGCTCATTGACATATTTTCCAAAATTTGTGTCCCTCACATCTCCCACCACTTACAAATTCATCCACTATGCACATTTGATAAGGTCGTGCACATGGAAAAACATCTCGAGGATGTTCATTTTGGTTGTCATCCTTCCTTTCCACACATCAGTTTTTCCTCCACCTACTACACCTTTAGCCTACCATGTTCATAATGTCATTCAACTGGATATATCTCACCTCTCACCACCTTATATGCCCACATCTTTGCATTCATTACATTCTTATAGAACTCATAGCTTCATCCACCCCCTCACACATTCAGCCCATTGATAGAACCACTTTCTTCTATTCTCTACAAGTTGTTTGACACCCATCTCATCACTCTCCCTCCCAAACCATCCCCACCCCCACCCTTGTGGTGTTCCTCCTATCATACATGTTCCTACCATCATACTAACAGTCATTCCACTAACTCATGCCCCAATTTCACAATATCATTCAAGACCTTATCAACAAGGGAGACATTGTGGTTGAGCCTCCATATCTTCCAATTTCACCTACTAACAAAATCCCAATCAATTCACACATGACTATTCCCACTTCTTCTCCATGTGTCGTTCCTTTATCATCTGCCTCATCATTTTCCATTACCACCCAAACATCATGCATACCTTACATATCTTTATCAATTCCCAACCCACATCATCACATACTTCCACCTTGGACTCCACATCATTGTGTTTTCCTAGTTTCTCATCATTTATATAATACCATTATTAATCTCCACCATCATGTGCTTCCACTTTTGACTCATTTTCATCATCCTCCTTTCTGAAGTTCTCCACATTTACATCATCTCTATCATCATGTGATTTTATATTTCCCACAACATCATGTAATTCATCACTTGGTTCAATCATATACACTTCACTTCTCACACATCCCATTCCTACACCTATATTTTACTCTTCACCACATCTCGGTTCACTCATTGCTTCATCTATTTCAGCACCCTCTTCCACATGGATCTCACTCCCTTCACTATCACTCATTCAAGCACCACTCTTACTTGTGGCACCTTGGCTACATCATATACCAGCTACTAAGGTTATCTACACTCATCTTGCATCCATTCCCCATCATGCATATCTATGTGTTATTCCATTTCCTTCTCGTAAGTCACCTCTGCATGCTCCCATTCCTTTACCTCTTTTAGATCATTCTTCCACATCCACCTTCTTACATCCATCACCACTCGTTTATGCACTATTTTTATTATCAACTCCTCCTCCTTACTTTAAATCGTCTATCACAACCACACAACCATTTGTTCTTACACTTGTGCCTCACAAGCCTCCTCCACATCCAATTACACCCCACGTCATTTCCATTTTCTCCCACACTATATTTTGTTTGAAATTTATTCTTCCATACCTCTTCCTATTCCATATAATCATCTTCCCATCACACCCATTCATCACAAGCCCACACCCTTGGCTCTCATGTTTCTTCCAAACATCACTATGTTATTTATTCCTCGTACACCTAACATCATAGCTTCCACCATACCACATATCATCTTATCTTCTCCTATTGATCAATTGTCATGTCCTCTTCCACCTTACATTCTTGTACATTCACCACAATCAAAACATTTCTTATACATTTTATATCCACACTCATGTCCTATATTAATTAAGTCATTCTATGGCTTCTATTTGGCATCATTGTTTCACTCATCATTCACAAATATCCCATTGAATCCAATTATTTATCTCATTTATCACTTATTTTTATACATCATGTCTCTCACTCGCCTAGTCCCTATACGGATTGGGGGACTTTCATTAGTCTTCACTATCATACTCTGCATATTCCTTACATTCTTCTTCTCTTCATCTATCCTGGATTGAAACACGGCCTAATTCTTCACACATCCTACACTATCTTCATTGACACAAACACACACACACACACCTTCACTCTGCTAAACATTTTTCAAAAATAAAAATAAAAATATTCCAAAAATTTCAATAAAAACACTTGCTCATGGATGTTCATCCACATTGTAGTCACAAAATCACACACTTTAGACATTATTTAGTCTCGGTCTCATACTATTATTCATATGGTTCCCATCTTTTGGCCATTTTACTTATTTTTTTTTCATCATTGTCGATCTCCCACACATGTATTCCTATTCTATTTTTGTCATTCTATGTTATTTTATATTTGACTAGGGCACCCAAGATAGTCTTGGGGTACCGACAGCACCCTGGTACTAGTTGTGGCACCCCGATTCTCTTTCCCCTTTCTCACCAATTTTTGGGAAATTTCTAGCCGCTTGGACATTTCATTTTTATTATGGTCAACACTTCGGGGTTAATTACGAAATTAGAATAAGATAACGATATAAATATAAAGCTATGAAACCATAATTAGGGACTAAGCACTACTATTATCACCTAAGGTTGCATCCATCAAAGGCTCCATTTTCATCCATCTAGCTCCATCACAAGGCACAAGGCTAGTTCATCTGCATCACACAAGCATAGGAGGGAAGTTTATTATATTCCATCCACCATTCTATTACATTTTCTACACATATTTATTGCTTGCTACTTTCACAAAGTGCAACTAGCATAAGAGCACCTAGGGCATGATTGCACACACTTGCATATAGAACTACATCAGGTTTGAGATGTAGTGTAGCACTTAGTTAGTAAGTCTACTATTGTGGCAGCTGAGGTCATTCGACCCCTTCATATGCATCTTTCGTTTTTAGGGTTTGATGTTTGTCTTGGGTTTTCACAGGTCTTCTCTTCATTATTGATTACTAGTGACATACAATGCAGTGCAGTGAAGGTAGTGTGACAGGTGATGAAGGATTTAGATCATATAGTAACCCTACAAATCTGGTTTTGGACCTCCTTCACATACTAAAGTGCCCATAAAGTAGACTAGGTCGCCCATAGACACCCTGATACTCTCTCAAGCACCCTAGTCCACTCAGACTTATCGGATCTACAAGTTTCTGGACCTCGACATAGTCATTTCCTCCTCATGTTTCTCCAGTCATCTCTACAACATAGTCTAATAAATTCACCAAATAAGCTAAGCTCTTTCCAACCCATCTTTTCATATTAGGGTTTCTATTTTCATTAGCCTTGTTTCTTGGGTGACTTTCTATATTTATTTACCGCTTCTATTTATTGTTATTTAATGTTGTTCCTAGTTAGATTAACTACCATTTATCCACATTTTATTTAATCATTTTGGTGAACCCGACATATCCAACCCTTTCTTCTAATCATGTCTTTACCTTATCAAGTCATGACTCAATCGTCTTATCCTACTTTTGTGCCTACTAAGGTTTTTGGTATAGTAACTATTTTTTTATCGGTCGGACTACGGAACTTAGTGAAGGAAATATAAAAGGTTTACGTGGGAGATTAGAGCACATTTAAATGCATAGAAATATTGGAAAGGATCGTGCGAAAGAACAGAAATAGGTTCGAGACTTAACCGTTTTTACGATAAGGATCTATTTTTGGAGATAACGTGCGAGCACACAAACCGGTAAAAAACTTATGCAACATGCATTGGCTATTTGTGGAGGATCAGCTACAAAGTTCTTTACATGGACACAAGCCGGTAATAGATATACTACTGTCAATTAACTAACAATAGTCTATTGTTAGCACACTTGCATGTGTGGCTATTTTTGTAATAAAGCACGTGGCTAATATTAGCATGCGACCTATTTTGGGATTAGATAAGCGGTTAAGGGTAAGTCCCCACCCTTATAAATATGTAGTGAACTGTGTAGTATATATAAGAGATAGATAGAGAGAGAGCATATACATATGAGAACTAGGGTATAGTGAGATTATGCTAGATCTGTTATGCGCATGAGCGTAAACTATTGTTATTGTAATGAAGCTTTTGTGTATTTATTGCAATTAATATAATGGAGATTATGGACTGAATCAAGGTGTTATCATGTTTACAGTTCAGTATCGCATGCTTGATTTCATTATGGTTATCCTTTAATGTTGTTATTTTCTAGATCTAGGTCTGACTATGCACTGTATGAAAGATATATTAATTATAGATCTGAATGATTAAAGTCTTCATCATGCTAACATCTTGCAACAAAGAACCCTAAAGAGGGGCCTAGTACCTTTGCACACTTTGGGTGAGCGCTCAATCTAGGCTAAGTGATGTGTCGGCGTGCCTAGGCTTGTATTGTTGAATTCTAGCATGCATCACTATTGTTGTTGATTTTATGCATGTGTGTACTCAACATCCTCCCCACTTTGTTATGCCTAGGGTTGATCCATCTATTAATGTAATTACTACTTGTCATACTCATCTTAATCCACCTACAGATCCACCCACTTCTATCCCTCCACCCATTACTTTGGCACCTCCTCTTGCTCCTTCTAAGGGTTATGACATTATTGAGCAACTTAAAAATACACCTGCCAAGATTTCTCTTTACGACTTATTATGTAATGCACCAGATTTTCATAACACACTAGAAGCTTCCCTTCATGTTATTCATATTGAAAGTGATAACTCTATGGTGGCCTTTACACATCTCATATAGTCTCTTCGCAATTTGCCACATGCCATATCTTTCATTGATGAGGATCTATCACCTTTTGCTAAAATCAATCCATGTGCACCTTTTCTCATTACTTTCATCATTAGAACCACTTGTATTAAATAGTTACTTATTGAAAATGGATCAGCCATCAACTTATGTGCTTATTATCTTCCAAAGTAGTTGGGTATTAGTGATGCTCTTATTTCTAGGAATTCTACTATAATCTGAGGTTATGACTCTACCACTCGTACATTCTTAGGAACTATTTCATTACATACCCGAGTTAGGCCCAAGACTATTCTTACTGATTTATATGTTATATATGCCCTCATTTAAATTAAATATCTTGTTAGGTAGACCTTGGATTCACATAATGTAAGAAATTACATCTACTATTCACCAATGTGTCAAATTTTTTACATGATGGCTATGAACGGACTATTACCACAGATCCAGATCCATTCAAATATTATTGCATAGACCTTATTACTGATATTCCCATTCCACCTTCATAACATTTTCCACATAGTATCCTTGACACATCGACATTGGTCAATCTAGTGTTTCGCAATCTTCTTTTTTGCGATACAAATACTCTGTTTATTTCTACTCATACCATGGCTATTATTTCACCTATGGTATCAACATTCCTTCTTCACCTATCAAGGCACCTTTTATAGCTCCACCTTTTGCGCCACCTACCAATATACTTGATAATTATTCACAACATGAGGATGCTAACACTAATGATTCTAACGAATCTGATGATGAAGTTGATGTTATCGAACTAACCGATGAAGCATTAGGCCAACTAAATTTCACACCAATTGACGTATATGATTCTTACTTGAGGACACATTATTGGTCGATGGCATGGATGAATATAGATTCAAGACCCCTCCCTCTACCAATGCTATGATACTTTATGAGGGATCTGTTAACATTGTTGAGACTTTTGCACCTCCTTCTGTGTTTTCTACATCTTCATCACATTATGTCACATGCACACTTCTCATCAATAAATCCTATTGGCATAATATTCTTCTTGATTACACTTCCTCAGATACTATTTACACACTTGAGGGCTTAACTAGCCTTGGTTGAACACTTAATGATATCTTACCACTCATTCACTCACCTCATCTTTATCATGGCTATTGTCACATCATGGTTTCTTATGGCCTTCATGTATTTCATTTGATGATATTTGTTTCCCACGCTCCTCACACTTCTCTATTGACACTTGGAAAATCTTGGCTTGATTACATTGGTGGTACTCTTGATGCAAATTAGACTTATTTGACATTCCCTATGCCCTTTGGAAGATTCTCATAGGTAATGACTCATCTCCAACTTATTCTTTGAATCTCTCTCATTGGTATGCACATGACTATCCACCAGTACCCTTCACCAATGAAGAGTATGCCATGAATGTATACACATTACGTCACAATGGTTCTTTATATGATCCACCTCATTTTATTGCTTATCAATTTTCTAATGTCTCTCCATTAGACTTCGATTTCGATAGTGATGATCTCTTAGACAGTGTCACATGTGTTGTATTCACTACTACATACTGGGGGTTATAGTGTATAACACATCCCCCCATCATATTAACATCAGCATATCTATCATCTTTACATTAACATACATCAATCTCCTAGCTTAGGAATACTCATCAAACATGTTAGCATCGTCGTTACCCAATGACACACTCTTGTGCTTCAGTTCACACTTGATTGTTGAGGGCATACTACACATGAACCCCACATACTGCACAATAGGTAATACACACTACATCTATTCACAAATCATGTATCTTACATTCTACATTTAGACTACGTTATTTTGACCATTGCACATTTACAAATTATACATACTTTACACATCATATTCATCCTCATCATATATGTGTCACATTTAATATTAAATTTGGTCGAGTTGAAATAGCACAAGACAAATATAGTCTTTTATTAATCCTTTGCTACAATTTTACAATTTGTGGAGGGCTATTATATAGCCATTGGAATATAAAAACAACCTCCTACAAACCAAGAAGTCACACAACCAAATAACTCATTAATAGTTTTACACGTATAACAAAACTCTGTGAATAATGTATTGTTGAAACAATATATTATAACAATATAATAGTAATATTTATCACACCGTTGGTAAATTATATTTACCAATAATAATTACCCTTATAATTATTAATTACAAATAGATATGAGAGCACTAATTTCCTAACATTCCCCCTTAGTGTGAACATGGGAGAAAAACAATCACACTTCCTTGTATAGCTCATTGCTGTGTGTGCTCATGATCTTGGCTCACTGATGGTTTTGAAAAAGCTAACCAAAAACTCGGTATGATCCCCTACTCATCCGGTATGAACCCATGTTCATCAAATACGGACCCTTGTCCAAGGTATGAACCCCTATTCATCCTCTTCAAGAAACATGATGTTGTTTTTTTCTCTATGCTTTCATCTTTCCACTATATTTTCACATCAAGAAAGTACATAGGAATCTGCTCACTTTATAACAACTAAAACATACAGTAAATTGAATACAAACAAAGATAGGTACACTTGAAATTGAAAAAGCACCTTTGAAATAATGCCACAACCTCATTTTTGGCCCCATCATTTGCGGCTGGCAAGAGGACATTTCTTATCCTCCATACTCTAATACATGTGTTGCTAACTTGGCTGAATTTGATCATGGAGCTCAATTTGAAATGTGCCCCCCTCGATTTGGAATCAAATGTCAAGTAACACCAAAAATGCATCTATGAGCCAAAAAAAAATTATTTTATGGGTTGTTTTACAATGACTCTAAAGACATGACAATTTTTGAATTGACACATTTGATAAACTACCATAGACAACTAGAGATTTGACATTTTTACATTACTCTTATCGACTACCAATACGACAAAAAATTAACTATATTTTGACAATTTGACTATAAATTTAAAAAGTAATGAGATCACTTTTTAAATGAAAATGACTCCAGACTCTCGACTCATTTTATTTTTGACATACTAATAACTTTTTTTTCTAGTTTTAAATGACTCAAATAGTAAATGACACATAAATGACTACCACTCCACAATAAATAAATTACGCTTTTAAAGGTATAATTTTTAAGACCTAAACCACACGTTAACATTAGTGGACACTAAATGTGGTCATAAATCAAAGGCTAAAGGTATAAAAAGATCATATACTTGATTTGTAAATCTAAATTGACTACGTAAACAACATTATAAAACTTATTATTTGGAAATTCCAAAAAAATTATACCTAGTTAATTAATCACCAAGTTGTTACCAACACTTGCTCAAAGTGAAAATTATGTGGTAATTCAAAGGCATATGGAGATGTGTTGATGACATGGAAAAGGACGGTGAGCAATTTGGGGTCATTGTTTCCAGAGTGGAGTGGATCAGATGGAGTCGTGGGAAGTTGCATCAAATTTAGAAAGACAGCACGTTGCACAACCAGAAGAGCATGAAGGCGGATTAGCTATGTAGGGATGATCTGGTAGACGATGGAAGAAGGAAATTTGGGTGCTAGTGAATATTGAACAAATAATGATGCTTGTAACAAATCAGATCTTAAACCCAAAAAAGACCCGCAATGGACCCTACTACCAATTTGGAGGTCGACGTATGCAGCCAACAACATACACAAGTTTGATAATAAATAATTTCTTCGAATACCCTAATGCATACACTGGTGGCAATCTATGCTACAAGTCAGACGTATTTGAAATAGATCTTCCCAATTGATAAATGTAGAATCCAGCAGTGAATGCTTCTTTCATTACAAAAGAATCTTCAGAAAAAATCAGGAGATGCGACCATTTGAATTCACTATTTGATACAATTATGTAAATTGGGATCTGACTAGGGCCATTCAAAAAACCATCTGCAATGTAGCGAGAATAGGCTATAGACCCAATGCATTGAACCAAATGTTAGGACTACACATAGGACGAATAGCACTGCACATCTACTACAACAAGTGATGCTCAAATTCTGATTGTAGGTGAGAATAATCACAAAAATATTCAAGACCATTGAATAAATCACTCATCAAATTTTCCAATGTCAACAATCAAACAGAAAACAAAATGCCTGCTTACAAAAATAATACATCATTCGGGGATGTAAATAATGGAAAAGTTTCCCTTGACCAATGGTGTGTGTGTGTGTGTGTGTGTGTGTGTGTTCCATGCGCTCGTGCTGCGTGCATGATCGTGCGTGCGTGCGTGCGTGTGTGTGTGTGTGTGTGTGTGATCAAATCTCTCGATACCAAATCTTAAATTTGGTCGAGTCAAATTAACACAACACAAAGATAGTATTCTATTATTTTGTTGCTATAATTTTACAATTTGTGGAGGCTATTATATAGCCATTCAAATAGAAAATCAACCTCCTACAAACCAGGTAGTCACACAACCAAATAACTCGTTAATAGTTTTATGGGTCTAACAAAACTCTATGAATAATATATTGTTGAAACAATATAATATAACAATATAACAATAATATTTAGCACACCGTTGGTAAATGGTATTTACCAACAATAATTACCCTTGTAATTATTATGTACAAATAGATATGAGAGCACTAATTTCCTAACGTTTGCATCTAATATTACATACTACTCATCATAGACATCACATAACACGCATTTCACAATATTAGTCTATCTATGCATTTCGCATTGCATCCTATACATTACATATCACACACCCTCCACATCATATGTCCAGGATACTATATCACATCGTCTTTTATGCGTTGCACTCAATACCCTATGACGCACTTTAGTTCCTCATTCCATACTCGATTTCTAAGGGTTTACTCATCAAATGGACCTTATCCTCATTATATGTTCATCATTCATTCTTTCTTCATGCAAAATTAATAAGTTAGTGACATACGTTATGGACTAAATGGTCACCTATTCCCATCATCTTGTAGTGGTATACACTTTAGGCTACATCCCCACTCCCTCTATTCATCATGTGGTGGTATACGCTTTAGGCTACATCATCACTCCATTTATTCATCTCATTGTGATATACACTTTAGGCTACATCATCACTCTTTCGATCATCATGTCATGATATACGCTTCGGCTATAAGGTTCACACACACATCATCTTTAGGTCACATATCATCAACATACATACATACTCATCATAGTTCATTAGACACAATACACACACTTCAACCATTTCCCAATGACGCACTCTCATTTACAGTTCGTTCTTGACTGCTGAGGGGGAAAACCAAATGAACCTTGTTGCATAAAAATCCATCCACTCGGGGGCATGTGGCTTTTATCATCCATCTTGCTTTCCATTCCATCCATCCATAGCATGTTATCATGGTTGTTTTTACTCTTGCTTAATTTTTCTTATAAATGTCCCACTTTATTACACATGTTAGATAGATCTCTTGTATGTCATTTATCTATACTATACGCACATGCGTATTCATGCCTTAGTTTAATTGAGATCACATATACATGTATTTTTCATGCAACATGATTCTCGATTCTACCCATCCTATATTGGTCACTAGGGGCATCCACATACGTCTCTCATAGGTGCTTTATTATTTCATTTTGTACTTAGCAATTTTTATTACTTGGTTATACACGCTTTTGACATACTAGTTATCTTTCTAACATGTTAACGGAGCTTCATATGCAACATTTGTTTGCAAGGATATTTTCTTCCATACTTGTTTGTTACATTATCTATTATTTCTTGTTTTTGTATGTGGGCCTTGCCCTTTGTTTGTCATCACACTTGTTTGTTGACCTCCCCACACATGTATGCCCACATCTATTTCTATCTTTATGTGCTTACTTTTTTACATTTGACTTAGGCACTTGGCCTAAGTACCGAGGTGTCGATAGGTGCCCTAGTCCTGGGTTAGGGTGTCATGCAGATCCTCTTTCCACTTTCCCTCCACATTTGTGGCTTTTTGGGCACTTTCTAGCCATTTGGACATTTTATATTTCTTGTGGTCATCCATTACGTGCAGGGAGCAATTTTTGGGGTTGATTACAAAATTAGAAGAGAACCATATAAATATAAATTTATAAAACCATAATGAGGGACCAAGAACTAATCAGCTTTATTATCATCACCTAAGGTCGCCCAAAATACCCAAGACAGGATACCATCAAAGGCTCCATTTTCATCCATCTAGCTCCATCATAAAGGCACAAGGTGTATTTGACTACTTGATTGTTGGTTCATTTGTATCACACAAACATAGGAGGGAATTTTATTCTATTCTATCCACCATTCTATTACATTTTCTACACATAGTTATTACTCACTACTTTCACAAAGTGTTATTCACACAAGAGCACCTAGAGCATGATTGTACACACTTACACATAAAATTACATCATGTTCGATCTTTCAGCTCACCAACATAAAGTGGGGAAAATGTAGTCACAAATCACATTATTTAGTCGAATGATGTAGTGCAACACTCAATTATTAAGTCCACCATTGTGGTAGTTGAGGTTAGTCTTGTTTTCATCCTACTTCATATAAATCTTTATTTTTAGGTGTTTGATGATCATCTTGGGGTGTTTCCTCTTTCCACTTTCCCTCCACTTTTTGGGCACTTTTAGTCTTCTCTTCATTACAAAATTGATACCAATAAAACCAAAATAAAGTGCACTATTATCATCACCTAAGGCGAAGTTAGTCCATCTAGCTCCATCAAAATGGTTGGAAAAGGCTTTAGATCATATAGTGACCAAATAAATCTTGTTTTTACTCACTACTTTCGCAAAATGTTATTCACACAAGAGCAAGAGCTACACCTTACACATAAACGCGAGATGTAGGGAACCCACATTGTGGTAGTTGAGGTTAGTGCCCCGACACTTTATTCCCAAGACCCTTGGACCCTTCTCTGATTTCTCGGATCTACAAGTTTATGGACCTTGGCATAGTTTTTTCCTCCTTCTATTTCTCCAGAGATTAGCTTTGAATACGATTAGCCCAAATACAAGTTCACCAAATCAGCTAAGCTCCTTCCAACCCATCTTTGCATATTAGGTTTCTATTTTCATTAGCCTAGTTGTTTAGGTCACTTTCTATATTTAGTTACCACTTTTATTTATTGTTATTTATTGTTGTTCCTAGTTATATTAACTACCATTTATCCATATTTTAGTTAATCACACATTTTCTCCATTCAATCATATCTCATTCCACTTCTCGGTTCATTGCTACATATTTCATTTATAATTTTTTCACATTCCATGTCTTAGTTTGTTTCACAACTTTTGGTGAACTCTTGATTATCTTGTTGTCACATTTGTGAGTCAATAGTCTCTACTACAGTTTCTTGAACTTGGTCTCTCCTTGGTGAATTAAGAACGACTGTCCTCTTAGAGATCCACACATTCTTACACATTTAACAACTTGTCTTGAAGGCCCTAGGGCATTATTTTTTTACGCTTGCCAATTTCATCTCCATAATCACTTCCACTCCCTCCATCAAGCCACTAGTGGTTCTAAACCCCTTGGAAAAATGAGAGAGATGAATATCATGTCAAAAACAAATAAAAACAAAGAAGCCAAAGAAAAATCCAAATTCAAAAAGAAACAAAATAGCTAGCAATATCAAACACACACTCTCTCTCTCTCTCTCTCTCTCTCTCAAGGGTCTTTCAGTATCTCTACCAGGGATATGGACACTGCTCAAAGAACAAAGTAATGTTGTGACTAGAATCAAATGTATCTTCATCAAGGATATGGATGCATGGTCGATAGTGGAGCAATGCATGGATTACAATTTCTTTTCATTTCATCTATCACCAATCACCTATTTCACTCACACCTACACATTGGCTTGTGTTTTCACTCATTATCTTATGGGCATTCACTTTAATAAGTAATTAACTTTCATGCGCACACACAAGATCTCAATGAGACACATGGCTAGTATGTCACCATTGTGATGTTTAGACCTTATTCAAGCCATCATTTTAGCTCACTTTTTGTCTCATGTCTCGTGGATTCTAACTCATCATGTGTTCACCAACACTCTTGTTGTAACCCATGTCCCTACAACTACACACCTCTTGCACTCCATCATTACAACCATGCCATTTGCATGCTTACAATCCATCTCATTTAGAGTGAACATCCATGGGTATTCACTACCTTCTGTGCACTTTTACATAACCACCCCTTTTCATGTCATTTACCTTGCAATCATTTCTCATCACTTTAGGTTAGGGCAACATTGCTCTCATGCTCTTTAACTTACATCCATTCTTGTACATATATATCATCACTTTTTCACCTACACATGGCTAGGGAAACCTTTTCCTCACCTTCTCTCATTGTTCCTTCACTAAGGTTCCTTTCTTTCTCATCTTCAATTGCCACTTTTCATACCATGTTATGTTGGGGAAACATGCATCTCCAAAAATTCACTTGAGGGGGGATTCATAAAAACCCTTCTCATCAATTATATGACATCCAATCATCAATCATCTTAGTTAATCAACTCAATCGTCTTAGCCTCGTGAAATTAACCTATCAATCCCTTCACATACTTTGGCTGAAGTGGCCCATTGATTACATTTCTAGGTTCTTGTCTATACAATCAACCATCTAAGCCCACAATTACGGAAACCATTTTCATAGGGTTAGACGACCCCATCTTGTCTTCAGTTTTTACGTTGCATCCTTCCTCTGCTACAACTCATATCCCAAAAGGGAGAAAATTCAAACACTAGAAAAACACACACATTGCGCATAAGGTCTCTTATTTTAAAAATACCAAAAAATCATAAAACATAATTAGACCAAAAAAATCAAATAACCCCACAAAAGTAAATAGAAAACATAAAATCCCACAAAAATAGAGATAAATGACACCTTTCCACTCATTTACTAAACCTCACACACTCACATTTAATTATGTCCATTCCACCTACCCATGTGCATGCCTAATGCACTATGGACCCTATTATTGCACCCATATGTTTCCCATTCCCTAGACACTCCAAACTCTCTAAATCACTCTCACCCCCATCATTTCAAACCCCCAATTCTTGGTGCACAAAATATATAATTTTCTTGCTCTTTTTCTCGCATATCTTAGTTTTGCAAGTTTTAAAGGAGTGAAAGAAAAACACAAAGTATATATACAACTTATTACAACATTGTTTTAGCAAAATTCCAACACGTGTGGGAATAAAAATGTGATTAGTTTGCAATCTCTTTGTGATTTTCGGTGAATCGCAATTGTGATTATCTTGTGATTTGAGTCAGGTATATTTTTCATTTTTATTCATTATTTTGTAATTTTAATTATTGTAAAATGTATTTTATCTGCTTAAAAGGGTTAGGGATCTAACCTAGGTAGGTACCCTAACCACCAAAAACAAATAAAATTTTCCATGTGTTCTTATGTGCAGGTTTATATTCATATCTAAAATATTTTTACCCACTTTATTCAATGAAATAACCCATAATTTTCCTTCTCTTCACAATGGAAACATAAGCCCATTCTATTTTAGTAGCATTGATTTGGATATTTCATATCAACTAATCCATCTTGCAAGTGATCCAAATCTAGGCATAAAGTGTAGACACAAAATCATGCACTTTAAGTAATTATCTAGTCTCGATCACATACTACTATTCATATGGTTCCTAAGTAAGAAAATTATTGATTAACCCATGTCTTTGGCCATCTTTCGTTACTTTCTATTGCTACTTTTGGTCTTGCATATTTATTGACCCAGTCTATCTTTTCATACTTCATTTTTACCTTTTATGTATCTTTGCGGCACCTAGCCATGATGCCAAAGCATCGGCACCCTCATCCCCTCTGGGTGCCCCTATCCTATTTATACTTTACTCACAATTTTTGGGTCCTTTCTAGTTGTTTGATCATCTTATATTTTTGGTAGTCATACTTTTGAGGGTTAATTACAAAATTCAAATGAAGGAATCATATAAATATAAATTTATGTGATCATAATAAGGGATGAAGCATTATCTAGCACCACCTAAGGTTACATCCATCAAGGCATCTATAGCTCCATTTGCATCCATCTAGCTCCATCACAAGGGACAAAGGCTAGTTCATCGCATCACTCTTCATCGAGGAGAGTTTATTTTATTCCATGCACACATTATTTCTCTACACATAGCTATTTTCTCACTACTTCAAGTGTGACACACATAAAAGAAACCTAGGGCATAATTCTACACACACACATAGAGAACTACATTGGGTATGAGATGTCGTGCAATGTTCAATTGTAATTCCACCATTGTGGTGGCTGAGGATAGTCCGACCCCTTTAAATGAATCTTTCATTTTTAGAGTTTTGATGCTTTCTTTGGGGATTTGCAGGTGATTCTTTCATTCTAGATTTACTGACTTGACATTCGGTGAAGTTCGGTGACATACACGCGATAAAAATTTAACAAGTGTGAATCTTTATCGAACTCGTCGAACCAAGTTCCAACCATTTCGTAGACCAGGGCACCCATAATTCATACCAAAGTTCCCAAGGCACCCCCATCCTTCTCCAAGCTCCCCATTCAATTTGAATTACTCATATCTCGCATTTTTCGAGGCTCTTGTGTGACAGTTTTCCATTCCTATTCAATCGGTCTTCACTGCGACATAGTCCCACGACCTCTGCAAATCAACTAAGGCTCTTCTAACCCTCTTTGCACATTAGGGTTTCTACATTTCATTCCTTATTTTTCTTGGGTATTATTTCAATATTTCAATTCTTATTTATTTATTGAAAACTTGCATTAGATTAGGTTAATATAATGATTTAGCATAATCATTTTGGTGAACCTGAACGCTTTCATGCTTAGGATTCTCATTTTTCCTCTATCATGGCTTGTAAAATTCCTCAAATGTATTTGTCTTATTTACTTAAGATACATCCAAATTGGTATATTGTTCTAAAAAATCCTTAGACAC
The DNA here is from genome assembly GCA_018340775.1 of Taxus wallichiana var. yunnanensis. NCBI lineage: Eukaryota > Viridiplantae > Streptophyta > Pinopsida > Cupressales > Taxaceae > Taxus > Taxus wallichiana. The sequence continues at coordinate 133,614,207 of CM031238.1, read as the reverse complement.
CATATATCTTCCTAAAGATACACCGCCACACGAAATAAGTTCTATATTTGATCATCTATTTGACGACCCTAGTATTTTTTATCCTCCATCTCATCAACCCATATTGGAGTCATTTTAAGATTTACATTCTTTATTTCAAGATAAATTTAAGGCTATGGAATCCATGATTACATCTCTTAAATCCAAAATCCAACAAATTAAGGACGCTTCTCAGGCTCATGTTTATTCTCCTTCTATATCTCATCTTCATTCTATGTCTTCTACATGTGCTCATATCAGTGAGCCTCAAGTCTTTCCATTACGGAGCCTCTCATGTTTAATCACAATGCTAAGAAAAATTACATTCTTATTGATCTCCTTAGTCATCAATTGATCACTTTACCATCTACTCATGGCTATCCTCCTTATCATCTTGTAAAATATCAGGGCCATCCATATTGCAATTATCATCGAATAAATGGACATAATGACAATGATTGTTATGCTTTATGATGAAGAATCAAGTATCTTGAGTGTCAAGGATTTATCTCATTCACTACACAACATTCTACAAACATGCCCATGTACCATTATTACATCCCAATGGGTTCCTAATCATGATTCATCTATATCTAATGAGCATTCTCGCCATTGTTTATAAGGTTCCTTCATATACTCAAGCACTACCTAAGCAACCACCTCTCAAAATCAATGTAACACCTCCTCCTCTCAAGTCATCTGCAACATCACCTAGTCAAACTATGCAACCGCCTCTCAAAATCAGTCTACCTTCTCCTATCAAGTCTTCTGCAACATCATCAATACCACCAAAGCTACCACCATTCAAGATTCCTCCACATCCTACTCCACTTTTGTTTCCAATTAATTTTTTCAAAGAAACTACCCCTACTGATAGCCAAGACACATTTCTACCACCATTGTATGGTCATGTTGTTGCTTTTTCCAAGCATACTTCCAGTCGCTTCATGAAAACTTGGTCTTTGGTAGTTGACTCTTGTCACCTTACCTTCCTAATGAAACACTCATATTCTTATGGTTCTTATATGATTGTTGAGGGGTATGTCATAATAAAGAACCTCACTTCATCTTACATTCACATATTTATATATTACATAATCACTCATTATTACATAATCTGTAACCACCTATCGCTCGTAACGCATAGCATATAATCGCTCATTATTTATCCCATCACTCAATCAATCTTACAATATCTATGACACTTCATACATCACTTCTCTATTTATTTCCAAACATCATTCATCGAATAATACATGGATCACCACATACGTGGGGGAATTCCACTTATTACTTCCTCCTTAGTGTTGACACACATCTTATATTCACCTCATTTCACACCTAGACTCTAGCATATACATCTTCATCCACACTCTAGTATCATCATTACCCGATGACACACTCTTGTGCTTTGGTTCACACTTGACTATTGAGGGCATCCTATACACATGAAATTCACACACACATTGCAGGTAGAAAATATGCATTAAACCTCCTCATGTATCCTACATCTTTTTTTATACATATCATATTACATCTTACACCCTACATCTATCATCATTCATTCACACTTGGTGTTTAATACATCCCGCATATTCTACACCTATATCTTTTACACATCTTGTGTTACATCCTATACATCACACATTACACTACACCTACTACACATCTTACGCATTTTACACATCTACTTTTACACACTGCACTCACTACCTGATGACACACTCTAGTCTCAATGTCCATACTAGATTTGTTAGGGATATAATCTCAAATGGACCACATCACACTCACACACTCAACCATTCAATCTTTTTCTCATGCCACATTCTTGGATTAGTGATATACGGAATAGGATACACCATCAATTCCACTTACATCATTTATTGGTAAACTCTTTAGACTAAATCACCACTCTTTCTTCTCATATTGTAGTGATATACGTCATAGGCTACATCATCACTTACTTTAGCATCATCATCACTTATTTTGATCATAATTTAGTGATATACGATATAAGATACATCTTAACTTCTTGTATCATCATTTAGTGATATATGCTTAGGATACATAATCACGTAAAATTCATCTTTATGTCGCATGTCCTCACTAAACATTCATCACACCACACTACATACTACACACTACACACTACACATAGTTCGAACCATTTCTCGATGATGCACTCTCACTTATGGTTCATTATTGACTGCTGAGGGGGCATAAAAATGAAACTCACTACATATAAGCTCATTTACTTGGGGGAACCCGTCTCCTATCATTCAATTCAAATTCTATTCCATCCATCCATAGCATATTGCATATCTTGTTTTCATTTACTCTTGCTTGCATTTACTTGTTACATGTTCTACTTATTACACATGTTAGATAGATATCTTGTATGTCATTATATTTATCATACACACATGCTCGTTCACTTGCCTTTCTAGTTGTGATCACAAAATCTGTAGATCCATTACACACGGCATGGATGCTTAGCGTAGTACTCAGTACCATTCCCACAAAGTATCCCCAGGAACATCCACTTTCGTACACTACATGTGTTATGGTTTCATTTTGTTTCATAGAGAAAACTTTATTGGACTATACATGCTTTGACATGATTTTTTATCTTTTAACATGCTAACGGGTGCTTCTTGTGCAGCATTTTTTTGTTGGACTATTTTCCACCATGGTTATCTATTACATTGTTTGTACTTGCTTGTCATTGTATGCCTTTTATAGTCTTTTCCTTTATCTTATGTTCACACTTGTATGCTTTTATCTTCATTGTCCTCGATTGTCTTGCGATACCATGAGTGGTGTCTCATGATCGCAACCCACTTTTCGCGGTCTATATTGTCTTCTACTTGTGTCTTAGCTTATACATTGTATGTTTAGCTTACACTTTGTCTTATACATGCATGTTCATCTTTTCTTGTACTAACACTTGTCTTCTAGCCACTTGTTTGCATGTTCCTTTATTTCTACCAAGCACATCCCTTCCCCCTACAGGGCATAGTTTTAGTGGTTGGTCCTCTTTTGGGTCGCATCCTCCTACAAAAATGTTGCATGCACCCCCAAAGAGGGGGAATCATTTGGGTGAATCAGCCACCCCATACAAAGTATACACAACACAATACCGGTATAGTATAACATAGTTCGGGACTTGGAATCGGACTTGGGTCCTTAGTCAATGATGCCTTTCCTAAAGCACCTATAACCAAGGGGCAGTTATGCAATGACAAGGTTCAAAGATAGTCTACAAAACTCTACAAAACACACTCACCTAACCATGGCCCCTTTCACCCCACTCTAATATTAATTTAATTAATTCAATTCAATTAATCCATGTCCTCACAATATTTATTATTTAATTATCCCGATTAAGATAATTCCCATACCACCACCTCACCTATACACCTCACCTAGCCACCTCACCTAGCCACCTCACCCCAAATCTATTCTTAGTATGTTGCCATAACTAACTAAGACCTCGCCTAAACCCCGAAAATCAAAGCCTACATTCTCTCTAACCACATTCATGCCCATTTGAAAGGAAGCTCCATTCTAATCCGCGAAGAAAAACTAACAAGATCCAAGAAATCAAGCGGATCTGTCCATTTTAACAAACCTAGGGAATCTCGCCCTAACCACCGCTGGTCAACCCAGAATTGTCATCGATTACCTTTTATTCCCTTTGTTAACCTTATTTCAAGGTTAGCACATTCCTTTGAGCAAGGGACGAGACTAGAGCTTCATGCAAGCGAGAACCAACATTCACACACTCATCTAAATAGCCACGGCAACAAGCATCGAAGCGACCACAGATCCATTTTGCATTCACAGGAGCATCTTGGGAAGCACCATCACCACACCAAACTCTATCCATCTGATCAATTGCCATTTCCATCCAGCCATCAAGCCCACACAACTAGTAAGTATTTTGTTAACCAAGCATTCATTTACTTAAATTTAGTAGGCTTTGTTAACTCTATTATCCATTTCTACTTGCACTCCCATTCTCCCACCATTTACCTTCATGTAAGTTTGATCATTCCTTCACCCACACCATTAAATTTCCCATACCCGATTGTTAAACACCTCGATTATACCTAAGATCTCCATATACCTTGCCATTTCCCTCTTCATTTCCATTTAGCCTCAGATTTGTCCTTACACCAAGATTTTAATAAGTTTCTGTCACCCGACTGTACCAACGTCAGTTACCCATGACCATCGTCGGCCTGTTTCGAACTATCATCGGTCACACTAGACCGATGTCGATCTCTGTGTTTTACCCTCAAACCAAGAATAGAGCCTAAATTCCCCCTTTGAATACCCAAAACATCCCAAAACTAGACCCGACCAAGACTACTGTACTCGACAGTGAGACCTTGCCCTTCAGATTCAATCATAGCTTAGCCTGTTGTGAATGAATTTTCTTATCAGAGTCGAATGAGATTCCTAAATCATTTTAACTACAATAGGATTTCATTTATTGTTAATATTGAATTATTTTAAACAAGTATATGACAACCTTTCTAAGGAGTATCACACTTCTCGGACCTAGCATACACTAGGCGAGTCCCAGCTTTGTCATATGTTATTTAATCTCTTTTGGTGGTCTTTTTGTTCATTTCAGGTAGTTTCTCCTATCCAAAAGGAAGCTCTCACAATCAGTTTGTGGATCAAGAATTCATACACGTGCAACAACCTTCAACCAACTTTAACAGGTATTCCGCTAGCCCTTTTACCCTTATCTGTTTCGTCAATATTCAAAGAAATGCTCTAAGAATCAGGTGAAACACATATACATGTGTATTTTACTACTTGATTGTCTTATCTTTTTGCAGGTATGTCCATATGGGAAGTGAGTAGTCAACATCATCATCAGCATCAACATCAACATCAACATCAACAACAACAACATCGGACACATCGATACTAATAATGTGTACATCACACACATCGGCATTTACAAGCTTTCACCCTAGGTTCATTTTCATAACATTTTACTCTTTTTGCATCTTTAGTGTTAGATTTAGTAGGGGATAAATAATCCATAGATTACATATCCACCATTAAAGTTGAAGATTATATATTATGATATGCAATCGATTAGACACGTGAATAACTTAAAATAGATAGTGAATGTAAAGCTTAATGAGCTAGAGATTGAAAGTAAATAATGAACAAGAGTAGAGACAGATAACACCAGATTTAAGTGGAGAAACCTGAAGGAAAAAACTCCATTAGTAAAGCATTGTCTTTATTAAGAATTCAACACAAGTTTAACCCAAACATTTCCACTTCCATCTCACAGTCATTCACAATGTATCAAGCAGGTGATTTTCTTGATTAGATCATACAATGATCATCAATTGTATATTATAATAAGATCTCAGTCTTTAAGTCAGTCTATATAACATGTATATGTTGTAGATAGCTAGATAACCAATCCCGAGAGGGATCACCCAAATCAATGTGGGTGGGTGAATCATTCAAGCCGCTTCACTCTTAAATGTGAAATACCTTCACAATAAAGTTTTCTTAACAAAATTTTACATTTAATGTTGGGGCATACTTGCATCGCAGTGGATGATCCCACTTGACATTATCACCCCAACATTTAGTCTCCACACTCCATCTTTTTATCACTCCACAATTTTTCTAGTCCCTCAAGCATGACTTCTACATCAATCTACATGGATATCAAGTACACATCTCTATATACTCTATGTTACCAAGCTTTCCACTCACCAACATAGTGGGGAAAATATAGACACAAAATCACGTACTTTAGGTAATTATCTAGTCTCAATCACATACTACTATTCATATGGTTCCTAAATAAGAAAAGTATTGATTAACCCATGTCTTTGGCCATATTTTGTTGTTTTCTATTGTTACTTTCGGTCTTGCATCTTTATTAACCTAGTTTGTCTTTTCATACTTCATTTTTAGCTTTTATGTACTCGGACACTAGCATCAGTGCCCTTGCCCCCTTTGGGTGCCCGTCCTCTTTGTATTTTACTCACACTTTTTGGGTCTTTTCTAGCCGTTTGAGCATCTTATCTTTTTGGTAGTCGGCCTTTTTGGGGTTAGTTACAAAATTCAAGTGAAGGAATCATATAAATATAAATTTATGAGATCATAATAAGGAACCAAACACTAAGAACTATCTAGCACCACCTAAGGTTGCATCCATTAAGGAATCTATAGCTCCATTTGCATCCATCTAGCTCCATCACAAGGGACACAAGTTAGTTCATCTACATCACACTTCATAAGAGGGGAGTTTATTATATTCCATGCACACATTATTTACATTCTACATCTAGTTACTTGTTCGCTACTTCAAATGAGACACACACAAGAGAAACCTATGGCACAATTTTGCACACACGAACTACATTGGATCGAGATGTAGTGCGGTAAGCTCGGTTGTAAGTCTACCATTATGTTGGATGAGAATGGTCTAACCCCTTCATCTGAATCTTTATTTTTAGAGTTTTCATTCTTTTTTTGGGGATTTACAAGTGATTCTTTCATTCCGCATTTACACCGACATCTAGAAAAGTTCACGACATATACGCAACAAGAAGAAAACAAGTGTGAAGCTCTTTCAACCATGTCAAAACCGAGTTCCAGCTAATTCCATAGACCAGTGGTGTCCATAACTCATATGAGAGTGCCCCAAGCACCCCCATCCTTCTCCAGGAACCCTAATCCAGCTAAATTACTCATATTTGTATTTTTTCGGATCTTGTGTGACGTTTTCAATTCATATTTAGTCGAGTCTTCACCGCAACATAGTCCACGACCTCTATGAATCAGCTAAGGATCTTTTAACCCTCTTTGCACATTAGGATTTCTACATTTCATTGTTTATTTTTCTTGGGTATTATTTCAATATTTCATTGTTTATTTATTTAATACAAACTTGCATTAGATTAGGCTAATTTATTACAATTTAGCATAATCATACAGATATTTTCTTCAAACCTCCATCTTTGACCATCTTTCGTATGTGTTTTTTTAATCATTAAATCTTCTCTTTCCTTCTTATTTTTCATTTTTTCTCCACTTTATTTTTTTAGCTTTAATAACCTCTTTCTTGAGTTTTTAAATCTTCATATCATCCACTAGTTTCTTGAGCCGAGTGTAGCACTACATAGCCATGATCTATTGCATGTTTTGAGATCTTAACATTATTTTTCTTTGTATCAACCTCTATATCATAAATTTCATCCTCATATACATGGTCATTAGTATTTAAACCTCTATTTACCTAATAAATGGAGTTTTCCATTATTATATTCTCTCTCATGTCTTTATTGCTTACAATCACCTCTTTCTTGTATGCTTCATTGTTTGGTTCTGTTAAAATGACTTATAAAACATCATGTAGCTCCAAGTCTTCTTCTACTTCATCCTTGGCATGATGAAGGTATTAAATTCCCTGTTGGTAAGATTCTACAACATGTTGTCTTCCTTTATCATATTTATTTGTATCTATGGATGCCCTTCTTGCTCCATTTCTTGCAAAATGCAAGGTCTTATCTTTGATCTTCTTTATGAATTTTCTCATACCTACACACATACACTTAAATATAGTATTAGATAGAAAATTTAGAAACCAAAATGTATCCATGAGTACCTCCTTATTTGAAACTCTTCTCTTGTTCTTCACTACTTCAACAAGTTCTTCTTTCGCACTTTTTATTTTCTCCATTCTTATTTATCTTTAAACATGTTTTCCATGATTAGAACTCCTTTCACAACTTCATTTTCATTTTTATCACTTGGAAACTCTCTCCTATTCAATCCTCCATATGATTTTTCTTCTCTACCTTCTTATTTTCTCATGGGATTCATCTTTTTCCTTTTTATTTTATTAACAAGTGACTCTACAAGCCACTTCGTTCTCTCCTTTTCAACTATCAACAAGTATGCTTGGTTTTTTCCTCTAGCCATAAATTTTTCAATAATTCATTCCTCTTTAATTCACTTCTCATCTCATTTATTTCTCTATCCAATTCTAATTCTTGCTTCTTGATATTTTTCTTCATGTCTTATTTCTTCTTCTCAAGGTCTAACTTGTCAAATATTCAACACATAGTACCACAATACTTTTTGGATTCATTCATTTCCATGGATTTGGTATTCCTGATTTGATACCACTATGATGTATAAGGTAAAAATACTATACCAAATTTTAACAACAGACAAGTTCACTTCTAGCAAGAAACCTAGATCAAAAGAGAATTGCTTACTTTCAAACTATTTCTAATAAATTTGATCAAATTTTCACCTCGATTGTCTATATTTTATCCTTAGATGTATCCCTTTTTGTTGATTATTTTTATGTTCACATAACTTGAGTTCAATCCTCACCGGATCGGGTTTCATCACTAACCATTTTAATATTGTATTTAACTTCACAAACAAGTACCTATCTAGATACCCTTTCCATTTGTATATACCTTGTATTATCCTTTCCAAATTCTTATGAATTCTCCTAGGATTATAAGCACTTCTAATCAATTCAATCATATCAAATACATATCTTACTTTCTATGTACCATGCTTTATATCACTATCGAGCCAAATTTTACTTTTCCATCACTAGTTCCAAGTTTTACTCTTCTCATCCAAAGTTTTATCTTGTTCGCTTATCTTCTCAAGACCTTATCAACTAATTATATAATATAACCCTCTGTTTACCTTCTTCTCCTATTTTAGATCACAAAATTCTTGTCTTCGTCGTCAAATAATGCTTCCCGTATTTTGACCTTGTGATGATATCATTTCTTTATTCCTAGACCGTGTACTCGGCCTACCCAGCTGAGTCCTATTTTTATCATAGTAAAATGGTCTACAGGAACCTATCTTCAATTTGAAAACTCTCTGATGGAGTCTCTCTTACCTGGTATAATGATCCAACCCTCATATTTCATTACATAACTTTTTATACTTTTTCTACTATGTTGTAATTATACTTATTTATGGAACTTTCGGGTGAATTTTCATTACCTTATCATGTAAGCTATGATAAACTCTATCTCTTCCCTCTAACACATGTCTTCCATTATTTTACTTCATCTATATAAGTTTAATTTTATGAAAAATTCACCCCAAGGAGGTTTTCCTCCTCAATCATACTCATAAACCTGGTAAAATAGAGTATGAAGTCTCGAGTTCTCAACAATGTTTTTTCTATTTTCACTTTTTAGGTATTTATACCTTATCCACCTTTATCTGACCTAGAACCTATGTGATGCAGCCATAAGAACCCCTACTCACTGTCTAGACCTTCAAAACAATTCAAACCTTCCAAAGAACACTCTTCATACTACCATTGACTCTAACACAATCTTGTAGAACTAGTAAGAAGGTCTCAACTCCTACACTATAAATTCCACTCTTCATATTTGAAACTAATCATATACCTTTCTCCCAAATTGTGTGACTTAAACCTCTCTACTATGTGATTTGTTTCAACCCCAAATAGTACATAAGATCATAAAAACCAATAGTATTAGGTCTTTCAAACTCTTGTCATACATAGAGTTCCATAAGTGCATTGTATAGTCTTCTTAGGCCCTAAAACCATAAAATTCCTTTAATAAAATTTCAAGCACGACTATTTACCAAATTTCACAAGAAACTACTAGAGGAATCAAAATATACAAGAGCCTTTCAAAATCTTCCCTAGCCAGGGTTTTGGACAACCTGAGAGAGGTATCTTCTAGTTTTTAACTTATTTTCAATTTCAAACTTTTAAATTCAAGTTACAAGGTCTGTGTGGGTTAATGGAAACCTTGGTAACACATATCAATTCATAAGAACGTCTATAAACTTTCTATTCCAAATTACTAGTTAAATGTAATGGAATTTTATATGCACTGAGACCAAGGTATTTGGATATAAATGTCTCACTTTTCTTGTTCCAACTTCATGTCTCCTTCTCAAAAAAATTATATTCCCCTACACCTTCTTGACACTCCACAAGATGGATTTATTTGTGATAATTCATAACACATCAAGTTCACTTATGTCAATCCCGATTTGACATTTGGTCTCCTCGAAAACATTTTATACTTAATTTTTTTTATGAAGGCTTTGCATGACTAAATCTTCTATGGAGATTTACTCATAATAATCTTAACAATCACCTTAGTTAACTCCAATATGTATTCTCTTCAAATGATCCCTTTCTTATGTAGTTTTTATCATTCATAAGGTTTCTTTTATACCTTGACACACCTCATACAAATGTTTATCTTTATTGTAAAGTCACATAAAACCTTGTAATAGATTGCAAACATAAAATAAAACTAGTTACTAAATACTAAGATTCACATGCATACAGTATTCTATAACAAGAAACAAAAACTTAGCCTTATTAGAGATCTTTCACATCATTATAAGCCTACAGCCAATACAATGTATTAAGAACAATCATTCCTCGGTATTTTCATTCATGAAACATGTACTCATTAACATATTATAATTATTTTACTTAGTAAATTCCTATAAATGATTATTTATGTTGCATACATCTAGATTCATGAGCCTTCAAGTCTCTTCCCTTCTTCTTAAACTATTTTTCTACCTTCTCTCGACTTATATTCTTCTCTCCTTTGAATATTTCTTATTATATATTCATCATACCTAACTACCTAACAAGTGTTAAGGACAAACTTTCCTCCACAGATACATAAAATGGTGAGTGTAAATACCATATTTTCTTGCTTCACCACCTTCACAACATGACTTAAAGTCCTTACTACTTCCTAGGACAACTTGTACTAACATAATGATTCAAACATTTAAAAATGGTCCTTTTAGAGGGAAACCCAAATTGGCCTATACACACACACTCAAGGATATAAGTAATTTGGAACCCAACATAGAACTCAAAAATGACTCAGTCACCCATAATAAACATTTACAATGAAATTGAAACTTTCCTTCTTGATGCTCCTGCATCACTTTAGCTATGGAATTCTTCCACTTTAGTAAATATTATTTGTATTCCTTTTTGTTCATCTTCTTTACTATCTTTGATTTCAATGTGGCCTCAACCTATTCTCATCCCTTCTATAGTATTTATTTTCTCCCATAAATCACCTCGTGTACTTCTTGTATGCCCTCATTTAGGACTTCCTTGGTGCACTCTTTATCTCCTTTCACACTTCCTTATCCTTAATTTTACTTATATAAGGCTATATAATAATATTAAATATTGGTGAGATATCTCATCCCTCAAGTGACTTTATCTTATAGGAATTTGAACCCTTTTTTCAAAAAACCTCACATGGCCCAGTCTTCTTCAAATTGAGCTTATTATATGTTCCTTGTGGAAATCTATCCTTGCAAAAATGTTCCAACACTATATCTCCAACCTCAATTTCATTGGTTCTACATATTTCATATTTTTATTTATTATTATGAAAGTTACTCTACTCCAACCTTTTTGCACATCTTCATGCAATTTTTTCATATACTCTACATAGTATCTTGTCTTTGCACTCTTGTTATCCACGACTTCTTAAAATTCATTGAATCCTCTTTGAATTCTCCCATATAAAATTTAGAATGGGGTATTCCCAATAATTTTTTTGAAAAAATCATTGTAGAGGAATACTCTACTTGTGTTAACACCGTATCTCATTATTTTGGATTCTCTCCAAACAAGTTGAGCAATAAATTGGCCAAACTTATATTCACCAAAAAAATTTCCATCCATTTGTGAGTGGTATGACGAACTAAATTTTAGGATTTTCCCCTTATTTTTCTATAAGGTTCACAAAAATTAACCTAGAAACTTTGTATCCTTGTCATATATTATGCTCAATGACAACTTATACAACCACATAATCTCACTAAAGAAAAAATGTATTGCTTGATGCATCACTTGTCTTCATAAATGTAATAAAGTGTTCCATCTTTAATAATTTTTCTAATACCACAAATATGGAGTCATTACATCTTTACGTTCTTGGAATTTTAAGCACAAAATCTTGTTGGACATAGTGTCAATGGTGTTTTCATTGATGTCGGGTAGCATTGATATCAAAGGGTGTCCAGGTTGGCATATGATTCAACATGAGGCATCAATCATCAAGAAGCATGAAGGCTGATTGGTAGTGTCCTATTTTGGTGTCATGAATTGATGCATTGGTGCAATGGCATAGTGTCTAGGATTGAGTGATGTTATTGATGTATGGTTAAAGAAAACAACATGTTGTGTATGATCTCTAAAGGTGGTCAAATGTTTTTATCATGTGTAACATGTTTAGAGAGTTGTGTCGAGGTGTATGATTTTCTACAAGATGGAGAACATGTCAAGGTCCATGAAGCATGTGCTGAAGCAAGCCAATATAGGCCTAGTCTTAGTCCAGAAAGTATAAGAAAATAATATGGTAGCATGAGATATGAAGCATAAGCATACCTTTATAAGTATGTGAGGAGTGTTTTTGCATTTCATAGCATGTTTGGAAGGTATACAAGGTCATGGTTTGTTCATATTCAAGGTCCATGGAGGCATGTGTAAGAAGATAAGGCAAGAAATCATGTGCTAACCATGTAGCATGATGTGTTCCAGATGAATTTGAGCATGGATGAGCATTGGTAATCATGGAGGAGGTTATCACAGAAGTGTGTGCAAATTTTGACGTCAGGAATTTCAAGAAAATGCATGAAAACTTGTTTTAGGCTCTACCAAGCTCTCAAAACATTATTTTCCAGCTCAGTGGTAAACTTTGAATGCTCACCACACATGTGTGCTATTGTATAGAGCTAAGAATCCTTTCAAAATGGAATGGGTTCATTTGGTTCTCAGACTTTTATGAACCATTGTTAAGAAGCCAAGTGGGTTTAAACCCTTATAAAACCTCATTCTTGTAGCAATGGACAAAATATGAAAGGTTTGGCCATGTAATGACTTGAGAATTCTATTATGAAGGTTTGGGTATGCAGAGAATTCATCAAATCTCACTTTGGTGGCTTTTTCATGTTCCAAGTGTGAAGAGAAGCTACAACAAAACCTATTTTTTGTGAATATTTACATACACAAGCATATGTTGCAGGTTTCATGGTGAAATATCAGTTTTGTAGAAATCTTGGGATGTGTTATAAATGTCCATGACAATATTTTTATAGGTTTTGTGTAAGAAATTTGTGAAACCTTTCTCCCAAAAAGTGCCTACCACTAATGGCCTAAAGAGGCAAAAACTAGTCATGGAGGTCTAAGAGGGTTTGTGATGTTTTGCATATTGTAGTAGTGTATTATGATCATGTATAGTTTTTGAGGTATCATATGATGTGTTTGAGCTCGTGTTTTGATCAGATGAGATGTTTTCATGCTTAAGCCCTAATGGCATAAATTCCCTATTAGGATTTTCAAGAAGGTTTATGGAACATGTATGAAAGTGCAATATTGTTCTAGTGACATGCATATGATTTATTTAAGAGGATTGTCAAGATTCCATTGAAGTTTTATAATTGATGTATGTACTTGTTATTTTCCCTAGGGGTGTTGGAGCTTGATAATCTCAAGACTGTTTCTTGAGTCCTATATGAAGATTTGAGCAGTGTTAGAGAAGGGGTTCTTTGGAGTGTTATGCCTTAAATTAGAATTTTTTTATGAGTTTAATAAGTTTACTAAGGTCAATACCTTTCCATTGATATTCCACTTATGTTGTGAAGAGGTGATTTGGTATATAAACCATCTTGTTTTTTAAGACCTACTCTTGAGAATTATCAACATCTTTAAGTGAGGTAAAGAGATGGAGGATTTGAGTTCTTATTCCCTAGTTGATAGTGTCTCATGGATTTTGAGAGTTTGATAGGATCATGTTGCATCAATACAATTTCCTAAGAAGTCTTGACATCATGTTTTTTCATGAGATCTATGGAGCAATTAATTAAGTGTTTAGACCTAATTGATGGTGTTTGCCAAATGGATTGGTGTATCTAGAAGATGGATTTTACACATTTGTTTGTGCATTTATATGGCTATGAGAGGATGTTTCTCAAGTTTCCATAGCTTATGGAGTCTGATGGAGCTGCCTTGTGTCATTGAAGTTCAAATTATGACCATTGGAAGTGTAGACCTTGAAAGGAACGATAACTAGATCGTACCAAGCCAAGAACACAGATGTTAATCAAACACCACGATCAATAAGATGAAAGCAATTCACTAGAATAACTTTACATAAAACCTTTGCAAACAAATGAGTAGCAATATCATATATTATTATGGAACTCAATGCAATACATTGAGAATGGGCCTTGCTTAAATAGGAAAGGAATAACAATCTAAGAACCAGTCAAGGTCATAGATCAAGCCATAAATCAAGGAAATAACTAGTCATCAAAGAACTAGTCAAGACCATAGATTTAGGAGAGAACTAGACATCAAGGATCTAGTCAATACCATATATCAAGGAAAGAACTAGTCAATATCATAGATCAAGGAAAGAACTATACCTAACAACTAGATAATATCTCCTAATATCTAAATAAGATAAAAGAAATATCCACACATATAAGTGGGTGAGGATAAATACAATAAAGGTAAATAAAGTACCTAGGTGAACATGAGGTAAGGTAAATACCTACTCTAACACCCCCCCTCAAGTGAAGCTAGGGGCCAAAATAGAAGTGGCATATCCACAGTATGAGTCCTGGCAACTAGGCCTGATGAGGTACTCATGTAAAATAACTGGGAAAAAAGGGATATCGCAAGGTACCCAAAACCAATAACAAAAAAGTAAAAAGAGTAAAAACCCACTCCAAGGCATCCCAAGAAGCTCGGCTCAAAAAACTCATACAATGCTGAAGAATTTTGGTGTGCACTGTGGTCTAAATCCATTGCTCGATCACAAAACTCAAAAACAACTAACACTCTGGCTCCATCAAAATAGCTCCATATAAAGAGACTATCACATGAGTGATGTTGAAAGTGTAAAAAACACCAAACATAATTCGATCAAGTGCTGCAAATAGGTGTGCCACAATCCAAGATAAATAACCAAAACCACAAGGTAAGGACAAAAATCTAGAGTGCCACGACACAAAATCTAGAGTGCCACGATCCAAGAAAAGCCAAGGTAACAAGGCAAGGACACAAAACCTGAAGAAGCAGGATTAGCACCACACCCTCCCATACTGCTGAATGGGTGGAGTGGCACTACAAATCTGTATGAGTTGTCAAAAAAACTACTCAAACACTGACAAACTAACACTGGGATGCACCAGAATAGATCCCCCATAAGAGATACTGTCAACATGCCAAAAGTGTTGAAAATACAGATACAAAATATCTCAACAAACAAGAGAGATACACTACACCTGCTAAAGAAAAATGCTCAAAACAAGAAGCATCACAATGCATAAGGTATAGAAAGTGGAGCAAGAGGCCGAATGGTGGAGGAGCCACGCTGTAGAGTCCTCTCAATGAATGCCTATGTCATCTCCACGAGTGATCAGATATCCACCCCAAATCAACACGGATGGATGAAGAAGATGCCTACATATGACTTGGTGTAAAATGCACAATGGGTGCATGCAAAAGAACATCAGAATGTGTGTTAGGTTGATCATGTCTGGACACTGAAATCTCAGGTTTCTTAAGCCTGAGTGAAGGTGCAAAACTCATGTGTTGCTCATGATCCTCAGAAAGATTCGAGCAAACAAAAAAGGAGCTCTGTCAATGTGTGATCCCAATGAAGTATCTACTCGAAAACTAATGTCATGACGAGAATTCCACTTAACATGTGGAATAGAGGAAACAATACCCTGTGAATGTCTGCCAATGACTCACTAGTGAGACCCATAGAATGGAGCATGCGAGAACTGAATGCAGTGGTATGCTTCTTAAAAAAGCCATGCAGCTGAGAAGAAGTAGGATACACAACATGTGGTACTGTAATAGGCACAGATGTGGAAGAGCATTCAGTAATAAGCCTCATAGGTTTAGAAGCATCAAAAACAGGTACAGGCTCAAAGACTGGCATATCAATGTCAGTGGGTACAAGAGCAACAACTGCAAGTGGACTAGGAGCATGGATATGGTTGTCCACAATATGATGGTGATGTTATAGGCTAGCAAGTTTGTTCTGCAGGAGTGTATTATTGTATCCTTATCGTGAATGAGTGATTGTAGAAGAGAATTTCACTTCTTGAGCGATCTATTTTCTTCCACAAATTTTACAATATCCTCTTGAAGTCCACATACTTCAAAGAAAAGCATATCATTCTCAGAATCCATGATAGGTACAAACTGTAACTCCCAAAAATTTAGGACGTCGGGCTCAACCGAAATTGCATCCACAATTGATTACAACACTCCTCCATATTTGGCACTTTATAATTATAGTGAAAGTCTCAAAATAAATAACTCCAATGGAAATAGCACAAAAAAACACTTTTGCAAAAAAATGACACTCAAAACCGAGTTACCGATCAAAAGTTACAAGCTTTTTAATATTTTGCTCTGTTATTTATTTTAGGTGCCACTAAAACAAAGTAAAATGTTGTTGCCTTCACCACACAAATAAAATTAAAGGGGGCTGAAGTTAAGCACCTACTAGTAGGAATCACAAGTTTTAAGCCCTCATATGACCATACCATATGACCAAGGGCTAAGGATTTTAATGGGTGATTGGGAGAGAACTAGACATCAAGGATCTAGTCAATACCATAGATCAAGGAAAGAACTAGTCAATACCATAGATCAAGGAAAGAACTATAACTAACAACTAGATAATATCTCCTAATATCTAAATAAGATAAAAGAAATATCCACACACATAAGTGGGTGAGGATAAATACAATAAAGGTAAATAAAGTACCTAGGTGAACATGAGCTAAGGTAAATACCTACTCTAACAGACCTAACTATTAGGCCTAGTTGAGCAAGTTTGTATTGTAAGGATTATGCTGACCTATATGGTCCCCTTATGTAACTTGTATGAATGTGTAATGAGTCTTAATATGTTTTAGATGACTAACCTTGCATGGTAAAATGGTATTTTCTGACCTAGAGTGGTTTGTGGCATGATTCATGTATATAAAGCAAAGTGTAAAGATCATTTGAGCTAGTGGAGAGGATGGAGGTTTGAGTGAGCAAGAGGAAGTGTGTGAAGAGGGAAGAGGGATATAGAGTAAAGAAGATAAGAGTCATGATAAGTTTATAATGGCATAGGATTAGAAGCAAAATTTCATATGCCCTAATCAACATAATTTGGTGCATTCATGAGAGAAGAAGGAGAGAGAGTTGTTTGAGAGAGTTTTGAGTGAAGAGGGCTGAAAGAGTGATCAAAATCAGTTGGTTGAGCAAGAAGGTCATTAATTTATGTTCATATATTCAGGTGGCTAAGTGGGTTTTTTTTCATCTTTGGGGGTTATAGCCTCTTTATAGAGTTGGTGCTCTATTAAATAGGGGTTGGTGTTCTTTGTGGAGTGGGTGCTTCACTAAAATAAATATCTCATGTTGTGTAATATACACAAGATTACTTTATTTTGAGTAATATATGCAAAGGTTAAGGGTTTTTCTTCCCCTTAATTTTTTCCCAAATGTGTATTGTGTCATTACGTCTTTTTCTCATGTGTATGTTTTAATGTGCATTGTTTAATCGTTTTAATGCTTAAAGGTTTATAATTGTGCATGGTAAATTTTTATAAAACACTCACCTTAGGCATGCCAATTATTGAAGACAACTTCATAATAATATAGCTATAAAAATCCCCCTAAGTAGATGTTTCTTATCTAGATGACAACACTACTTCTCACTTTCGAACATTCTCTCATACTAGAACTCTTCTCAAATGAACATGATTATACATGTAGCACCTTGATTCTCTTTCTTTGATATCAATATCAGAACTTACCATACTTGGAGAAATAACCAATTGTTGGAAACATCAACTAAACTTGGAAGCACAAAACATGACATTATCCCCCTTACTCTATGCATATTATCTTTAAATGAACTCAAATAACAAGGCTACTTACCTTGTCCTTGACATGGCGAGATCTCTCTCAAACACGGACCAAGCACTAATATCAATGTCACTTCTCAATACATGGCATATACCTAATACCAATGGACCATGCACAACTACCAATTGATGATACCAATTTTTATAAACAATGAACAAATTTTTCTTACCTTTTATACATCAACAACACTCCTAGCTCTATCATCATCCTTCAACATGTCTTCATGACCTTCATAACTTCTTGACACTTAATACTTTCTCATGGAGCTAAAGATCCTCCTTCTTATCTCCCCCTTAGTTCTTGACTCCTTCACTTACTAATAGCTTGATACCAAATTGGTTTACACAAACCTCAATAACTTTCTTGCTCTTCATGCAATTGATATAGACCTTCTTCAAAACATAATTGGGACTCCAACTTTGTCTCCAAAAATGTGCTCATCAAATGAACTCTTAGACTTTAAAGTTCTAAATATGATCACATAAATAATATAAAAATTTCATACCTTGATTTTTCAACTCACAAAGAAACCAAAATCCCCTATGATCATATTCTCCTCTAATCCATATAAATGATAACAAGCTTCAAATTTCTTTGTCAGGACTTAGCTAGGTAAATTAGCAACAAAAGATATTGTTTCAAGGAATAAAACTAGTCCATCATGTTAGGGAAAGGATAATTCATGCTTTGTTTCACTATGACATCTCATATCATTCTACTTTCTTCATGTTTCATAAGTCACCAAAACCTCAATATGACATTTTCTTTAGATCAATCTGACAACCAAGTTTGTACATACATGCTTCACTATGACATGTGGCTGACTTCTCTTCTTCATGACAATAAATATAACACTATTCAACATATGCCATTAACTTCTATACACATATAACACATACCTCTTCATGAGGATGCTTCAATGAATAGTTCAACATACTAGTTTTCATGATTTCACCTTGTGTTTTGTATACCCATATTTGGTGACCTTTTTGATCTCTCTCCTAAGTACACCTATAACATGTTATCATGCCTTCAACTTTCTGTATCATAACTTCAAAAGCACTCTCCTTGGATCCAGTTAGGTCTTCATTCCCTCATAACCTTATAGGCTATATAGCTCAAAAACATATTGGTCTTACATACCAATCACCTACTCTCACATGTCACGAGACATGTATTAAGCCACAAAACACAATCATATGCTCATACATGCACACCACACTCTTCATTTTGTCTATCTACCTATAATTCTTCACAAAAGCTTCTTGATGCTCATAATTCCATGAATATGACTGGTCGATCAAGTCACCATACAAAATACTTGTAACTCATCTATATGAACACATCTTTATTTTATATATCTGGTTTGCAAAAACATGTCACTCCTCTATTATATATATCATGATATTATTATTTTCCATAGCACCTTCATACCTTGAGCTCTTCACCTTCGATTCATTCATCTTTTACTGCTACCAAGTGACTATTTCAAAACTTGAAAGATACAATTTCTTTTTCTGAAATCCAATCATATTTATCGATTTATAAATCTCCCAAACATCTCAACAAAGAATAAAAACACACTCATTTTTATACTAACTAATGAATGTCTCCATGAATCCTAATGAATACGACATGTTTTCATAAAAGATATAAAACAACATGAATTCAAGAGATTCACATATCTCCATCACCTTGCAATCCTTAAGTTGGTAGCATTTCCTTAGAATCCTCTTGGTCTTGATTGGAAATGTTGGCTTGATTTCAACATCATCCTTATTCTCCTCTATCTAGATGGTAGAAAATAATCTTGGTATTCTTAAAAAAATTATATGCTCCTCCATACATTCTTGGAACTCTTCAATATCTAATCTATGCTCTTCCATAGAAAACATTCCACCTTTGCTTATAAACTCATCAAGAATTAATTTTATTGTCATTGGTTCCTTCTTTAATTCATCTACATGATGTAATTTCATAATGTATGTCTTCCTTTATTGAACTCTAGGAGCTTCAACCTTCTTCTTATGTATTGGATATTGATGGAAAAATATTTCAATGTGATCACTTTAATGATAGTAATAATAAACAATACCATACTTACCTCTTAAATGATATGAATTGAAATTCCTTCCATAGTTCCATGATATTTTAAATCTACAATAAAAATCCTTATTTCCATATTCATTTCATGAAAATAAATATCCTTTTAGAGAAATTTCATAATCCCATGAATACTCATTCTTGGAGGCTCTTCTACATTCTCTATTGCTTTATGACCAAACCGACTACTTGTATAATAGTAACTACCTCATGAAATTTGGTTGTATAATAGGATTAGCCTTCATATTTCTCTTCAAGTTTACCTTTTGATATCCTTGGATTGATTTGCTTCATGACTTTTCATTCCAATCATATCTTTCTCTTTTATCTTCTGTGAATCCTAGACTTGTCTTATCATTATCATACTTTTGTTCACTTATCATGTTATTTAGAGCCTCAGTGCTCTTTTCAAACTTCTCAAAGGTCTTAAACTTTCTTGTTGTCTAATCCATTTCATCCTTCAAGTATTCCATCTCCATTTTGAACTTGGTGAAATCTTCTTCCTAAGTCTGTAGACTAGATGTCACAAGATGAACCTGATTTTCTAGCTCTTTGATGATGTCTTCATGTTCCTTAGCCATGTCATTGATTTTATCTTCATAATATTTGATCAAATACTTTAATTTTTTATTATTATTTATTTAGATCTTCAAATCATCTAGAGCACTCATCAATTCTGATTCTAAGTATACCTTTTCCTCTTCATCTTCGAATCTTCATTTGGACATTCAAATTATATACTTTGTTCTTTGGCCATGAATATAACTTCATTGTTATCATGATTGACATATCCATCATCACTATCAGATGAATTTTTGTCACTAACATCAAAGGATCTATTTTTGTCTTCTTTGGAATAGAAATTCTTCTTGCTCTTGAATTATCCTTTCTTGCCATCATGCTTCTTGAAAATTCTCTTATCATGCTTATGAGACTTCTTATCCTCATCATGATGTTCATCATGTTCTTCATGCTCATCATGCTCATACTTGTTCTTGTTAGGACATTTATTTGAAAAATGACCAATATTACCACAATTGAAACACTTAAATGGAAATTTACCTTTGTACTTACCTAAGCCTCTCCTTAGCTTTCTAACAAACATGGCTTCTAGCTTTTCATCATCAATATCTGAATCAGAATTATCCTTTACCTTCTTACCTTGTGCCTTATTTTCAGCCTTGAAAGAAACATCCTTCTTGGAAGGTCTTCCATCATCTTTTCTCATCTCATAGGCATTCAAGATGCCATGAAGCTCATCCATATGTAATGTTCTCAAATCCTTGGCTTTTTCTACAGCATATATCTTAGAGTCAAACTTGGGTAAAAATACCTCAATACCTTTTGGATAACTATTGATTCCTCCATATTTTATCCTAAACATATGATGATATTAACCACCTCATCAACTCTCAAAATATAAGCAACAATGTTCTCATCTTCCTTCATTCTCAAGCTCTCAAACTGTCTTCTATAGGTCTATAATTTTTCCAACTTGACCTTGGTGTCACCTTCATAGATATCTGTAACTTCTCCCAAATTCCTTTGGATGTATCATAATGCATGACCTTCACAAACTCATCCTATGAAAGGCCACATAAGATAGCATTCATTTATTTATGATTTCTTTCACAAGATTTATTTCTGTTGCATCAATTTTTAGTGTAGGGGTATAGTGTATCCAGCAACCACTTGATTATAAAATTTCATATCCTAATGACATTAGATAGTTCTTCATTTTGATGCTCAAAAATACATAATTGGTCCCATTGAAAAGAGGAGCTTTATTGGTAGAGAAACCTCTTTGAACCTGATTTCTCGCCATACCTATGCTTCAAGGATCACCTTCAAGTTGTTAAGATACTTTAAAGGACATCCTCTGATACCAATTATTAGAAGCACAACCACTAAGAGGGGGTGAATCAGTGTCCTTATAAACTTTTACTTTAATTATATTAAATTGCATGAATCATCAAAGAACCCATTCAATCATACATTAACCATAGTGATTTTATTATGCATGAAATAACCATTCACATGAACATAGTGAAAGAGATAACACAATTACGTGTGTGGGAAACCCTTAAAGGGAATAAAACCCACTAATCTTTGTATTAAAACAAAAATCAATATTTAGTGAAGCACCAAATCCACAAGGAGAACCAACTTGACTTTAGCAAGAACCCACTTATAAGGATGCTACAACCCCCTAAGATTTATTAAAGCACCAACTACCTAGGGTTTTATCAACCACCAGCTTGTAAGGAATACTCAACACCAACTCAGCCACATATGAATGTTTTCCACCATCTTCTTGTTGTTATCTCAACAAATGATGGGATTTTTTCTCTTCTTCACTCTCCTGCTCTCTTTTTCTTTGTTTATTCTCTATCTCTAATGTATAAACATGCACTTAGGCTTCTTTCACACACTTTTATGCTCAATCAAAAAATGACATTCATACACCTACTCATCTGCTCTTGAAGACTCTTCAAACTACCTTGTTTGCTCACTTGCTCATCATTATTCTTTACTTAGACTCAAGCATGCACAAATTTTCTTTCATAGCTATACCACCTTAATATATTCATCATACACACCTTTTTCATAGTCTTAAATACCTCTTACATCTCTCTCTAGCCCTTATAGTTCGGATCATCTCATAATAATAAAAACTTAGGCCTAAAATTGTCTTGCTTATATAAATTTAATTTGAATAAATCATCAACTATGTCAGTCTAAGACAACTTATGTTGTCCATAAAAAATATCAAATATAATAGTACAAACATGTAAACATCTCATTATAAACTCCTTTAGGTAAGATCTAACTCCATTAGGCCTAAAACACCATTAAGGCCTAGAATATTAGGTCTACTCCATAACAAACCACCTTGAGCATCTTTGGCTCACAAATACTTCACCAAAACATAAGAACATAGCATATGATTTTTCAATGAAATCTACATACTTACTCCATGTTTTAATATCTCTACGAACTAACCATATATGCCATGAAACCTTCTTGAGAACAAAGACTACCAAACTGCCCCAAAAATCAATCTTCAAGAATGAAGCTTGAACACCCTCAAGCAACTTAGCCATGACAAATGAAACATGTACATAGGTACACCATGATATTAACAACATATCTAAAGACATTATACACCTTCATTAAAGGTATAAGGGTTCAAGAACAACTTTTAACCATGAACACCAAAAACTGTCAAAATTATCCTAAAAGCTATTCTTCATAAATTGACTTTATATGACCACTTAATGACTAGACCTTGTCCAAAAAACATCATATACATGTATTATAGGTCCATAGAATCCTAAAACATCCATTTAGTCAGATTTTCTAATGCAAAACTTGACTTTTACATAAAATCCTTCAAAAAAACATACATGTACCTTCACTTTTTCTCTCACATATGCCAACACAAAACCACTTGGAGATATTTGGGGATTCCTCTACATGTTCCAATTGTGAAACTTGAAAATCCAATCCATTCCGAGAATGTTTTAGAAATATCTCTCCTATCAAATTCAAGCTAGGGTTTTATAAATGTTTTGGTGTTAATGATTGTTCATAAAGCTCTAGACCTCAATTAAAAAACTAATACCTAGGAAATATTATCTAGTCCACTCCTCTAGCTATCCTAAAAATATTGGGTCCCCATGTAAAAATTTCACGTGCTAATGAGCATCAGAAAGTACACCTCGAGCTTGCATTCTTCATTCTTATGAACTTGATAAGACCAAAATTACATTTTCTTGCTTTATATTCCAAATTAAGACCTAAAACTTGACATGCATACCTGAAATAACATGTCAAACCTATATCCATACATTCATTTAAACTATTACTCTAAAAATGATCTACCTACCTTAATAGAATAGGAAAACCTCAAGAATGGTCTAGGTGCAGACCTAGAAAATTACTTTTCATGCTTTTTCCTTCAAGCCCTGACCTCAAAACATCATGAACATACTTAGGAAAAATTGTCACACCTCTTAAAATGCTCACATGCCAGTAATTTCCTTGTAAACTGATCTTCATACCTCATTAGTTCATGTTTTCTTCACTTTTCCTTCTACATCTTGGACTTCATGCTTGAAATTATCCTGCATACCTCTTCTCATGCATTCTAAACCTTGTTCTCGTGCTCAAACCAAAATTTAAAACCTCTAATACCTTTATTTACTCCACTCACAAAGCTACCATGCTTAAATTTTCATCATACCTTCTCAAGAACATCCTTATCTTCACATGGTCTTCAAATTCTCTCTCTCAAACATTGTCAATCAACCTTCACGCATCTCTTTGACATCAATGACTCACTCAACACTCTTTAAATGACATCAATGATAATAATATCATCTTGAAATAACATCATGCATACCATCAAGCTTTGACGTCAATGACAATCATTCAACAAGGAAATATTGCATACATTAAGACCAGATCTAGGATCAATTAGGACATGGTTAATAAGGAGATTACAAAGTTGAATCTGGGTATAAAATGGGGAAGAATCTTAGTCAAAGTTATGAGAAAGCATGAAAGATCCAATAATGGGAGTGTAAACAATGGATTCACCAAATTATTTAATAAATTTATATATAAGATAACGACATTGTTGATCAAAGAGATAAAATAGTAAATAAGTAAGATCGAGAAAAGGAATTACCAGTAAAAGTGATAGATAGGGTTTATAAAATGACTCGTGTTGTAACTATAGGACTGAATCGATTCTAGACTAGATACGAATCTAAAAGGGAAGATTCATAAATATTATTGATAAACCATGGAAATCAAATGTGGTAGCTAACTTTCTCTCAAGGTTAACCATTTCGGTATAGAGGAGCAGGTCAATGATGATTTTTCATATGAATATCTATTTTCAATCTCATATGTTACTCCTTAGTTTGCATACATGGCCAACTACTTAGCTACATGGAAGTTCCCATCTTTCCTCACTCTTAAAAAAGGAAACAATTAATGAAACAAAGTGTGATGTATACATGGTTTAATGGAATGCTTTTTAAATGTGGGCATGATCATGTATTACACAGGTGTGTAGCTGAAGATGATATCTTTGATATACTTAGAGCATGTCATGATGAACCATTAGGAGGAAATTATTCATTCAAAAGCACAATCCACAAAGTCTTAGGAGTTAGATACTTTTTTCCTCCTTTGCATAAAGATGTCAAAAAGTATGTATGGAAATGTGATCAATGTCAAAGGATGGGAAAACCAACACCTACAACTGAGATGCCACTCCAACCTCAAGTAGTTCTAGATCCATTTGAGAAGTGGGGTTGGATTTCATTGGACCAATTGACCCACCTTCTCAAGGAAAGGATTACATCTTAGTTTTTACAAACTATGTTACAAAGTGGGTTGAGGTGCAAGCTCTCTAATATGCAAGGGATGAGAAAGTTGCAAACTTCTTATATGAACACATCTTCCAATGGTTTGGAGCACTAAGATCCATTATTTTATATCAAGGACCATAGTTTATGTCAAGTGTAATTAATTCTTTTGTGGAAACATATCAATTAAGTCATGAGAAATAATACAGATACCATCCTCAATCCAATGGTCAAGTTGAAGTCACTAATAGGGAATTGGATAACATTCTAACCAAGATAGTAGATCTCTTAAGGAAAATTTGGGTTCAAAAATTACCTAAGGCAGTATGGGATTACAACACCACTTGGAAGACAACCACAGGATTCACTCCTTATGATTTGTTCTATGGAAAGAAACCTATCTTTCCCATAGAATTTGAAATTTATACCTTAAGGATAGTTATTGCACTAGGAATTGAATTATCAGAAGCACAACAAGCAAGGATTATTCAGTTGAATGAATTGGATGAGATGAGGTTACAAGCACTACACCAAACAGAAATCATCCAACATCAAAGAAAATTATGGCATGATAGTCATATTAAGAAAAGGAAGTTTCAAAAAGGGGATTAGGCTCTTCTATTTGATTCAAAGTACAAGGACTTTAAAGGAAATTGCAAACAAGATGGATGGGTCCATACCAAATTGATGAATTATTCAATAATGGGACCATACAATTGATTCCAATTGATGGTGAAATAAGATTAATGTTGGTTAATGGCCATATATTGAGGTTATACCAAAATCTAGCATCAAAGGAAGAGTTCAAAAAGATGTTACAAGAGAATGTGGCTCTGAATTGCTTAGACAAGGTTTCCCTGTCCAAGTCAACTCAAAGCTAAATTAATTCTCAATAAAAATAATAAATAGGGGATGGTTGAAAACCAGTGATGGCAGCCATCATCCTATGAAGGAATGGTTGAAAACCAGAAATCCCAACCATTCCTTCCAAAAAAATGAAGAAAAAAAAAGAAAATGATATTTGAAAATAAAATGCAGGTGGCTAAAAACCAACAATGGCGGTCACCTAGGAATCATGGCATCAATAAATGTGTTGTGACAACATGCAGAGATAGAAAATTAGAATAAAGGTCTTGAGTAACATATTTGACAAGTGATTATTAACAAGGTATGTGCCATCACTTTTCTTCAAATATTAAAAAAGTCCAATTATAAGATGGTAATTATTAATCTTATGTGAAATGATGACTCCCCATTTCCAATGCTTCCGCAAGCATCCCACAACTCAATAGATCTTATGCACATACCTAATTAATCACTCTCACTTACCAATATATTCCCCATATTGTCAGTTGTCCCATCACAATTGGTTAAATTTTACCCAATTCATGTTGTTTGTTTATAAAACCATTTTCATCCCTCCATTTTCTCATTTTCATTTCTTCCCTATTTTCATTCCATTCTTTCACTATCACCATTTTCATTCATTTACTATCGAAATTTTCATTCCTACACTATCACTTTCTCTATTCATGTTCTCTAGTTCCTTTTTTGTTCCATACTAACAATGGGGTTAGGCTTCATCATGAACCGACAAGTTTGGTTGAATTGCTCTCAGACAGAAAATCAATAGCATTTTTCAAAAATTAGGATGGTTGGATTTCATACTTGTATATGAATAATTCAACCCCATATGATAGAATAATTTGCAGCAAACATTGTGGAAGGACACTCAAAAGTAAAAGGTAAGAAATATTGTTTATCTCCTCCATAATTAGTCAATTTTTGGCATTCCTAAGGAAGGACAATGAGTCAATTCCAGGACCCCCTAATCTGAAATTATTAAACGTTTTATTGTTGGAAAGAAATAAAAATTATAATTGGTGATTGATAATAAAGGGAATGTCGATGGTGTCAAAATAAGTACTTTCCCTACTTTAAGCCATGGTAAGATGTAGCAAAATGGGTTATGTGAAGGTCAATATGAAGTTATCCGAGGCCCAGCCTTGAGAATTCTTATTAACCTCCACCATGGGCAAATGAAGGCCACAACAAATTTAATCTTCCATAGTATCTGTTTGACTCTATTTCCTCTGCAACCGAGAAATTTTGTTAGGGTTCCTCTTATCTCAAGTTCCAAGGTTGTATTCATTTCGTATGTAAGATTCACTTCATTAAGAAGCATCATGTTCTTTAAAAGTGGGTAAAATTCTAAAATACATATGCCCTTAAAAATTTTGTATTTCTAGAAAGAGGGCCCTCCATTTCAAAGAGACCAAGGAAATGCATTAGGTCATCAGGGCCAAACCATACCATAGAAGAGCATCAAACTCAAAATGTTCCTTTGCAAGAGAAACAAGAAGCAACAGGTAATCATACAATCCTTACACCAAACACATCCTACTTCTCCACCTACCTTTACATATCTTCTAGGACCTATTTATGATAAAACAACAACCATTGTTGAAGATTCTCTCATTCATGACAAGGTAAAAGCACCTATGCTTGAAGGTGATCTTATCTCAATTTTGATTTTGAGACCCTTATTAGCTATTTATAAGGTTCATTATGAGCTACAAAAATATCAAGAAATAATTTCCCAATTACAACTCATCTTACAAATAAAAGAGGCAAACATTTCTCAGTTGGAGGCAGAAAAGGAACATATAATTCAGCACCTCCAACAGACATTGGAGTAGAAAGAGGAGATCATCCAACAACTTCATCACATTGTAGAGGAGAAAGAACAAATAATTCAATTCATACAGGCTAGAACTGAATAATTAACCACCGAACTTGCACTCTTACAAGGAGATAAGGAGAAAACAAAGTCTATGGAAACCATTGATCAAATAATTCAAACAGACTTTGTATTCCCCCAAATCATTGTCTTAAAAGGTATGGTCAAATGGATGAAGTAGTGTTATGATCTTAGAGGGGTAGTAGAGGAGAATAAAATATTGAAAGAGGAAAATAAGGTACTTCAGGATAACATGCTTGTTCTTTACCATTTGTATGACCAAGCCCTTGCTTGTAGAGCACCTTCCAATTTCTATGCCTTATTCTTGAAGGAGAAGTTCTTCAAATGGAAAGCTTCCAGAGTCTGCTCCACTAAATCCATAGAGTTTGAAAATGATAAGAAATTTTTGGGAGCATATGCAGTAGCTAATACAATTGGTAAGAATTTGTTATGTGAATTTTATGTCCACAAATTTCTGCTCCCTGAGTAGGTGGAAATACCAATCAACTTGTATGTGGGGGAAGTGCAATTGAGATATTTTGTTTCCACTTTAAGACATCGATTAGTCTAGCATGACAAAAGGGGAGATTACATGAGAGAAGAAACTAATGCAGGTATCTTGATGAGGTATGATCTTTAAGCACCATTGAGATTCTTCAGGAGGTATTACGATCAAGTTTATTATATACAACTTGTGGAAAAATACAAGGAAAATATCTCAACTTGTGTATCTAAATTCAAGGAGTATGTACCCCAAATTTAACATGAATTTCCTTACTTTTCAACTACGGTATGGATTAATTCTAGAGGTATGGAAGAAGAAGGAGGTTATTTCCCCAACTAACCTCGATGGTCATTAAAGAGAGAAAAAGACCTCTACAAAATCATGCTGGAAATGTAAGAGAAATGGATCGGTATGAGATTTTGACCACCATTGGTATTAGAACCTAAGCCAAGATGGAACAACATATAGGATTATCCTACTAAGAGATATAAAACATGGAGGGAGACAGTGATCAAATTTTTTAGGTTTTGTAATACATAACAAAATGAAACATGGCTCACTTTTACAAATGAGTATAATTGTATATGAATTGTAGAAGCTCTTAATAGAAACCCCTGTAGTAGGTGTTAGGTTTTGGAGCATGTTTTCATGTGAGAAAGTGTTGAAGACTGTACACTAAGAGTACTATACACTTTCCACAATTGTCTCACCGGGGTTTGGGGCAGAGTTGGGCCCTAAGTGGGTGTTCAGGGGCATAGCCCCCGAGATTAAAAAAATTGGCCTTAAAACGTGCCCGATATACCAAGAAACATTTTTTTCTCATATGGGCTAGATTTTTGGGCATGTTTTTCTTGGTGATGATGAGCCTTGCAGCATAGTTGGAAAAGGTTACATTCGGGTTAAGATGCAGAATGGAATACTTGGCTATTGAAGGATGTCGGACATGTACCTATATTAAAACGCAATTTGATATTGGCGGGCGGTTGGGAAGTGATGGTTGTATTGTGATATTTACAGTAGACTCTTGGAAGGTTACCAATGGTGCTCTTGTGGTGGCAAGAGGTAAGAAGGTTGGAACCTTGTATTTAACCACTTATAGCACTAATGTTTTTAATCTTGTGGCTTTAGAAGTAGATACAACATTGTGGCACTATAGGCTCGGTCATATGAGCCATAAGGGCATGGAGATCATAAAGAAGGATTTTCTCGGATATACAAAAACATGTTTGGAGTTTTGTGAGGACTACATATATGGGAAACATAAGTGAGTAAGGTTTCTCAAGGTTGGACCTACAAAGAAAGAGAGTAAGTTAGAGCTGGTACATTCTGATGTGTGGGGGCCGGCTCAGGTATCATCTCTTGGGGGTTCAAGTTATTATGTTACTTTTATTGATGATGCAACAAGGAAAGTTTGAGTTTATTGTATTAGAAACAAATCTGATGTATTTGACACTTTTGTTAAATGGAAAGCCTTGGTAGAGAATGAAATAGGTCTTAAGCTAAAATGTCTCAAGTCAGATAATAGAGGGGAGTATTGTAGTAATGAATTTGATCATTATTGTTCTAAGAATGGAATCCACGGGAAAAGATGGTTCCAGGAACTCCACAGTAGAATGGGGTGTTAGAAAGGATTAACAGAACAATAATGAAAGGTGCTAGGAGCATGAGGTTACATGCAGGATTGCCTCTTTCTTTTTGGGAAGAAGCGGTGAGCATAACTATGTACTTGATAAATAGAGGACCTTCAAGTGCCTTGGATGGAGGCATACTTGAGGAGGCTTGGTATGGTAAGAAATTTGATTATTCATTTCTTAGAGTCTTTAGATGTGAGGTGTTTTTCCATATAGACAAGGATGATAGGACCAAGCTAGAGGCTAAATCAGAAAAATGTAATTTCATTGGTTATGGTGGTGATGAATTTGGATATAAATGTTGGATTATTAAGGACAAGAAAATCATTCGATCTAGGGATGTGGTCTTTAATGAGAAATTTATGTATAAGCAGTAGTTGCAGGAAAATAGGGAAGAATCCAAGAAATAATATGCAGCGGTAGAGGATCTTCCGGATGGGAAAGTGACACATGAATCAGTTCAGGAACCTACTCAACAGAACCCCAAACTCCTATATTGAGGAGGTCTTCTAGGGTAAGAAGAGAACATGAATGTTTTTCTCCTTCTCTTTATTATTTATTACTCATTGATGGTGGAGAGCCAGAGAGATTTGATGAAGAAATGCAGGTAGATGCCAGGAAGAAGTGGGAGAAAGCCATGGATGAGGAGCATCAGACTCTCATGGAGAACCAGACATGGGATTTGGTAAAGCTACGAAGGCAAAAGAGCATTATAGAACAAGTGGGTGTTCGATTCAAAGAGGAAGAAGGGGGAAAGAAAAGATGCAAGCCCGGTTGGTGGTCAAGGGTTTGCATGAGAAAAAAAAGGTATAGATTTTGATGATATTTTTTCTCCTGTAGTAAAAATGACTTCTATTAGAACTATTCTAGGAATAGTTACAGCAGAAGACTTGCACTTAGAACAGCTTGATGTAAATACTACATTTCTCCATGGTGATTTGGAGGAGGAACTATATATGAAGCAACTTGAGAGGGCTATGAGGTCAAAGTTAAAGAGGAGATGGTGTGCAAATTGAAGAAGATATTTTATGGCTTGAAACAAGCCCACGTCAATGGTATTAAAAATTTGATAGCTTCATGATGGAGCAAGGTTATATTAGATTCATTCTAACCATTGCATGTATACAAATAAATTTGAGGATGGCGGTTATATTTTCATTTTTCTGTATTTGGATGACATGTTGGTTGCAGGTAAAAACATGTAAGAAATAAAAGTACTCAAGAAGCAGCTAAGTGAATCCTTTGCTATGAAGGATTTGGGGGCAGCCAAACAAATCCTTAGTATGAGGATATCTCGGGATGGGAAGGAATGAAAGCTGAGTTTATCTTAAGAAGAGTACTTTAAGAAGGTCTTGGAGAGGTTTAATCTGCAGGATGCTAAACCGGTTGGGACTCCTTTGGCATGCCATTTCAAGTTATCAGAGGAACAATGTCCCAAGACAGAGCAAGAGAGAAACCAGATGTACAAGGTACCTTACTCATCAGCGGTTGGCATTTTGATGTATGCCATGGTGTGCACTAGTCCTGATATTTCCCATGTAGTGGGAGCGGTGAGTATATTTATGAGTGATCCGGGTAGAGATCACTTACGATAGGTGGTATAGCAGTGGATCCTTTGGTATTTGAGAGAGGGACCATGGGGGACAGTTTTGTGCTATAGTGGATCAGACACCATTTTTTGTATGGTTATGTAGATTCAAATATGGCTGGAGATGTAAACAGCAGGATGAGGAGCATGGCATGTTATGTTTACATTGTATGTGGGATAGTATTGAGTGGATTTCATGACTACAGAAGCCGGTGGCTTTGTCAACCATGAGGTGAGTATGTTGCTGCCATAGAGGTAAGCGAAGAAATGATTTGGTTACAAAAATTGTTTGAGGAGTTGGGGCATAAGAAGGAGGAAGGAAAGCTACATATTGATAGTCAGAGTGTTATACACCTAGCTAAGAACTTTCTTTTCACTATAAAACGAAGCATATATAGTTAAGGTACCATTTCATCAGGACAACTTTGGAGGAAGAGAAGTTGAAGCTAGAGAAGATTCATACCAATCAAAATCCTGTAGACATGATGACCAAGGTGGTCACAAGGGAAAAATTAAAGTTGTGTTCAGCTTTGGTTGGTCTTCATGGAAACTAGTGAAGGGTTGAGAAGCTTGCTCAGAGGAAAACTAGTCTCCAAGTGGGAGATTGTTAGGTTGTGGAGCCTATTTTCATGTGAGAAAGTGTTAAATATTGTACACTAAGAGTATTATACACTTTCCACAGTTGTCTCACCGGGGTTTGGGTTGGGCTAGGTTGGGCCCCAAGTAGGGGTTTGGGGCGCAACCCCGAGAAAAAAATTGGCCTTAAAACGTCCGATATACCGGGAAACGTTCTTTTCTCATATGGGTGGGATTTTTGACCCATAGGTTTATGGGACGGTTTTGGCCCATGGTTTTGATACCCACGGTTTTGTAAAACTGCTTAAGTAGTTGTCTACTTATATGGTTTTATGCATATGGTAGGTATAATGTAACATTGCAGATGTGTTTTGAATTCGGGTGTGAATTATGTAGAGTTTGTTGAGCATAGCTCCAAACAGATCTAGGTATTGTATTGAGAGAGTGGTGGCTTGTAATAAAATTTGAGCAAGTGATTCTTGGTGGACATAGCCTAAATTGGGTGAACCACGTTAAATATTGTCTCTTTGTGTTGTGTTATTTTATTCTTCACTTTTATTTGAGATCTATAATATTTTCTACATATTAGTTTCTACTGTTGCGATTATGTGAGGGATTATTCCACATATTTTATCCCTTATTTCCTAACAATAGGAGCACTGATAACCCTTAAGTATGGGGGAGTGATAAGCCTTGTCAATTCCTATGTAAACCCCCATTTTGTTGTGTCATCATTTTGTACTAAGAATGATATTAACATTTTGTAATTAATACTTTTATATATTTTAAAGGAAATTTTTGTGCATAACCTTGTTTATTTTCATCTTATCTATGCTTCTTCAAATGAGTTAAATAAATTTGTATATGCACTAACAATATGGTTTAAAAACATATCTTAATCCCAAAGCGGGACTCAGTTCTCTCTTTAGAGTGCAAGAATCACTAAAGCATTGGCACAAGACATGCTTTGGAGCACAAGACTCGTGCTAAGGAAGCACAAGACTCATATGAAGGAAGAAATGGGACTCGATAACAAGGAGGTGATTTGATTTAGTCAGTTGTAGACACTAGGTTAATGTCACCCGCCTACACCCCGTACGTGCACAATAAATCATTTAACCTATCATCCTAACATAACATAAATCACTACTCTCTACTTGTAAAATCATCTTCTCACCCCCATAAATCTTCTTTACTTACCCTAACCTCCCTAAGCCTCCTAACCACTTGTAACCCATCTTAATTTTTTTTCCTAACCATCTAACTCCATAACCACACCTAACCTCTCCCTAACCATTTACTATCTTCCCCATACCTAAAACTCCATTTTGGAAGTGGTTAAAACCACTTCCAAAAAGTTCCTCCACATTTTCTTGGATCTCTAACAACTCTAAAAATCACCATCGATTATAAATAGAATCACATAACTTTGTTTCAAGGGATCCTTGAATTTGCTAAGTGAAACTTTTTCATTCCAACGATCTTCAAGAACCTAATGTAACGAAGCCTTGTCACTCCAAGAAGCCATACCACATCACCTTGTGAAATCATACATCTTCAATACCTTCCACACACTATCATATAGTCAGTAATTTCATCACCATAAACTCTTTATGATCCCCTGTAAGAATTTTATACCATTTTCATACCAACGATAAGCTCTATCTGTCTATTCTTGTTTTCATTTAATTTATATATCTAAATAAAATTAAAACAAGAATTTTTAGTCTCTATTATTAATCAGCTTAGCATTTTTTCAAACAAACAACTTTTTTATAGGAATCAACCACGATTCCTTTAATCATCCACGAATATCCCAAATCATATATGATTTTTATGAATTTTCTGCAATTGTTTTCAATCTAATTCATTGTTGTTAGTCTACATTTTTATCATCTTTTATCTATCAATATCGATTTAATATGTCTATTTCCAAGAATTGTCTCCTATAGATGACTGTTCCAAGACAATCCCATCCAATCACAAGAATTTACAATCTCCCGGTTTTCAAACAACCATTTGTGTGGGAGAAATTCAACATCCTCCATGAGCTCATTTTGTGTGCCATCACATTTACACCAACCTTTGAGGACATTGATGAAAAATACGAGATCCTAACAAGATCTAAGAAGTAACCAAGAAATATTAATATAACTACGTGAGAATTTTGAGCTCATCACACCCCTAGCCTAGGCCACCTATGAAGTTGAACAAGATCTTCCTATCCATATTGATTTCTAGCTTCCTTATCTTAGATCATTACATTATCTTTATCAAATCCACTTAATTGTAACAATGAGTTGACACCCTTCAAGGAATTCCCTTTGGATTCCTAGGATTATCCTTTTCTAAAAACTTGTTATCCTATCTATCTAAAAAAATTGCTATCTTTTTTGTAGGTCTCTTCACTTGGAAATAGGAAGAGCAATTTTTCATTTTTCATTTTTCATCATCCGACATTGTGACATTTTGAGTCTTAAGTACTTTTAGCACTTTCGATAGTATTTACTAAAAACTACCTAATACATTCATGGCACGTCGGGTGGGACCAATTACCTTTCTTTTCTTTAATTTATTTTTTTGTCATTCTTGGTTTTCTTCTCTGTAATCACTTACGATTTCATGAAATTTCCAGCAAGTGATTCCTGCAATCACCGATGATTCCTATGAATTTTTACTGATTACTCAATTTGTTTCCTTTCATATCAATTTTTTGTCTTCTGTGTTCTGAGTTTATCTAACATTGCAAGTTTTCTGCTCTGGATCTTCTATTTCTATGTTCAAAAATAAGATACAAATCAAAAATAAAATCAAAATCAAAAAGGAAAATCAATCACAAGTATGCTTCCCCCTTTCATCATTTTATTTTATAGCATTTTATTTTCTTGTTTTCCTCATCAAATTAACATTTCCTTTGGGATCTAAAACGAACATTCATAAATGCTTGATCACATAGTATAATTAAGAGTTAACAAATTACATTCACATAACTCCCCTCACACACAACCAAACCACATTGAACACAACTTGCATCTAAACATTCCTTCTTAGGTGGACCTACTTGGATTTAATCACTAAGAGGATAATCCAACTCGGTGTTCTGGCCTAGTATAAATAAGCTAGTGGGAAGTATATTGGCTAAGCACCTAACACCCTTATCATTGCGGGACCATGAAGTGATGGGGTAGGCCCCAATACCATGCCTCATACCAACACCAACACGATTTGAGCCACGTGTACCTTTAGGTATATCGAGGACTCCATCCTTTAACATCACCTGAATTCAGCCATAGATTGGCATTTCCTAGTGCCCTCTTAACTATTTTTCACATTTCACCTTTTCTTAAAGTTAATCAAGATGAAAAAATTCTCTTGTGTGATTTTTTTATTTGATTGTAATCAACCATCTATTTTATTTTTTTCTTCTTAGTGATTACTTGTTTGTTTTCATGGTCCTAACCAAAAGTCCCATTTACAAAACTCTAATAACATGACCGAACATTTACAATGGTCCTTAGAAAACATCCAGTCTTGCATTTATGACACCACACATATAATTGACCAATATCGAGCATCTTCGTCACCTCTGCATGACAATCAAGAAAACCCTCACTCTCCTAGTAGTCAATCTACTACATCAAGAAATCATTGATCCACCTAGCCCTTGTTTATTCAATAGTGATGACCCAAGTATTCACGAGATATTTTGGATTCAAACCTCGTGGCCTTGAATGCATATCTTGTTGCTTGAGGATTTTTCCTCCAATAACACACACCTAAATAGTGACATTTTATCACCAATTTCACTTATGACTTTTCTTGGATCATTGACCCTAACCATGAGCCGGTTATCCAACATATTCATCCCTATTCTACTGCATTAGTGGACCAAAAACATCAACCCCACATCATCAACCCACGTTATCACTTTTAATCCCAACGTTGTTTCTTCACAAGATACAACCAACCAAAAATTATCATTCTCACTAGATCTCTCATCTAACTCCACCTCATCACAAAACAACATCAACACATCTTCTTCCACTTCTAGTCCTCTAGTCTCTTCCAATTCTATTCATCTAGTCTCTTCAGTTCTAGTCCTCTAGTCTCTTCCACTTCTAGTCCTCTAGTCTCTTCCACTGTCCAAACATCTCATGTAATCTCGATAGCCATCCCACTTAGTGTGTCTCAACCTACTTCTTCACAACAACCCATGTCATCCATTTAGAATGTGGTCATGTACATCCCAACATTGATACCCCTCATCAATATCAGCTCTATCTCTAAAATTCACCCTTATTAACAGTAGTCATCAACCACCCCTATTTCATAAATCCCCTCTCAGTTCCTGCCTCAACAATCCCATCCACTTATTAACACTTCCATCCTGTCTCAATACATACCCCAATATTCTTAACCCTTTATCCATACTTTCATTCCCTTTCGGCATATACCCAGTCATAATCCTTTATCCATACTTCCAACCCATCCCACAATATACCCCAACAGTCACAACCCCTTATAAATACTTTGATTCCTATCCAAAGGTATCAATACATCCAACCCTCATAACCCCTAGTCTCACAACCAATATACAACATTCATATGAGTAACCCACTCCAGCATAATATTCCCATGTCATATCAGACATATTAGTAACTAAACTCATATACATATAATCCACCAGGCCCTTCATCATTTAATCCCCAACAACCAACACAAAATGATTCTCTGCAAGCATTAATGAACATGATCTCTATCCTTGAAGATGCCTCTATGGGTCCCAAAAATAATCTATCTTATGAACATATTTGCAATGAACCCATTCATCCCTTTGTACCATACAAATTGTATCCTCCACATTAGGAACT
The DNA here is from genome assembly GCA_018340775.1 of Taxus wallichiana var. yunnanensis. Classification (NCBI taxonomy): domain Eukaryota; kingdom Viridiplantae; phylum Streptophyta; class Pinopsida; order Cupressales; family Taxaceae; genus Taxus; species Taxus wallichiana. Next base: position 133,576,778 of record CM031238.1, on the reverse strand, counting down.
CCCTAAGTTCCTTAAATTCTATAGAAAAGAGGACCCTCGACAACACATTTAGGAATTATTTCATGCCTCTTACCTTATTGCACATGACTAGGACCTCATGTTAAGTACATTCCCCATGTCCTTAGTTGGTTCTGCATTAGAATGATATAACATTATTCCACAATACTCACGCTTCTCCTTTACACACCTTGTATAGCTTTTCTTAGAACACTTTTCGATCAACATCACCCATAAAGTCAACATTACCGATATTTACACCTTTAAACAATTCAACAATGAATATATCACATATTTCATCACTCGTTGGAGGGTATAATTAACCAATTATCCTTCTCACTCCCACAAAAAGAGGTAATCAAGTTGTTTTCTCATTCCTATGCCAAACACATATCATTGAAATTACAAATTCAATCCTTCCAAATATTTGATGAAGCCTTTACTATGGGTCGTAAACTAGAACTTTGCACTCTCAAGAATGGTAAGCTTAAACTTAGATCAAAGAATCCTAAACTTGAATCCTCGTTCAAACCATCCTCTAGTCATGACAAATCTAAAACTTTAGCAAACACGATTGTCATAAAATCCGCTTCCAAGGAACATTCAGCTCTCGAATGCACACGCCCTCAATGTAATTATACACTGATTGGTGAATCTTATAGCATGTTTTTCAACAAGATCTTAGCTGCATGTATGATCACCCTTCCACATATATGTCTTGTTTACACATCTGTCTTAAAACCCTCTTGGTATCAAGATAATTACTACTACAAATACCATAGGGTCAAGGATCGCGACATAGAAAGGTGTCACTCATTCAGAAACGTCCTTGAGAACCTTATCGAAAAGGTGAGTTACAACTAGATAACCCAAATGTACCTCCAAATCAGAAATTAGACGTATTCAAAAACCTTTTCCAAACCATGCTCTATCTACCAAAAACCATCATCTAATGTCGTCCACTCTCATCACATTATTAATATTATCAAATATCAATAACCCACACCTCCAACATCTAATTCTCCTCTCACATAAGCATTATTTGAACCATCCATATCATCGAAATTACCTATCGTTTCTATTATAGAAATGTCACCTAAATTATCCACATCATCAGGACCTAGTGTTTTTCCTAGAAGCACCCATTGAATCACATAATCTCCCTAGTCTTGCCTCTAACAAGACCATGAATCCCTCCACATCCATCACATCTACTTTAAACTCACCTGTGATCTCTTCTAAACAACCCATCACACAAATCATGAAAATATCTTTTGAATATACATCATATGACATTATGTATGAAATCTTAAAAAATCCACTACACGACCTCCAATCCCTTCATCTAAAATCACACCACAAAATCATACAAAAACCTCAAGTACATGATCCAAAGTCCTTTCTCTTTATTTTAGGGCCACACCCCTCATACAAATTTTTAGTTACAATTAAATAATCCAAGATCATCCCTCGGTTGACATCTAAGCATGTAACGCATGATAAATGATCCCATCAACATTAATTTCTAAATAATCTAATAGAACATCAATTCCTTCAACCTCGCCTCGATAGGACACTATGCAAAAATCCTTGAAAGGCTCATCCAAAAATCTATCATAACCCTACCTCCTCTTAATCCATCTGGCTCTCAAGGGTGAAAACCTTTTGGTATAAATTTGAAGCATCTTTTGATTAGTATTGAACACCAAGACATTCTACCGAGGATTGAAAATCCCTTCACACTATCATTCAAAGCCTCGCTAATAAAGGACTTCTTCCCATAGATATAGAACAATCAAATCCAGTCAAAATAACCCATCATACATTTAAAACCACTACATCCAAACCATCATCTGATACTACATATACATATAGCAAGGAGAGGCTTCTTCTAGAAAATCCATGCTTCATCAAATTGACATAGTACGTATAACTACCAAATCTCGTGCACAAGACCTAAGACTTTAGATCAAATAAAGTCCAAGGTCTCCATCCCTCTCACTCTTGAATCACCTAATCCAACACCTCCTACCAAGGCTAAGGTATCCATCCTTTCCACTCCACATACCCAATCTACCACTTCCGTATAGAATATCATCATCAAACAACTCCATCAAGCTCTAGTAAAGATGTTCCTTTACAAACTTGTGCAAACCTCACCACAACATCGACAATCCATGATCGAGACACTTTAATCTATATCGGTTCCCTCATATGATCCATAGCCATTTATAAATTTGGTCGATACCCTTAAGGTTTCCATTGTCATCTCTTTTTACAACTTAGAAATCATGTCCTTACAACCTGAAGACCATGACCTTCCATTATTTATCACTTTGTCCAAATCGATGATACTCTCATTAAGAGATTCATGATCAACAACAGTGTCAGTATCAATATTATATCATCGGATGTTTTTATTAACTTCAACTACCCAACACTATTGTTGCTCAGATGCTTGCGTGTAATATGAGCCTTTAACGATGTCATCACTCCCCGTTGGACATGGTTATCTTACCCATCAAATTCATTTTGAAGACCCTTCATGAAATATTCTATCTGGTAAAAGTAGAATTTCATTATAACATGTTATTAGGATGACCTTGGATAAGTGTTATGTGTTGTATCCCATCCACCTCCATCGTTGTCTCAAATACAAATATGAAGATAAAACCTTCACTATTCCATCGACCCAAACCCCTTTAAATAATGTCACATGACGTATTAACCAAATGACATGTTTGTTGTAGACACCTTAAAATCACTCACTTGTTCCCAATGTTATCCCAATACACCATGTTATTCACCCATTTATGATTGATTGATTAAATTGATTAATCATACACTTTATACCCCTTTAAATTAATTAAATTAATCCCTAGGTACCCCTAGTACCCTTTTAGCTAAGTTGATTATCATTTATTAATTAGTTAGTGTGTTCACATCCTAGTCAATTGCCACTCAAATTCTTAGTCAATAACCACTTGGACTCCACATCCTCATCCTAGTCAACTACACTTCTAGAATCCTAGAAAGGTGGGGAAATTGAATTGCATGTACAACCACCTTTCTAGATGCAACTTCTACTAACAAATTCCCATTACTGCCCCTAAATGGAATTTAAACTCCCGAAACTACTGCAACCTCCTCAAATGTTATTTTTAGCATGTGCATTCAACTATGTTCAACCAAATTCCAACTACTTATGCCTCTATAAAATGTAGGCCTACTCTCTATCAAACCCTCTTGGATTTACTGCACCATTACTCTGTCAATTTTTCTCAAATATCTTGCATATTGGAAGCTCCTAAATCTTCTTGTAAAAATTTTTAAATTACATGTTTGTAGGTCACTCAAGAGCACCCATAACTCTATAAGGTTACACAAGCTCCTAAGCTTCACACAAGCTCCTTGAGATTTGCATTGAAAGGTTACATGAAGGTTTTCACACTTAGTTATTCATCTTCCATTTCTTCATTACTTTTCTTTGTTCATATTTTGGCATGCATTGTGGGATTGCACCCATCCTCATTTGTTTTTTGTGTTTCATTGTTATTGGTGTTTCATTTGTTTTATTATATTTTTTTCATTCTAAATTTCCGATTTGAGTGTTTACAGGATTAAGGTGCAATGAATCAATTTGATATTTAGATACACGGGAAAAAGATAGCACTTTTTATAGCTTTGTTATTTTTAGTGGCAAAATTAACCATTTTGTTGTTTTTTGCTTTACTTGTGTTATTCCTGGTTTATACAAGCATAATCTATGTTTTTTCTACACAAAACTCTCTGGTTATCACAAAATACTTGGGTTTGATCTCTTCTATTTTTGTAAAGAAAATCATTCACAAAATACTTGGGTTTGATCTCTTCTATTTTCTCGCAAAGAAAATCAATCCATATGTGTGCACGCACATGCGCGCACACACACACACACAGAGAGAAAAAAATTAGCTTTTATTTTAAAAATTAGCAAAAAAAATCTTTATATTTTATTTCAAAAATAAAAAATAAAACAAAAACCTAAACTACACCCTATCCCCTACCGCCTATTCCCCTTCCTCCCTCCTCGAACAACTTAACCAAGTGAATCTACCCACCCATCCCCATAGATCCCTATTCTACCCACATGATCCCTCCTATCCCCGCGCTTGGACCTAGACTCCCCACTATAACCTAGCCCCCGGGATCCCCCCGAGCCATCGATATGTAGCACCCAGGACCCGAGTTACCCTCTGCCCCGAGTTTCCCCTATTTCGATGTAAATCCTCCCAAATGGTGGACACCCTTTGAATCTGATATCCCCTGTGCATTTCCCTCCCAAGAGGCTTGAGCCACCTCCCTAACTCCCTGTGCCTTCCGCCTACAACAACCACCCCGAACCCCGCACAAAGAGCCAACCCCTACCCAAGCTCGATGTCTCGATCCTCCCTACACACAAATAACCCATTCACAATGTGAATTAGGGTTTATTACTATATGTCTATATAATTTATGTTTCTATATACATTCAATTTAGTTTATGTAGCTTTTTAGGTTTATGGATGTTTTTTAGGTTTAAAGATATTTGTTTAAAACTTAGGTTTTTAGCATCCCATTGGCATTTATTTTATTTTATTCCGATTGCTTAGTTTACTTAACCACTTAGTTAAGAATACTTAGTTAAGCATAGTTTGTTAATTATAGTTAAGTCCCCTTAGTTAAGTATACTTTTATTGTTTAGTTACGTATAGTATAGGAAGTTAACATTATTTACATAGTTTCACTAATTAACTAATTTCATTGTCTCACTTAGCTTCATTGTTTAAATTAGGCATTTTCCATCAAATTACAACTTTTCCATTATTTGTTTCTTCATTTTTCGTAACTAGGACTAATCGTGAAACTCATTTTTGTAAGGCTAGTAGGCATTTTCCAATCACCACAAACAAAACTCCCAAGCACACTTACACATTTAGACTTTTTATCACCGTAAACTCACTTTCAACCCTTTGCGTCATTTGCCTAATTTTGAAAGTCACTAAAATAGGGTTATTGGGTGTTCCGGTCCATTTTTCTCACTTTTTAACCATTTTGCACACATTTAATCATTTTTCACTATAGACTAACACTTTGTAAAGTGTTTTTCTTGTGTTTCATTTGTCATTTTTTTTTTGTTTTTGGTAAGACCATTGTGCGATCACATGTATGCTATTTCCTCTTCCTTTCTAAGAGATCTTGGGAATCATAAATGTGATCATTTCTCATTTTTTTTTTGGGAATTAACAATTTTTTTCTTAATCAAATCTTGTTTACATGTATGCTCTTTCCTCGTGCTATTTTAAGTGATCTTGGAAATCATAAGTGTAAACTTGTTTCTTTTGTCTTGTCTTTTACCTACGGAAAACATTCTAACCATTGTTTGCAGGACCCACTCTCAAAGATTGATAAAACACTTAAAAACTACTAACTGCAGGTTTCTTTTTCGTGAGCTTCAAACTACTCATTCTTATGTGCAGGAAATTGTTGATAAATAAGATAAAATGAACATTTCTACACATTGTATTTGTAGGTTTGGATAAGGGTTAAAACCCATCCACATAATTGTGGGAAGTGCCTTGGCATAAGCCATAAAACTATTTTGAGGATTACCACAGAACCCCAAAGTAGTCAACACATTGAGGGAATTGGCTGACAAAATGGGCACCTTTTATCCCAACTGACTAGTAAATCCTTATGAGTTAGAGTCACGGATACCCAGTAGTGGTGACCCTAGGTGACTCATTCCGAGAATGATATTTTATTGGGGTTTCAAAGGGGGTAAAGTAAAGCTAGCATCTAGCAATAGCACTGCGCTCACTCGGGTATATTATTGACACCTAGTTGAGTGAACCACCTAGGAAGCCACGCCTTATCCAAGCCAATCTAAGGTAGAGGCCAAAACTCTCACTACATCATTTTTCATTTTTCTTGTGTGTTACACACTTGTGTTTCACTTTTTTATTCACGTTTTCTCTCTCATCCATCTTTTCACTTTTTAAATGTGTCTAAGTCTTGGGTTACGGACATCCATATCCGCATCTGATCAATTTTATTTTCTTCATTTAAGTTTTGACATTTTGATATTAAATTTATCATGATAAGAACCCTCTCGATCACCTTGATCTTTCATTGTCGTAAGTCTTAAGTTTAATGTTATCTTGTTGAAATCTAAGCATTCCACACTCTTACATTGTACATTCACTTTGTTACATTGATGACATATTCACTATCTTTCTCCCATCCTTATACGTGCCGCATTCACATTCACTTTGTTGAATTGACGACATTCTTCTATCTTGCTTCCATCACTCTTACATCGTCGCATTTCACATCCACTTTGTTAAATTGATGACCACTTTATATCTCTCCCCCATCACCTTATGTTGTTGTATTTCACAATAACTTTTTTACATTGTTGACATTCTCATTATTTCTTCACTTCTCTCTTTAAATCATCCACTTTGCTTTGATTTGAGATCACTAATCAATCACTTCCCCTTTATCTCTTATCTCCACTTTTATGATATTTGGACCTTCTCATCGTCATTGCTTCACTTCATGTGATGACATTCATTTTGTCATTCTTTTAGTCCTCCCACTTATTTTTTGTTGTCTCCTCCTTTAACACACTTTTGTTAAGGGTTGACATCCTTCATTGTCTTTCATAAGTCTACTTTTTTGGCATCCACCTTGTTAAAATTCGAGCAAACTCATCACTTTTTCCTAAGTCTCTTCTTTTAACACATTTTTGTTAAGAGTTGAGCATCTTTCATCATGTTTTAAGTATTTTCTTGTATGAGTTGAGCACACTAACTTCTTTCATCTCTTCCCTCTTTACATTCACTTTTTATTGGGTTGTA